>OY804595.1:14853783-15306128 GCA_963680895.1 Fragum sueziense | reverse complement strand
TCAGCTTTTAAATCTGAACAGTCCAACATCTTTACATCCCTATAATGTTTTAGTTATGTTAAGGTAGTCCATCCCAAATGAGATTCATGCAAGGTCATAATTTTTCGTGACATAGTTAAAAAAACTTATGTATCCCAATCTATTTGGGTGCCGTAAAGATCCGGCTGTGTATATTGTTCCACCGCCGAATGTTTATGACACAGCCCGAATAATTTGATGTCGCTTAAATCTCATTGGGATTGACTATCTTAATACATGGCTTCTTTGAAATTTGTTACTTATTTACATAATAACCAAAAATCAGTCCATTGCTAAGACACAACATAGCTGTCTGTAGTGTCTGAACAAAAGAATAAAAAGTGTATAGCTTCATATTTTGTTGTTTTTTTCCTTGAAAACATGTGAACAAATGATAAAAATGTGTGTGTATATATGTGACTAGGTTTTGTCCTAGTGTGTACCTTGCAATTTCTTCAAGCCAAAGCATCTTTTATTTTGTCGGTTCTGATAGGGCTGGTTTCTTCGCAGGAGGCCTTTTAGCAAAATTCTCTTATCAAATCTGCTGGAATTGGATCTGGAACAGGGTAATAATTGTCCATTGGACTGCCCTCTGGGAAATGCTGAAGGTAGAAAGAAGGAAAACCTGTTGTAAAAACTCCTTATAACGCTTTCCCAAACAGTAACGTTTTAGATGGTTCTGACTTGAAAGCTAAAGCTTAAGTCGGAAAACAAAAAGATGATGTTGATGATTAAAGACGAAATTAAGGTGTGGCAGAGCACAGATAGTAATGAAAAATGATAAAACGCTAGTTAAAATAAGCATTTCTTGTCTTGTCACAATGTTTTCCCCTGCCTTTTCTATTATGGACATCAAAATCTAGTCTTGTTTGAGAAAGGTTTAACTCCGGTGAAGAATATTTGGCTGAGAATGGGTGTCCTGTTTTTCTGATAATTGAATTTTACGATAAATTTCCTTTTCGAACAATATTTCGAAGATTTGCTATACTAAAGGAAACTCAACACTTTTCGGCATTTTGTTATTTGACGAATTGTCATACAACTTCTGAAAACATAAAGAAAAAAGAATTTGCTGAATAACAGCAATTTCTCTCATTTCCTTAATATTATCATGCATGACATGTAGATTTATTACTTTTGACAATAAATATTTGTTGTCCACAACTGGTTTCAAATAGGAATCAGTATGTGACATCATTTTCATTTTGCTATTTCATCGGTGTAATTCTAAAACCTCGTAACTACATCTTGATCGAGGCTATAGTTATGCGATGTTGCATAGCATCAATGATTCATCAATCTACATAGGTAAAATAAGCAGTTTACTTTTACAGTTTTAGCCCATTGTATTGATCAGTCCAAAACTGCTCAGTTTGGGAAATGGTTTACCATTTCTAGTTTCACAACAAAATGTTTAGATATAAATTAGTAGTTTTCACACAATTCTGGACAAATCTACACTTGAGGGGACTGACGGGAGCCGAACTTGTACCGACACGGGGGGGGGGGGGGGGGGGGGGGGGGGGGGGGGGGGGGGGGGGGGGGGGGGGGGGGGGGGGGGGGGGGGGGGGGGGGGGAGGTAAATTAGTTGATGATAACTCTGCTCACCTTCGTGCAAACAAACAGCAATGTGATTTTCCTGAACAGTTTTCACATTCAGCATGTCACGAGGGCGTCCGTATGTTTAAATCCATCCGATTCTAATGCATTTTTCGAGATTTTCCCCGAAATCTCGGAACGACACACCTTGAGTACGATCCGTTTAACGACAGTCTGGTTACAAATGCACCATTGGATTCGCTTCACAATTTTCCCTCATCGAATTTACAACATAATAAACAATATGTCCACACAAATAACAGTATATTACTTTCTTTGCTGTAAAAATGCAGAATATCAATATCGGGCGTAAAACGTCTGTTGTCCTAAAAACGTAATTTGTTTATTTTACGCCGAGGTCGTGACCCGGTCGTGACCTATTTCCTGGTCATTCATTGGCTAATCGATTTTTTAGACTGGGAGTCGGCGTTTGGTCAATTGGTTGACGATTATTTGGACTCTCAATGAATGTTTTTCTCATTTCCTTGCAGTTTACAAAATTTTATTAGACTTCTTTATGTTGATGAGTAGGAATAAATAATGAATACGTAAGATAAACTGATATTTTGCCAACTTACAATGGGTGCTACGACGTCGATTATTGTGAATTGATCCCAGATTTCCCCGGGTTTGGGGGTGTCCCATTTCAATCAAACCCTGCGTCATAAAACTTCAACCAATCGCATTCTTACCTTTTGGAAAGCTTTATGTAATCAATATGCATTACACAAAATCTCGTTTTGAAAGTTTGTTAATTGATTTTCATTGGTTATCTGGCAAAAAAGTTTGACCCAATTAACCATCATTCAATCGTCATTCAAAATGGTGGACTTCATGCCGGCGATCTTTCAAAACAAATCTTCCAATGAAGAATTTGCTGTTTATTCTTCAGATTTCCACGAAAATTGTTCTTACCACAATTAACCCTTTCCCAAACAAGACCTGGTTTTGACGTCCCTAATAGAATATGCTTGTGAAAACATTGAGACAAAAGAAGAAACTGCTGATGACAAGCAGTTTCTCCTTTTGCCTCAATATTTTCTTGGCTACATTACACACAATTCTAATCCAGGGGTCGACACTAACAGTGTCCCGGGATCCCGAGGACACCAAAATTTAAGGAGGGACACCTGAAATTCTGCATTTTATAGAGTGAAGTGTCCCTGATTTTGCTAAATTATGCATTCGGGACACCTGCTTAAAAAGTTAGTGTCTGACCCTGTAATCTTTATTAACATCCATTTTGTCATTTGTGATAGCCTTTGAATAGGATCACCCTAAAATTTTGTTGTTTGGGAAAGGGTTAAAGAAATAATATAATAAAGATTTAATGATGAATTGGTCGGTAAGGTGTCACGATAAGTAAATTTTGCCATTGACAGGTAGGTCTATCTATCTATGGCCGACTTCGATTGGGACGATCGCTCGAGTCATCCGTGACGTCATACAACAGGAAGTTGTGTACTGCGCATGTCACCAAGCGAACGCCTATAGCTCGTGATGCACAAGCCAACAAAATGGCCGCGCCCATACCAGGGCTTTTCTTCCTTCTATAATAGGGGCCGAAATTCGGTGGCTTCCCAATTGGAAAAGGGCTCCTTTTTTCCCAATTTCAGAGTAAGAATTTCCCAATTTTCATAACCAAAATTCCTAAAATTTGGAAAATAGATAATGTTCATTTATCAACTGACAATTCAAGTCACAATGAAGCAGTGTGTCTTCTATAATTTAGTTATTCTGTTTGTAAAGTGTTGTTTAAGAAAATATATTCTCATTTCTATATTTATTTCTATTAATTATTTTTTCCCAATTTGACCAAAATCGCGCTAAAATTTCCCAAAATGACTGACCAGGGCCCCTTCCCAATTTTTGGAAGAAAAGCCCTGCATACGGTTTTACCAACAATTAATTGAGACTCATCGTTCGTTGATAAATGGCTACATTTCAATTAGAAAATAACACTATTTCCATGAATATTAACTTTCAGTCGCATTGACAAGGACATGTGAATATATTGAAATTAATTAAAGGTGTTTTGTGGTTTTTCAACCGGACTTCAATTCGTTTGCTTCTTTGGACGCCATCTTGGAATGAAAGGGACCACGGGTGAGAGCGTGGTCCGACCATGGCTTGGTTCAAAGGTCAAATGACGTCACTATAACCCGGGCTATCGGTGTTCGATTGGAACGATGGCTGAAATAGCTTGAGTGATCGTCCCAATCGAAGTCAGTCTATATATACTGCCTAACTCCCCTTTTGGTACTCTCTTACGAACAGAGCACATTCTCTCTTCATTCCATTATGATAGAATGATGCTCTGTTCTCGCAGGGTCATTTCATGTCTAATCTCGGATTTCGGTATCCAATCGTTGGCTATGCACAACAAAACAATTTAAAAATCCGATACAAACTTTCACTGGCCGACGCTTCAAATTACCGGCTTCAGCCAAAAATAGAAGCGACATAATGTATACATAATCAAACAAGATAAAACTGAATGATTTTGATTCGATAATTCAAACGATGTGCTATAATTAGATTATGACGACCAAATAGGCTGTTGGATTATCAAAAACGGCAGAGGTCATATTTGATGGTTAATCAATAGACCTTGGCTTTGGAGAGTAACCTTTCGGGTATTACTGGCAGGTCTAGGATCGATCCGAAAAATTCGTCTGCTGAAAATTTTAACTCGCTGGATTTTCTCGATCTTTACATTGCTGATGGTAGTTTTTACATTACCAAATGAAATTAAATGTGAATTTGCTCAATATTTAAAACAAACAATGCATCAAAGAAACACTCTATGAAGTTTCAAGCGGAATTGTATGGTGTGTGCAATAAATATTTGGAGTTGAAAAAAGTGCACGAATCCAATGAGAAAGCATGAATTGATGAGAAACAGGCATATACCAAAATGGCATCCATTCACCTTGTCCACTTTGGGGGCTCACATTTTAGCATCAGGGGTAAAAGTTGAAAATTTAGAAAAACCTGAAAACCTGGAAAAGTCTGTATTTATATAGTAAAAACAGGGGTAAAAGTCGAAAATTTTGAAAAACCTGAAAACCTGGAAAAGTCCTTAGAATTACACGGAAGAGAAACCCCCTCATATATCCTTACAAATTGCATAACACAGAATTACAATCTACTAAGGCAGCTAAGTATCTAGGCATCACTATTACCCCCGATTTAAATTGGTCAAAGCACATCGAAAATATCTCTTCCAAGGCAATGTCAAGTCTCCGATTTATTCAAAGAAACATAAAAACTAGCAATCAACAAGTTAAAACTGCAGCCTTTCACACTTATGTTCGCCCACAACTTGAATACTGTTCATCAGTCTGGCACCCCTGGCAGAAAACCCACTCATATAATATTGAAAGAGTCCAGAGATCCGCGGCCAGATATGTTACAAACAACTACGACTACACGTGCAGCGTCACAGATATGATGAATAAGCTTAAATGGCAAACACTACATCAAAGAATATATAAGTGTTCAGTTGCAGTAGATAACTCGCATCTTACACCAACAAGAAACCTATATTACTTGATCCCTTTCTCCAGAACCCAGTACTTCTCTAACTCCTACTTTCCTAGAACAATAAAACTCTGGAACACATTGCCCCTGACAGTCAAGTCTAGCCCCAGTCTCAGTGCATTTTCTGAGAGACTAGTGGCCGTCAATCTAGAGTAACTTACTTTCCTGTTTTTACTTTTAATTGTGGCATACTATCTTTTATCTTTTAACTAATCCAAAAAACTTTTTCTTTAACAGCTCTTTTACCGGTTATTAACACACTTTTCACCCAGTCATAATCGGATATTGATTGTTCGGGTTACGATGTAGATGTAGATGTAGAAGTCTGTATTTATATAGTAAAAATCTGTATCTGTACACTGCAGGGCCTCTCGGCATACAGTCTAACCTGTATTAAGAGACCGTGTATGGGATTCACCAAAAAAGGTCACATATGACAGGTGGTCTCTTAATTGAGGGTCAGACAGAATTGGTAAAATTTTCAAAGTATATGGTTACTTACTAACTTGGTTACTTACTTACAACTACGATCAATGTTTAGTATTCATTGCATGCTAAAATTTATTTACAAATGAATATACCCTACATATATAATAAAACTAAATACATTGTAAAATGATTGAAAGAACACGCCTTATATAGTAAGAATATCCGTCAATCGATCTACATTAAGTTTCCTTTACAATACACTGACCGTCATGATGGAAATCAGCATGTCATCAGACCTTCAGACATGTCAAATAATGAATTGTCCTCGATCCAACATTTCCTATTTTGTCATTCCCACTGTACAACATTAATTTTGAAGTTCTTCTTGATGAAAAGATCGGCCATTTTAAACAACCAAAACTGTCAATTGAATTCGAGAATTTGCCAAAAAATTCATCCTATCATTGTTTGTGCCTACTTGATTCGCGGATTCGTAGTTGCCAATACTCAAGGTATCATCAATCGAACAAATATTTCGGTCGTTTACAAGCCCATCCCTACTAAGGAAATTACAATCAAGTTCGACCTGGTGACATAATTTTTTACGATAACTTATTTCTCACGCTATTTGATTTTGAACACCGTTTACTTTCGTTTCCGTCTCTAGAATCCATATTTTGAAATTACGTCCCCGGAGAAAAGTCGCTAAAAACAGTTTTGACGGTTGATTTGGGCACAGTTTTTAAGGTCGCTTGTCGGGTAAGGCAGGGAGTCGTTTAATTCAGGGTCAAATTATAGCAAAATGCTTCGGGAGGAAAAAATACGGTCGCATATGACAGGAAGTCGCTAAATTCAGAGGGTCGCTAGGGCAGGTTTGACTGTATTTGCAGCGGGGGAGGCGGGAGTAATTAGTCCCGACATGGGAGGGCACTTCTGAAGCCCTCAACTGTCTTCGCGCTAGCAACACTCTGCTCTAGATTATTCCAGTCTATTATGGTTTTCGGGAAGAATGAGTTTTTGTACAGAGTGGTTTTACACTGAATGTTTTTGTAGCACTTGTCATGGTTTATAGATTGATTTGTTACAATATTGTCCGTTTCACAGCCACTGAATTTCTTTGGTCTTATTAGTCTCTTGCCACAAATGGGGGTCAGATAGGCAGTTGGGGTCATAGCTGGAATCAGTCCTTTAGAGATTTTGAAGAAGTAGATCAGTCGGGCGTTCTTCCGTCGGTCTTCTAGTGGTTCCAGTTCCAATTTGTTGAGAGTCCGGCTGATAAATCCTTTGTCTTTGCTTTTATAATCTTCCGAGATAAATAGAGCTGCTCTTCTTTGAATCTTCTCTATCTTGTCACTGTCCTTTCGTAGGTGTGGATCCCAGACTACTGAGCTGTATTCCAGTGCCGATCTTACTAGTGATAGGTTTACAAGCAATTTTACGGCAAGATATCGGCAAGTTTCTTCTGAGGAATCCTAGGGTAGAGCTGGCTTTGTTGGTGATTTTACATATGTGGGTTCCAAATTCTAGATTGTCGGTGAATGTTATACCTATGGGGCATTTTGGAATACTCAAAAACCTGAACTTCAGGCATATGTCTGAAAACTTTTACCCCTGTAAAAATCGAGAAAATGGGGCATTTTGGAATACTCAAAAACCTGAACTTCAGGCATATGCCTGAAAACTTTTACCCCTGTAGCATGCGCGGATCCAGAGGGGGGTCAGGGGTAATGACCCCCCCCCCCCCTGGAATTTGGCAAAAAAAGGGTTTTTCAAAAAGATTACTGGTTTATTATGTCCCAAATAAGCTGCGGCATTCGTCCCTGTGTGCTTGTCACAAACCGTTGTTATATTCAGTCCTTCATGGTATGACATGTATCTGTATGCACAGATCCAGAGGGGACCTTGACCCCTCCTGGAATTTGGCGAAAGAAAGGGGTTATGTTTTCCCCCCTGGGAAAAATACCTGGATCCGCACTTGCATTTGAGGACCAGTGTACTAGATGTGTTCCCATTACACAACTATTCCACTTAATTAAATCAACATTACAACAATCTCTAACAGAAATGTCAGGGGCAGGGTAGCTGCGATATCGTAGCCACAAACTTGATGATGGGTATTGGTTTGATCAAAACCCAGATCAAAATTCAAAAAGGTTTCGGTTACATTATTGCAACAAGGGGCAGGGGTGATTTATGGCTTGAAATAGTGGGTGGGGTAAGACAGGTGCCCCTCGAGCGTTCCTCTGTGGCGTTTTGTTCAGTTTATTGATTCTCAATTTCTTCACTGGATATGTTTCTTAACAATAAAATATATCTAACATGCTTACCTGTCTTTTATTTTTATTCAAAAGCAGCTTTGACGCATCAGTCTAATTTTCAACAGTAAAAGTTGTATACATCCAAAATGGCGTCGTTTCCAAGGAAATATACGATAAAACTCGAGTAATCCGAATATAGCGATTCGAATCAAAGCATCAGAAGTACCGCTTAACCTGTCCGTCCGCCCTCCACCCCCCCCCCCCGCTTTTTTCCTTTGCATTCTTTTTACTCTCAAAAACCAGGACCAAAAACACCAAAACACTTTAGCCTGGTTTGATTTGAAAAGAGTTGCAGACGAAAATACAGTTAATGCAAAAGGTAGAAAATATGTATCTTTAACTCTTTCCCAAACAATTCCGGGGTTTGATGCCCCAAGATGATACAGTATTAAAGGTAAACATTGAAAGAAAAGAAGAAATTTCTGAAAATCAGCAATTTCTTCCGATATTTCCATGCTATGACATACTTTATTTCTGCTTTTTACGATAATTATTTTCTCATGAGCAAGATCTTTCAAATTGGACTAGATCTAGATCTACCCTAAATTATTGCGGTTTGGAAAAGGGTTAAGCATAGATATATTGAGGGAATAGAGGAACAGCATTTTTTTTGATAATCACCTTTGTTATCATTGGGATACCAAGACATTTTTTTGGAAGGTGGGGGCCCGTAGCCTATTTTTATTAGGAAGCAATTTCATATTGGGGGGCTAAAGCCTCAGTGACTGAATATTGGGGGGGGGGGGGGGGGGGGGAGCTTATTTGGATTTTCCCAAATTTTCAGTGTGAAAAAATGAAAATTTGGCAATTTTGGCCAACTTTGGAGGGGGCTCAGCCCCGCTCCCTAGCCCCCCTGTTCCTATGGGCCTGTCATAGCAACTCTAGCTAATTGATTGTATTACACCTCTCTGAACTGCAATGGTTACATTGCTGTTGGTTGGATCACCTATCCATGGATTCCCATCATTTCGTTCACCAGTACTATCACAATATCCAATCAAAGCCTCACATAGGGACACGATTCACATCCATTGCTGAGAAACAATTTAAGCCAAAATGGATATTGGCCAAGGCAGGGTTCAAAACCCACAAAGTTACCGACTGAGCTATCAGGGCAAGTTTTTTAGTTTTATTGGGGTTTTACGCCGTTTTCAACTACCAGGGTCATATCGCGGCGGCTGGAGCACCTAACCGTGGTTTCCAGGTATTTCTCGCACCAGTACAACCACAATATCCAAACCGAGCCTCCAGCTGCTCTCTCACATAGATGATTCACACCCATTGGTGAGAGACAAATGACTTTTGTCAAATGTCAGAATGGATACTGGCCGAGCCGGGGTTCGAACTCGAGACCCCTGGATTGACAGACTCCGACGTAACCGACTGAGCTATCCGGGCTCGGCACTATCAGGGCAAGACACCACAGACTATAATGATCTACCTTAACCCTTTCCCAAACAAGACCTGGTTTTTACGTCCCTAATAGAATAGGCTTGGGAAAACATTGAAACAAAAGAAGAAACTGCTGATAACCAGCAGTTTCTCCTTTTGTCTCAATATTTTCTGTGTTATAATGTAAGCAAATACCTTCCTTTTTAACATCAATTGTGTCGTCTACAACAGCTTTCAAATAGGATAACCCTAATTTTTTGACGTTTTGGAACTTTGTCTTAACCCTTTCCTAAATGACAGAAATATAGAGTGGTCCAATTTGAAAGAAGCCAGACAAAATAGATGTTTACAATGAAAGGATTTGTGTACAATAAACTTACTAGGAAACATTAAACAAAAGTAGAAAATGCTAATTATAAGCATTCTCTTTTTTTATTTAATATTTTCCCAAGCTGTTTTCATAAGGGGCATCAAAACCAGGTCTTGTTCAGGAAAAGGTTAACAGCTAATTGAATAAATTGGATTGTATGGAGTTTTACTTCCCACTCAACAACTAAGGTCATATGGAGACGGGACAGCAGCTTAAAGTCTCATCCAAAAGACTGGTCGAAACAGGGTTTCAAGTCCTGCGCGTTACTACTGCACCACCTCCGTCCCCCCCCTCCCCCAATTGAATGGAAGCATATTCCATAGGATGATCTGACAGTCTACATTTCCTTCCTTTTCAACAGTATTCTTTAAAGCATTATCTATCAGGTACATTAAGCAAAGGTTGTAAGGAACCCTTAACCTTTTACATGACAGCACAATTTTGGACTGTTCTTATTTGAAAGGTGTCGCAGATGACAATTTAAATTGAATGAAACTTTATATCTTTTGGTCTTTTTGGCTGGAAAACATTGTGGGAAATGAAGAAATTGCTTGTTACAGGCAATTTCTTCATTTTCAACTATGCTTTCCAAAGCCTTTATCTTGTTGGGTGTCAAAAGGCATCACTGTCTGTGTGGAAATGGTTTAACAGGGTTGCCACAAGCCAGAGGAAGTAGAATTCCCTGACAAAATTTGAAGATTCCCTGACATGTTACATCAGAGTATTTTTTGCCTTTCCATAATAACTCAATATTTTGGGAAAGATTTAAAATGTGATGACAAAACTTATACAAGAGGACCATGATGGTCCTATATCGCTCACTTGAACCAAAATGATATAAGCAACACTTTTCTTCATTTCAAAAAATATTTATGACTTTAAGACTGAAAACGAACTTATGGTCAATAACATTGTGAAAATCGAACTAATCCAAGATTTCATCGTGCCCAACATTGTGTCCAAGATTTGTCTTGTTTGATAAATAATTGTAGATTCTGGAGTATAAACAAGGTCGAAAACAGCCGAAAACAGCAATTTTGTCAAATTCAAGGGCACATAACTCTCGACTTTCTAGTCAGATCAGGCTGAAAATCAAACTCATCCGAGATCTTATGATATCCAACATTGTGTCCAAGATTTGTCTTAATTGATAAATAATAGTAGATTATAGAGTGTAAACAATGTCAAAAACAGCCGAAATCGGCAATTTTATCAAATTCAAGGGCACATAACTCTCCATTTTTTTTATCAGATTGGACTGAAAATCAAACTTATCCAAGATCTTATGGTCTGAAACATTGTGTTCAAGTTTTGTCTTAATTGATAAATAATAGTAGGTTAAAGAGTGTAAACAATGTCAAAAACAGCCGAAATCGGCAATTTTATCAAATTCAAGGGCACATAACTCTCACCTTTCTGGTCAGATCAGACTGAAAATCAAACTCATCCCAGATCTTATGATCCCCAATATTGTGTCCAAGTTTTGGATTGATTGATCAATAATTGTAGATTCTAGAGTGTAAACATCGTCGAAAACAGCCAAAAATGACAATTTTGTCAAATTCAAGGGCAAGTAACTCTCGACCTTCTGATCAGATCAGACTGAAAATCATACTCATCCAAGATCTCATGGTCCCAAACATTGTGTCAAAGTTTTGTCTTGATTGATGAATAATTGTAGATTCTAGAGTGTAAACAAGGTCAAAAACAGCCGAAAATGGCAATTTTGTCAAATTCAAGGGCACATAACTCTTGTCTTTCTGGTCAGATCAGACTGAAAATCGAACTCATCCGAGATCTTATCATCTGCAATGTTATGTCCAAGATTTGTCTTGATTGATCAATAATTGTAGATGCTAGAGTGTAAACAATGTCAAAACTAAGTATTTTTCGCATTCAAGGGCAGATAACTCCTGACTTTCTAGTTCGATCTGACCCATAATCGAACTCATCCGAGATCTTATGGCCATACATGTTTTGACCAAGTTT
This sequence comes from Fragum sueziense, assembly GCA_963680895.1. Classification (NCBI taxonomy): domain Eukaryota; kingdom Metazoa; phylum Mollusca; class Bivalvia; order Cardiida; family Cardiidae; genus Fragum; species Fragum sueziense. The sequence goes on along the minus strand of OY804595.1, from coordinate 15,294,470 downwards.
GGTCAAGATTGGCTTATATTTGTAGATGCTAGAGTGTTAACACGAAATTGTGGACGGACGGACGGACAGACAGACGGACAGACAGACGGACGACGGACAAAAAGTGACCACAATAGCTCACCTTGAGCACTTTGTGCTCAGGTGAGCTAAAAATATATGGCACTGCATTTCATTTTTTTTCTATTCAAGCTTCACTGACAGTTTATGAAATTCCCTGACCTTAAAAAAATCAATTTCCCTGACATGTGGAAATCCTGGTTTATTGATGTCTGGAAAACAACAAGAGGACCATATTGGTCCTATATCGCTCACCTGAACCAAAATGATATGAGCAACATTTTTGTTCAATTCAATTAATATTTATGACTTTTAGACTGAGAACGAACTTATGGTCAATAACGTTGTGAAAATCCAACTCATACGAGATCTTATGGTGCCCAGCTGTATCTTGATTGATATATAATTGTAGATTCTAGAGTATAAGCAGCCGAAAACAGCAGATTATTCAAATTCAAGGGCACATAACTCTCAACTTCCTGATTAGATCAGACTGATAATCAAACTCATTTGAGATCTTTTGGTCCCAAACATTGTGTCCAAGTTTTGTCTTGATTGATTAATAATTGTAGATTCTAGAGTGTAAAAAAGGTCAAAAACATCCGAAAATGGCAATTTTATCAAATTCAAGGGCACATAACTCTTGTCTTTCTGGTCAAATCAGACTGAAAATCATACTCATCCCAGATATTATGGTCTTCAAGATTGTGTCCGAAATTGGTCTTGATTGGTCAATAATCGTAGATTCTAGAGCGTACACAAGATCGAAAACAGTCAAATACGGCAATTTTGTCAAATTCAAGGGCACATAACTCTTGACTTTCTGATTAGATCAGACTGAAAATCAAACTCATCCGAGATCTTATGATTCCCAACATTGGGTTCAAGTGTTGTTTTGATTGATTAATAATTGTAGATTCTAGAGTGTAAACAAGGTCAAAAACAGCCGAAAATGGCAATTTTATCAAATTCAAGGGCACATAACTTTTGTCTTTCTAGTCAAATCAGACTGAAAATCAAACTCATTCGAGAAAATATGGCCTTCAACATTATGTCCAAAATTTGTCTTGATTGGTTAATAATTGTAGATTCTAGAGAGTAAACAAGGTCGAAAACTGCCTAAAAGGGCAAATTTGTCAAATTCAAGGGCACATAACTCTCGTATTTCTAATCAGATCAGACCGAAAATCAAACTCATCCGAGATCTTATGGTCTCCAACATTATATTAAAGTTTTGTCTTGATTGACTAATAATTGTAGATTCTAGAGTGTAAACAAGGTCGAAAACTGCCTAAAATGGCAATTTTGTCAAATTCAAGGGCACATAACTCTCGTATTTCTAATCAGATCAGACCCAAAATCAAACTCATCTGAGATCTTATGGTCTCCAACATTATATTAAAGTTTTGTCTTGATAGATCAATATTTGTAGATACTAGAGTGTAAACAAAGTCAAAACTATCTATTTTCTAAGTTTAAGGGCAGATAACTCTGGACTTTGTAGTTCGATCTGACCCATAATCGAACTCATCCAAGATCTTATGGTCATACATGTTTTGACCAAGTTTGGTCATGATTGGCCTATATTTGTAGATGCTAGAGTGTAAACACGAAATTGTGGACGGACGGACGGACAGACAGACGGACAGACAGACAGACGGACGACGGACAAAAAGTGACCACAATAGCTCACCTTGAGCACTTTGTGCTCAGGTGAGCTAAAAAGAGAACCCTGACAACAAATTGGCATAGTTGTAAATTTATTTTTACTTTTTTTTTCAAATATTGTTAAAGATACATTTTCTTCAAGAATAAAGTTAATAATACGCTGCTTTCGACAAAAACCTCGTCACTGCAGCTTAAAACAAGCTGCAGTAACAAGGTTTTTGTTGAAAAGCTCTGAATAGCGAGATAGCACATGACTTAATTATGAAAATTTATTAGTGCTTTACCCTTTCCCAAACTGCAAAATTTTAGACTATGCCCGTCTGAAAGCTTTGATACACAAAAGAATCATTAGTGTAATACAGATTGGAATCATGTGAAATATAGCACAAAAATTTAGATTATCAGCATGTTCTTCTTTTGCAATGATATCCCCCCCCCCCCAGTCTATACTACACTGCTCAAAATAATCAAAGGAACACACAAATTCAAGGGTTCATATCTGTTGGAGTGAGAAAAACTTAGCCCACAAAACTTATTTACTTTCCAAGATTATGCACAAAACTGAATGTGTTTGCATGCTTTTGAACTGACAAGTCACATTGAAATGAATCTTACGACGTCCATTGGTGAAGATTCCAAGATCTTTCCCTATGGAAGGCCAAATGACATAAAAGAAATGGGGCCTTGGTGAAAAGGACAATATATATTCTGCATAAATCTAGCATTGGTAAAATTTTATATTTTGACAAAGAAGATGCTTGCTCATGATCAGATCAAGCAATCAAAACCAACTTGCTGTTTCTTTAATTGTTTTGAGCATTGGATAAAGCACATCAAAACAAAGTCTTATCTGGGAAGGGATTAACCCTTTCCCAAACAAGACTTGGTTTTGAGGTCCCTAGTAGAAAAGGCTTGGGAAAACAAGCAAATTCGTTGAATTGATATCCCCCGCCGAACATACTTTCATTGTCAATAAAGTAGCGCGGAAACGAATATAACTCTGTATGTATTTGGCTTCAACAGAACGAATATCACTCTGTATGTATATGGCTTCAACAGAACGAATATCACTCTGTATGTATATGGCAGAAACAGTCAGGGGCAGTAACTCTAAATTCGGCGGTCGAACCGGGTAACCGCGACAATATGCGCATGTCCTCATTGTAGTAAAGCTGTGTGCCAAGTTTCATTGAAATCCGGTTTATAGTTTTCAAGAAATAGCGCGGAAACGAATATCACTGTATGTATATGGCTTAAACAGTCAGGGGCACTAGCTCTAAATTCGGCGGTGGAACCAGGTAACCCCAATGATATGCGCATGTCCTCATTGTAGTAAAGCTGTGTGCCAAGTTTCATTGAAATCCGGTCTATAGTTTTCAAGAAATAGCGCGGAAACGAATATCACTCTGTATGTATATGGCTAAAACAGTCAGGGGCAGTAACTCTAAATTCGACGGTCGAACCGGGTAACCCCAACGATATGCGCATGTCCACTTTGTAGTGAAGCTGTGAGCCAAGTTTCATTGAAATCAGATGAATAGTTTTCAAGAAATAGCGCGGAAACGAATATCACTCTGTATGTATATGGCTTAAACAGTCAGGGGCAGTAACTCTAAATTCGGCGGTCGAACCTGGTAACCCCGACGATATGCGCATGTCCACTTTGTAGTGAATCTGTGTGCCAAGTTTCATCGAAATCCGGTCTACAGTTTTCAAGAAATAGCGTGGAAACAAATATCACTCTGTATGTATATGGCTTAAACAGTCAGGGGCAGTAACTCTGAATTCGACGGTCGAACCAGGTAACCCCGACGATATGCGCATGTCCTCTTTGTAGTGAAGCTGTGAGCCAAGTTTCATTGAAATCCAGTCTATAGTTTTCAAGAAATAGCGCGGAAACGAATATCACTCTGTATATATATGGCTAAAACAGTAAGGGCCACTAACTCTAAATTCGGCGGTCGAACCGGATAACCCCGACGATATGCGCATGTTCACTTTGTAGTGAAGCTGTGTGCCAAGTTTCATCAAAATCAGGTCTACAGTTTTCAAGAAATAGCGCAGAAACGAATATCACTCTGTATGTATATGGCTTAAACAGTCAGGGGCAGTAACTCTAAATTCAGCGATCGAACCGGGTAACCCTGACGATATGCGCATGTTCACTTTGTAGTGAAGCTGTGTGCCAAGTTTCATCAAAATCAGGTCTACAGTTTTCAAGAAATAGCGCAGAAACGAATATCACTCTGTATGTATATGGCTTAAACAGTCAGGGACAGTAACTCTAAATTCGGCGGTCGAACCGGGTAACCCCGACGATATGCGCATGTCCACTTTGTAGTGAATCTGTGTGCCAAGTTTCATCGAAATCCGGTCTACAGTTTTCAAGAAATAGCGCGGAAACGAATATCACTCTGTATGTATATGGCTTAAACAGTCAGGGGCAGTAACTCTGAATTCGACGGTCGAACCCGGTAACCCCGACGATATGCGCATGTCCTCGTTGCAGTGAAGCTGTGAGCCAAGTTTCATTGAAATCCAGTCTATAGTTTTCAAGAAATAGCGCAGAAACGAATATCACTCTGTATGTATATGGCTAAAACAGTCAGGGGCAGTAACTCTAAATTCGGCGGTCGAACCGGGTAACCCCGAAGATATGCGCATGTCCACTTTGTAGTGAAGCTGTGTGCCAAGTTTCATTGAAATCCAGTCTATAGTTTTCAAGAAATAGCGCGGAAACGAATATCACTCTGTATGTATATGGCTAAAACAGTCAGGGGCAGTAACTCTAAATTCGGCGGTCGAACCGGGTAACCCCGAAGATATGCGCATGTCCACTTTGTAGTGAAGCTGTGTGCCAAGTTTCATCGAAATCCGGTCTACTGTTTTCAAGAAATAGCGCGGAAACGAATATCACTCTGTATGTATATGGCTTTAACAGTCAGGGGCAGTAACTCTGAATTCGGCGATCGAACTGGGTAAACCCGACGATATGCCCATGTCCTCATTGTAGTAAAGCTGTGTGCCAAGTTTCATTGAAATCCGGTTTATAGTTTTCAAGAAATAGCGCGGAAACGAATATCACTCTGTATGTATATGGCTAAAACAGTCAGGGGCAGTAACTCTAAATTCGGCGGTCGAACCGGGTAACCCCGAAGATATGCGCATGTCCACTTTGTAGTGAAGCTGTGTGCCAAGTTTCATCGAAATCCGGTCTACAGTTTTCAAGAAATAGCGCGGAAACGAATATCACTCTGTATGTATATGGCTTAAACAGTCAGGGGCAGTAACTCTGAATTCGACGGTCGAACCGGGTAACCCCAACGATATGCGCATGTCCTCATTGTAGTAAAGCTGTGTGCCAAGTTTCATCAAAATCCGGTCTATAGTTTCCAAGAAATAGCGCGGAAACGAATATCACTGTATGTATATGGCTAAAACAGTCAGGGGCAGTAACTCTAAATTCAGCGATCGAACCGGGTAACCCCAACGATATGCGCATGTCCACTTTGTAGTGAAGCTGTGTGCCAAGTTTCATCGAAATCCGGTCTACAGTTTCAAGAAATAGCGCGGAAACGAATATCACTCTGTATGTATATGGCTTAAACAGTCAGGGGCAGTAACTCTGAATTCAATAGTCGAACCGGGTAACCCCGATGATATGCGCATGTCCTCTTTGTAGTGAAGCTGTGTGCCAAGTTTCATCGAAATCCGGTCTACAGTTTCCAAGAAATAGCGCGGAAACGAATGTCGGACGGACGGACGGACATGGCAAAAACAATATCACTGTGTTGTAAGTTGTACGTTAGGTTTGTGCAGTCATTCAAAGATGGCGACAACAATACAGCATGAGAGGTAGGTGTCATAGTTTTTCATTGATAAATTTCTTAAACGGTTGTATCTTGCCTTGATACTGATTTCATTATACAGGGGAAATGTATACCTATCAACGGTTCTATATATCAAAGTTCCAGTGTTGTCCTATCGTACTCAGTCGTTGTGCAAAGACAGCCCAACACGGAAAACTTTTTTCTAAGCGAGAAAATTGCCCTTTTAAGGATGATTACATAGTAATCAGCAAACTAGGGAACAAACTATTGCTCTAACTTGGATGTTTTAACATGCTCTTTTCTATGGTTACTGTTATTTTACACAAAAATGTCTAGAATGACTACAAACACCGTGTTTATTAAATGGCCAGACAACGGTGTAGTCACAGTGAAAATATGCAGACACAACGGTGCAGTTTGTGTGTTTTATGTACGGTGTGGTTATATTTTCATAACAAATTGTGAACGGTGTAGACATAATGCAATTGTGAACGGTGTAGACTTGAAGTAATACAGAACTTATCATTTCTGGAAAGATAATATTGTTATGTTTAAAGATAACGTTTTCACGGCTGGGAATCATGTTTTACAATTACTACCGAAATTCTTCAACAATTATGTTAATATGTGACTGACTTGTAAATGCTTTGCAGCAAAGGAGGTGACAATATGTCTACAAAATATACTTTAATCAAAATATACTTTAATCAGAATAGAGAAAGAATCTAGTTTCCTTGCTAATTGTCAAAGCAATTCCGTAAGGGTCAAATAGTAGAAATTACCAAGAATCTCCCGGCGTCTGTTTTATTTTTTTTTCTTTTATTTTCAGTGCCATGCTGTTCACTTATTACTACTGTCATTTCGAATTGAGTTTCGAAAAGGTTGTGAAGCATTCGGAACAGGACCATTCCAGTCAGATATTAAAAGTGCACTTGGGGGAGATCAATGATCAGACAGGTCAAAAAGATTTGAAAACTCTGAACTTTAGTATAATTCCTGATATTATCAAGAAGTCAGACTAGGACATCATCCCCATTTGCGAGCATAGAATACACAAGATAGACCTAATCAATGTAGAAAAAAGGATTTTGGAGTTAACAATCTTTCTATCGATGATATCCCCGATTTTGAATGAATAAGTCCTGAACATAAAAAATGACGAAGTTCAACACCCCATTAAGTCGTTCAAAAAGCTCCGACCTTAATTCCTGATATTTCCATTGGACGTGCTAAAACAGATGAAACGGATAGGGTCTCTTCTCTTTCCCCACGAGAACATGAAAACAATGGCTGAAATGAACAGTTTGTTCCCAGATGTGATTAAGTCATTGAGAAGCGTAGATCAACTTGGTATTTGTTTATCTTGGTCAATGAAGGTCGGCTCTCGATGGAAAACATTGCATTTCATTTATTTATGGATGTGTGTAAGTTACCCTGTCTTGGGAGTACTTCAATGCGTTTTACTCCAATAGTCAAATGGTTTTGGCGAATAGAATATTGTCTTTTTCTTTGCAAATGGTTACATTTTATGAGTGGGCCAAAAAAATCTTGGTCAGAAAATTGTCAGTCCTGAAGAAGAAGTTCATTACGTATGAAAATTCCAAAATGAATTTTGCAGTTCCAGAATTCTATTTTCAAGACTTTTTTTACTTCAGTCGAACGAGACGAAAAAAGGCCCAAATGTTTATGAAACAAATTTATAATTTATGGTTTGTTGATTGAATCCTTTATTTTGGGTAAAATCAGAATTTTCAATGAGGGGTCAATTTGAAAACAAGATACATTTCGATCAATAATTATCATACTCCATGAGTTGAAATCATTTCATTAATTACAAGAATTGTGTGTAACAACCAATTAAAACAGTTACAAAGAAAAATTCAAAGCCAGAGCCGAAATTTCAGATCTACAAATCAAATGAACGGATGAACAAGAAATTTGCCGTTGCACTTAACATGGCTTCAAAATGACGGTTATCGTATGTCTTGTTTGATATTTTGTGATGGTATTCCTTGTGATTATCATTTCCGTCAGATGTTTATTCAATCACAAATAACAAAAATGTCTTCCGAATATTAAATCAAACATACATTGAACTGTTTAAGGCTTAGGTGAATGAAGAAAAGAGAAAACACATTTCCTTAACTTTTGTTTTCGTTTACTTTGAGGATGGCGGCGTTTTCATCTAGGGAGAGATCTGAGTTTTCTAAGACCAAAGTATTTGAGGGAGATAAAACAGATGTGCAGATGATCTGCTAGAGCTAGTTCGCCCTATACAACATACCAAGTCTACACCGTTCACAATTTGTTGTGAAAATAATAACTACACCGTACAGATAACACAGAAACTGCACCGTTGTGTCTGCATATTTTCACTGTGACTACACCGTTGTTTGGCCATTTAGTAAACACAGCGTTTGTGGTCATTCTAGACATTTGTGTGTAAAATAACGGTAACCATAGAAAAGAGCATGTTTAAAACATCCAAGTTAGAGCAATAGTTTGTTCCCTAGTTCACTGTTTACTATGTAATCATTCTGAAAAGACTAACTTTCTCGCTTCGAAAAAAGTTTTCCGTGTTGGGCTGTGTTAGCACAACGACTGAGTACGATAGGACAACACTGGTACTTGGCTATATAGCACCGTGAATAGGTATACATTTCTCCTGTACAATGATATCAGTATCAAGACAAGATACGGCCATTTAAGGAAATTATCGACGAAAAACTAAGACACCTACCTCTAACGATTTTCCACCGACGCCATCTTTGATTGACCACTCAAAACTTCCGTACAAACTACACAAATCTAACGTACAACTTACAACACAGTGAATATCCCCCCCCGAAAAAAATTTTCGGCGGGGGATAATATTGAAACAAAAGAAAATGCTGATAACCAGCATTTCCTCCTTTTGTCTCAATATTTTCCTGGCTCTATAGCGCACAGATCGAATCTTCATCAACATCCAATTTTTCGTCTGCATCAAATTTCATTTTGGATCACCCTTAAATTTTGACGTTTGGGAAAGGGCTAACCAGCAAAGAAAATTTGGAATATTGGGAAGGTACATTTTTAGTGTTAGATAAACATCTCTTGAAAAAAAGGAATAAAACAAGGTAGATCTGGAAAAATGCTAATAAGTAATTATAACATTATCATAAATCCTTTCCCTAAAGGCAGCATTTTAGACTGCATATTGTTTTTCTTCAGTCCCCTTCTTTTACATCTCTATTTTACTTTTTCTAAAACAATGCCTGGTTTTAAAATCCCTAATGAAGAACAACTTTGAAGAAAGCATTTGGAGAAAAGAAGAAAAGACTGAAAACAAGCATTTCTCCTATTCTCACAATGCTGTATGTGACCTAGTGCTACGGAAAGCTTAAATTTGATTATTTCTTCATGTTAAAATGATGTTATTTGATTCAAAACAAAAAAGTTACTTTGATAATTTTGTAAGGAATCATTCTAGCGTACATTCTATCCTGGCATCCAATAATTATTATCATTATATTTAAAGAAAGCATTGGTTATCACCTGCTAAAATATAGGTCTAGATTTGATGGTGCATAAGAAAAGACATATATCTAATCTATACTAAATACCGTAACACAATCAACATGATTCAAATTAATCAATGACTAATGGAAAATATGGTTAAATTGATGCAAGCCCACTTCTAGTGAAAACAACAGATCAGAAAGGGATAATGCATTCTCAATATGCAAAATTTAGTAAGTCTTTACTCCTTGTATCTTTTGCTCTGTATAGTGATTTCTTCCATAAATAGCATGTTTGCATTTTTTACTGATTAACCCTTTCCCAAAAAAGACCTGCTTTTGATGTCACCAGTAGAAATGACTTGGGAAAACATTGAAACAAAAGAAGAAACTGCTGATAAGCATCAGTTCCTCCTTTCGTGTCAATAATTTCATACACCCTTTTGGACGGCCCTAACATTTTCCTGTTTGGGAAAAGGTTAACAAACAAAGTGTGTAGACTAACAAAGAGTGTTTATGCAAGTTGATCTTTGTTTACTCTCTTTGTCAAAGAGGTATCAAATCAACACTATTAATAATATTTACTTCTAAAAGGCCTGTGTGCCCAAACTTCACTCATGAAAATGAGAAAAATAGAGACCATATAGCTCTGAATGTTTCAGATTTAGGTTGTCCATACCTAATGAGATTTGCACGCCGTCAGAATTATTCGAGTGCGATGGAAAACATTTGGCAGTGAACTTTTCTACCGCCGAATGTTCATGACCGTGCCCAAATAGATTCGGATATGTAACTACGCCGCTTGTAAAAAACAATGTTTTATGAATCTCAAAATGGCAACATTACTGGTATTATACATTAATTCAAGTTATACGTATGTCATTATAATTATGTAGGGGTCTATATAAAAATCAGGGAGTTAGTGCTACATCGAAAAATTCAGATGTTGATGAAACTTTGTCAGAACCGTACTTGGTATTCTTTTCTATGGAGAATATCTATTGAAAAGAGGTCTCAACATATATTAAAATGTGACAAATTTCCTCATTTGCTTTTGCCTATTTAGCCGCAAATCTATTCTAGCAATAACATGAGTAAATGATTTTTAAATCTGATATACCAAGTACAGTTCAGACAAAGTTTCATCAAAATCTGAGATTTCCGATGTGGCATGAAAATGCTTGTTTAATCTTATTCTTAAATGGACCACACCTTAGATCTTTTTAAGGTATTCCATCCATCATTAGATACCTTATTCAATTTCCGTTGCAAAGGATGATTCCCAGAATTTGACGAGTGTATACGATAAAATTTTCCATTGCCATGGAAATGCCTGCAGTTGTACAAAGTTTTTGGTATCTAATGATGGATGAACTATTAACCCTTTCCAAAACAAGACCTGGTTTGATGTATGTAATAGAAAAGGATTGGGAAAACATAGAGACAAAAGAAGAAAATGCTGATAATCAGCACTTTCTCCTTTTGCATCAATATTTTCTATGCAAAGTTATGGACACATTCCTCTCTATCAACATTCAATTTGTCACTTGCAGTCCTGAGCTTTCAATTTAGACCAGCCCAAATCTTTGTCATTTGGGAAAGAGTTAAATTACATGTATAAGTGTACTGTATTTCATCAGATGTGTTTCAATGTTTATATGGTTGAATCTTTCAACTAAGCAGATAGCCTAAGAAAGAAAAGAGATTTAGAGATCAATCTGAAAAAGGTTAAAATTTATAATAATAATTATAAATATCTTCTCCATGTTACAAAGCCTGAGCTATAACCACCGGTAAACAAACTTCTACAGTTGTCTACTGTTGATGTCTTATAATGATTTTCTTTACATGGCCATGGCCCGCCGATACCATATCATTTAACCCTTTCCCAAACAGCAAAACTTAAGGGTGATCCACTTCAAAAGCTGCTGTAAAAGACAAAATTGATGTTAAAAAGGAAGGAATTTGTGTACAATATAGCACAGAAAATATTGAGACAAAAGGCGAAACTGCTGGTTATCAGCAGTTTCTTCTATGTTTTCCAAAACCTTTCCTATTATGGACATCAAAACCGGTCTTGTTTGGGAAAAGGTTAACAAGCAGGCAGAGTAGACATATATCAGACTGCTTATGAATGTGAGCTAATCTTTGTTTAAGACTCTCTATCTATCATTAGATACAAAACACTTTGTGCAACTTCAGGTGTCACCCATGGCAATGGAATCTGGATTTTTAATTATGGATGTCCTCGTCAATTTCCAGGCATTATCTGTAGGCATGAAATAAACAAGGGATATCCTCATCATTTTCTGTTGCCACGGATGACGCCCAAAGTTGCAAAATGTGTTTGGCATCTTATGATGGATTGAATACTTTAAATTGCCTGCCTCAATAGGTTAAACTAATCACCAGGGTTAAAATTTATAATAATGATTATAAATATCTTCTTCATGTGATAAAGCCTGAGCTATAACCACCGGTAAACAAACTTCAACAGTTGACGTTTTATAATTATTTTCTTTACATGGCCGCTTTTTTAACGACACCATCACATTGGGGCCATATTTTTCTGTCGCAGCTGTTTTATTAAGACTCTCCACTTGTGAAATCAACATTTCTACTGGTGCCACATCCTGTTCATGTTGCTCTGTCTCTTCTTTTAACGATGTCTGAAGTTCTTGCACAAGACTGTTGAATTCAAATTTTTGATGTAAATTAAGACACCTTTTCTCTTCTCTATGATTGATGCCCAGTTGTACAAATTGTTGTTGTTTCACGAACGGCATCATGCCAGAACAGTACCGCAGATTATGATGCTCCATCTCATGCCTTAAAATACAAACAATGAATTGACCAAACACCAATCTACAGATCGCTCTGCCCAACATAGAATTTAAGACAAACAATAGGGATGTGATCGTTAACAGGGAACGTTTCTATCCACTTAATCGTGACATAAATTCGGACAAACAAAATAGTATTTCATAGGTGTTGTTATAAAATCTCGTAACTACGCCTTGATTTAAGCCGTAGTTACAAGAATTTATAACAACACCTACGGTTTATCAAAACATAACGGTAAACCTAGTCTATTGTTAGCACAAAATTCTTTGCCATTGGCATGTCGATTGTTTTGATTGTCAATCGATAAATCGCTACAATTACATGTGCAACGAAGAACAATTGGGGCATAAACATTTTTCTGATCGTCCATTGGCTAATCGATGTTTTTGATTGACAGTCGGCGTTTCACACTGGTATGAGTTAACGTGCCTGACACCGTACACAACGTAGTGGGACCGGAACCGTAACGTGGATGGGACCGCGAAAAACATGGCGGCCAGCGACTGAGTAGCGAGTGTGAGTACATAAACATGATTTTTCCAAATGTTATCGTCCACAAAGACATTGCCCATGTGCCTTACGGATTGCCTCATTATGTTGATATATAAATCTGTAAATTGGTTTGACGAACATTTGCTGGATGTTGAAGTTATGGTTAAAAAAGTCACGTGCGTGGTGTTGGTTTCGAAGAGTTTGGGTGTAAATTGGACATAAAATACTCCATAATAACAATAAACATGGCTATCTGGATGAAAGATAGAACATTTAAGTTAGTGTTCGTAACATATTTTACATATAATGAAAAAAAAACCAACAATACCGACAAATAAGGGCTGATGAGGCACAATTGCTATTACAACGAACCCTGTTAACGATTGGTATACAACGATAATGGTAACAGCACAGATCCTTTTTTTAGTGTTCTCCGTATATTTAAACAAGAGTGCCATCGTCACAATATACGCCGCCACTTATAAAACTTGAGACAAAAAAATGACATTGACAAGGATTTATAAATATTCACTGAAAAACCTTTAAAAAATTGTGTTCACAAAAAGGTTTTTATAAATATCCAGTGAAAAACCTGGAAGGAATTGCATTCACGAGGCTGAAATATCATTAAGCCCCAGAGACTAAGATTGAAGGGGGCATAATTCTGGCAAAAATCAATGAACCATGAAATCCTTCCTTCATGCACATCTACCAATTGAGGTGATAACATCCACCAAGTTTCATTAAGATCCAGCCAGAAACTTAGGAGGAGTTGTGTTGACAAGGCTGCAATTTCAATAAGCCCCAGAGACTAAGTTTTTAAGGGGCATAACTCAGGCAAAAATCAACGAACCATAAAATCCTTCCTTCATGCACATCTACCAATTGAGGTGATAACATTGACCAAGTTTCATTAAGATCCAGTCAGAAACTTAGGAGGAGTTGCGTTGACAAGCCTGCAATTTCAATAAGCCCCAGAGACTAAGTTTTTAAGGGGCGTAACTCAGGCAAAAATCGACGAACCATAAAATCCTTCCTTCATGCACATCTACCAATTGAGGTGATAACATTGACCAAGTTTCAAGAAGATCCAGCCAGAAACTTAGGAGGAGTTGCGTTGACAAGCCTGCAATTTCAATAAGCCCCAGAGACTAAGTTTTTAAGGGGCGTAACTCAGGCAAAAATCGACGAACCATAGAATCCTTCCTTCATGCACATCTACCAATTGAGGTGATAACATTGACCAAGTTTCAAGAAGATCCAGCCAGAAACTTAGGAGGAGTTGCGTTGACAAGGCTGCAATTTCAATAAGCCCCAGAGACTAAGTTTTTAAGGGGCATAACTCAGGCAAAAATCAACGAACCATAAAATCCTTCCTTCATGCACATCTACCAATTGAGGTGATAACATTGACCAAGTTTCAAGAAGATCCAGCCAGAAACTTAGGAGGAGTTGCGTTGACAAGAAAAGTGGACGTACGTACGGACGGATGGACGGATGGACGGATGGACGGATGGACGGACGGACAGACGGAGAAGATGACGCCAATATACGTCCGCCTCCGGCGGCGTATAAAAAAATCTATGTCGTTCTCTATTTACATTCAAATTCTAAATCTTTCCCTGTTCAGTTTCTGAAAATGTCTGTTAGTTCAGGCTTTGTATGTGCCCAGAGTACTCAACCCCACCCTTTTCGAGTTGATATTATCTTCAAATCATGTCCACCGATCAGCAATGGCATAACCCCTACTTATACCAATACCCTAAGCTATCAATGTCCTCAACGCCCTTAAAGCCGCTATAGCTGTCACGATTGAAGTTTTTCTGTTACCGAGTTCTTATTATCTGATGATATGAACAAAGCCTATTCCAACTGCATAAAACCAATAAAACCAGTGAAAGAATGGTACATTGGTACATTTGCCCTTTCTTGCAATGTATGTCAGTATGTCATGTTAACAATGTCAAGGGCGAGTCGGAATTATCCGAGTCCTGAGCGGTTAAAAGCGAGCGTCTACGGAATCTATTTTTAAATCGAATGGAATGACGTCAGGGAATAAACAGTAAAAAATTAAAAAATGTGAGATGTCTCTTTAAAAAGGGACCTTTTGGGAAGTGTGTAGCAACCCTAAACAGTCTTCGAGGAAAGCACAGACTGATCAGGATCGAAAATGTTGACACTAAGTTGATACTCTGGACTTACATGTTTTTCCTATCACACTATGATATATTATTATCTAAATACGGATATCGTTGGCGCTTGCTAAATGTGATCTGTCTCTCGAAATATGGTCTTCTGTTGACTTCATAGAAGCACGCTTTTAGCCTGACGTGTCAAGCAGAATCTAACTGACCCTTTCACAATTATAACCTTGTTTTGATGTCATCATTAGAAGGGATTGATGACACATTGAGGTAATAGGAGAAAATCTTGATAACAAGCAATTCCCCCAGTTGCTTAGATATTTTCTCAGTTTTATTTAATTCAACAAATCCTATCTTAACGTGCATAGTTTGTCGTGTTTAAAACTTTCAAAACAGAATATCAAACTTATTTCCGTTTGGGAAAGAGTGGGGCATAAAATAACTGGTTAATCGAGACATGGTTTGGACTTCCTTTTTGCAAAAACACAGGAAACATTGAGACAAAAGAAAGGAATGCTAGTTGTTAGCAGTCTCTCCTATTACCTAAATATTTTCTATGTCATATCTTAAATAATTCACATTTCCAATGTCATTGGTTATGCAGTCTTCAAACGATTTCAATTGAGAAGAGTTTTATTTTTTGTCATTTTGGGAAAGAGTTGAACGTTTATTCGTAACCAGGCACATGCTGAAATCCCATGAAAATCGGAATGTTTCAAAATTTTTACACGTCGCACTAAGAGGAACCTTCTGCAAAGTATAAAAGTATAGACAATATCCAGCCTGTGCGGACTGCGCAGACTGACAAGATTCGAGACTCATAACTCGTAGGTAATTCTCTGGGCCTTGAATAATTTCTCTATCTTACTATGTGTTCATTTTCTATATGCGACATCTAGTTTACGTCTGCTTAGTATGGGTCGTTTCTCAAAATTTTGTTTTATGAACTTCCCGTAGGGTCCCTTTTAGCGTGATGTGTCACTTTTATTAGATACCTTTGTATCACATGATCACCCGACTATAAACGAATATTTACGGCTTTTGCAGGTACCCGAAATATATGATAAATAAATCTATATATAGACACAATTGTAAACACCCAGCAAACTTTTCAGCGCCGTGGAAAGTTAGACTGTCAATATACATGCGCTTATTGTGGGTAAACAGCGCATGATTACTCGCTTGAAATACGGTCTTTCTGCATCTTTTTTGCTCATACTTTAATACTGTAAACCCTTTTTGTGGCAAATTGGCAGGTTTTTGACAGCTATAGCGGCTTTAACTTGATCACATATGATAAATCAAAGTGCTGAGAGCACGGTAATTGGACGTCTCTGATTGATTGAGCGGGATTGTACATGAACGAAAGATATTTTATTCATTCTTCTGTGTTTAATTCTATAAGATCGGTTTCGGACATACGAAATCGGCTTTAATACCAGAAGACCTTTCTCAGGCTTCAAATTGATTTGATTGCCGTTTCAAGACAACTGATTTGTCGCTATGAATAATCACTATTAATTTGATTACCAAATTCAATTTAAGGCCATGCGATTAACACTTTTGTCTTCTTGTTTCGGTTTACTATGAGTATTGTCGTCAGTTATACTTTTCATTGATTTTATAAAGTACGCTACAAAGCAATTTATTCAAAATGTAAGCCAACGCGCTACATAAATGAACGCCGCGATAGCTCACTTAGCAGAGCACTCACCTTGTACGCTTTACACATGTTATATCCGGAAGGCCCTGGGTTCGAATTCTACTCAGACATTGTTCTTTTTAATCATCTTTTTTTATACGCCGCCGGAGGCGGACGTATATTGGCGTCATCTTCTCCGTCTGTCCGTCCGTCCATCCGTTCGTCCGTCCGTCCGTCCACTTTTCTTGTCAACGCAACTCCTCCTAAGTTTCTGGCTGGATCTTCTTGAAACTTGGTCAATGTTATCACCTCAATTGGTAGATGTGCATGAAGGAAGGATTTTATGGTTCGTTGATTTTTGCCAGAGTTATGCCCCTTAAATACTTAGTCTCTGGGGCTTATTGAAATTGCAGCCTTGTCAACGCAACTCCTCCTAAGTTTCTAGCTGGATCTTAATGAAACTAAGTCAATGTTATCACATCAATTGGTAGATGTGCATGAAGGAAGGATTTTATGGTTCGTTGATTTTTGCCTGAGTTATGCCCCTTAAAAACTTAGTCTCTGGGGCTTATTGAAATTGCAGCCTTGTCAACACAACTCCTCCTAAGTTTCTAGCTGGATCTTAATGAAACTAAGTCAATGTTATCACATCAATTGGTAGATGTGCATGAAGGAAGGATTTTATGGTTCGTTGATTTTTGCCTGAGTTATGCCCCTTAAAAACTTAGTCTCTGGGGCTTATTGAAATTGCAGCCTTGTCAACGCAACTCCTCCTAAGTTTCTGGCTAGATCTTAATGAAACTTGGTCAATGTTATCACCTCAATTGGTAGATGTGCATGAAGGAAGGATTTTATGGTTCGTTGATTTTTGCCCGTGTTATGCCCCTTAAAAACTTAGTCTCTGGGGCTTATTGAAATTGCAGCCTTGTCAACACAACTCCTAAGTTTCTGGCTAGATCTTAATGAAACTTGGTCAACGTTATCACCTCAATTGGTAGATGTGCATGAAGGAAGAATTTTATGGTTCATTGATTTTTGCCTGAGTTATGCCCCCTTCAATCTTTGTCTCTAGGGCTTAATGATATTTCAGTCTCGTGAACGCAATTCCTTCCAGGTTTTTGACTGGATATTTATAAAAACCTTTTTGTGAACACAACTTTTTACAGGTTTTGTGTGAATATTTATAAATCCTTGTCAATGTCATTTTTTTTTTTGTCTCAAGTTTTATAAGTGGCGGCGTATATTGTGACCATGGCACTCTTGTTCGACTTCTATCTCCATCATCGTTGGCGAAAAAACGACCGCAGTGATTTAGAATTGATCTTAACACAAATTCAACGAAATAAAGTAATGAAACGCCGATCATTTACATACAATTCCGCTCAATCAATGAGAGGCGTCTAAATATAGTGCTCCAAGCACTTTGATTTTTATTCCTGTTTAGAGTAAAAAAAGAAAAAACACGGTAGCAGTTTTCCCTGGTTGTGGTTACAAAACAAATTCAATACATACTTTTCCTGAAACAAAATACCAGATGAATTGGAGCACCTAACCATGGATTCCTCATACAAGTACTACCACAGCATCCTTACATCTACAGATGTGCATAAAAAGAAGAAATTGGGAACGTGCCGTCGGGAAAATGGCAGTGGAGTACAATAAGCAATTTAAATCTTCATATCATTATCAACGAAAATTTGAGAATAGCAATGTCCCTATCTGTAAACATATTCATACGATCATCCAGGTACCATCTGTTGCAGACCCATTGCTTCATCTTCTTAGCTCAATACACGTAAACGGGTCTCTTAAACGAAATAAATACAGATCGCTGTCACTTAGTCTTATACTAGTAATAATCATTGTTGTCATGATCATCGATCAGTATGTAAATAGGTCATGATACTGTCGAATATCAGTGATACAGATGCTGGAGAAAAAAAAAAACTCGTAAGAGCAACTATTTTTCTGAATAGGTGGATTTCACTAGTGTCTCATCTGAGGCTGTTCAGATGGAACCCCGATTTGTCATCGAGTCGAACCCGAGTTGCGATATGAACTCACTCCCTGATAATCAATTTCAAAACCCTGGTTCCAAAGTACGTCTCGTGGAAACCCCTTTCCTTTAAATATGTCAAAGACTTAAACAACAATGATCAAAGAAAAGGAACCTATCATACACAATACGTGCATTAAATTGGGTAATCATTCTAAAATGTCTGTTTTCAGTAAACACATCAAGAAAAACAAACGTTTTACAGAAGAAATAATTCGAACTGGTTTTGAACCAACGGCGTTCCAAATTTCAAACTGAAAAAGGTTGCGAGGTTAATCCTTTCCCGTTTGAGCTATCGCTGCTGCTGATGATATAGGGTGTCTGTTTACATTATAACCATAGTGTATGCATGTATCGCTTTCTAAAGATCTTACCCTTTACACAATAAATATTACGAAAGTCAAAAAACTATAAGAAAATGATTAAATCGAAAAAAGATTGTAAAGTTGGTTAAGACGTGGCATGAATTGAATCGGCCAATGAATCTTATAGTATTTGTTAGAGAACACATAGAAAGTAGGAAAAGATACGACAGTTTTCCTGTATGGTCGCAAAATCTATTTTGAATTTTGGTCAACTGGCAATTGAGTCTGAGAAAGGGTTTTTTGGTAATGAAAACCCATTTCGCCTGTCCAAAAGTGGTTATAAGAATTGTACGTCCTTTCGGACGTCCAATTAAAAATATAGGCCTAATTATTTTTTTTTCATATTCCAGGTATACATGTACTTCTACGATGGGAAAACGTAAATATACATCTGAAAGTATAAGGATAATACTTGATTACATTAAAGTAAGCATACTTGTTTTAAAGCAATTTTAAAAATGGCATCAAAAGGTTTTCTACAATGCATAAAAAGGGGACGGACTCATTATCGTTGTAGTGAAAATGGCACCGGAGATCGTTGTAATAGAAAATTGTCACAATTTTGCCGACCTTATTCGTATTTTAGCAGATAATGGCCAGATTGACTATTTATTCATTATTGCGTGTCCAGAGGATAATGTCTTTTGCAAATGACAACGTGCCTTTCATCTATTTTTAAAGCATTTATGACCAATCTCGAGAGTTTTTGTCAGAAATCAATGGCATGGGCCGAACTTTTTTCAGTTAAACGTGAAAACGGAATATCTTTCAGACTAACAACTTGCATGGAGACATCAACAAGTATGTCTCACACTCCGTAAGACCAGTCTCCTTAAAAAATAGACGTGATGAACTTAGTTAGCTGTGTTTTAATGTACTCACTGGTGTTGCAATGTCACTTTCCGCCATGTTTTTCGCAGTCCCATCCACGTTACAGTTCCGGTCCCATTACGTTGTGTACGGTGTCAGGCACGTTAACTCATACCAGTGTGCGTTTGGTCAATTTGCATCAACAGAGCTACAGATAAGAAGGGTGATGGCATTTCAAAAAGAAATATTTCATTTATTGTTCATCAAACACCATGCTGTGGGTGCTAATTGGAATTGTTTCATCAAGACAATTCTAATGAGCACAAATAACATAGGGTTTTGATTTGAAATATCAAATTGAGAAAGTCTTCATACTCTCTTATCTGTTGCTTTGCATCAAGTCATACATATACAAGTCAGGGTCTGGAACTTGAAGTATGAGATAAAAGTTAAACAAGATGTGTCTGTGAAACACAAATGCCCCTGAAATGGCCAATGTTAAAGAGAGACAGATAGATGGACATGATTATAACAAAATGCCCAGATCTTTCGACATGGGGGCATAAACAAAAATCAAAGTACTGACAGTACTGTTTGGAAGCAAATTTTTCAAAAATGTAGGCCTGTCCAGGCCCCAGTTTCTCGAAAAAAACTTAAGTATATTCTCATGAGAACATGCTCAACATCAAAGGGATACTCTTCAACGTTGAAGGGTATTCCATTGAAGTTCACGTGGATTTCATGCAATTTGAGCACTGTGCTCAGATTTGAGAACATACTTAAGTTTTTTCGAGAAACCGGGGCCAGAAATAGAGTAGTTTGATTAGGTACTTTGATTATCCATTTGAATACCTTGAATACTTTGATTCGTAGAGTATTTTGATTAAGTACTTTGATTATCCAGAATACCTTGCATACTTTGATTTCATGATGGAGTTGTATTTATTTTTAGCACAACTTCATGCATATTAATCGTTTGTGTAAGCTGAATATATTTCATAGTTCAGTAAACTCGACTGACCCATTTACAAGGAAGGCCATTGGACTAATTCTTTGAACCATAATAAAGCAAATTACTACGTGGATCTTTTCATCTCTCAGAGACATGATTAATTGAATGTTTCATTTTCAGTCACACAATTCAATATCTACACATAACTTCAGACTTACATATTGAATATTCGAATGACTGTTACCTCATTAATCTTTGCTTTTGATAGAACTATTTATAGTGAGGAAGACCGGAAGATGTTGTGTGGTATGCAGAGAATGGTAAAGTGCAGAGACGCATGGCTGCTAAGAGAAGCAAATTTTGAAAATTTGCTTCCAACAAGATGTATTAGTGATACACTAATTGATGCTCTCGAAAATGCTGTTAATTTTTAAGTTTTTCAATGGACAGACAGACAGATAGACACAAGTAAACAATATGCATCTGTCTTACAATACGGGGCATAACAAGCAACACTAATTTTACTACCTTCTTTTCAACTGTTCACATTCCTCGACATGTCTTCTCCGTAAGAATCTACATCGTCTGTAACAATTGTCTTTAAACGCATGCAGCGTCATCAGCTTCATGCTGTCCATGTCCTGTTTCTGTTGTTGTAGTTTATTTCTGGTCTGCTGGGCCGAGCAATATTTCAGTGTTTGATGTCTCGTAGACAACTCACCCTCGTAGAAGTTCAAACAGCTTATTGCATCTCCTTCTAACAGCGCTATATTATGTTCAGTCGCGTCCAGCATACCCTGATTCTCGTGATAGGTGAAGGCCGTTGTCAAGTTCACCTCCTGTGATGGGATCCTCTGACAACCCCATCGTCGCTTTACCTCCTCCATTACAACATTCTCCTTTTCTTCAACTATAAATGTCATTTCTTTGATTGGTGAAATAGTTCTGTTTAAAGGACTGTCTTTGTTCTTCACTGTTTTGTTATTGTCTTCTTTTTGATCTTTTGAAATATCAGGAGCTACTACTTTCAATCCTTGTTTTGTTTCATTCACTGATGTCTGATTATTTATAGTTTTATTTAATCCAACCTCAGATATTGTACTGTCTGAAGACGCAGTCTTATTGCCTATCTCATGTATTATAGAAAGTTCTTCATTTTGTTGTTTATTTTTACCCTCTATCAAATCACCATCTACATCAATGTTAATTACAGCTGTACCATGATTGTCTATAGTTGTATCCTGTTTGTCTTCATCTATAGTTGTATCCTGTTTGTCCCCATCCATGTCATTATCTTCTGATTCAGTGTCTATAGACACTTCTATCACACAAACTTTACTGTCTACAACTTTTCTACTTGGCTCAACTTTACATTCTTTCACTTCATGGTCAGAGACTTTAGTTACTTTCTCTTTAAGTATTTCTGCATTACTTTCCTTCTGATCATATACCTTCTTTGTAGCTTCTAACTCAATATTCTTATCCACCACAGGACTTTTGTTTTTCACCACTACTGTTCTATTGAATGGATAATGTGACACATTACTTGTCTCGCCAGTTTCAGACAGCACCTGTTGATCCACGTTGTCAGCGTGCACCTGCTCGTCCGGGTCGTCAGCTAGCAGTGTGTCTTCATCACCAGAGAAGTCCTCATAATCTCCCTCCAGTCCCAGCACATCTTCAGACAGCAGTAAATCCTCGTCCAGCTCCAGGTCTATAGTGGAGATGGTCGCCGTCACATTCTTAAACCTACCCTCCACTCGCGTTGTGTTGTTTGCAAAGTATGAACTGTCATTGATCGAGATGTCTGACTTACAGATGTGCGCATTTCTTACGTCACTTGTAAAGACACTGTCATTCTTAATGATGTTTGAAGAATTTGACTGCTGGTCTAGCTCATTAGTACATGTATTCTTACACACAACTTTCCTACAATCACTCACTCCTCTATCAACCTTGACTGGTTCTCCTGTGTTTAAAACACTGCTATCCTTGTCAGAATACAGCTGGAGTAAATTTGTACCTTTAGTCAACTTGTCACCACTTTTGTTCCTCCAGATAACCTTTCTGACATTACCCTGGTTCTCTACCTGACTGTCAAGTAAAGGTGTACTACTGACCAGGTTAACCCCATCATTGTTCATATTGCATGTTTTACTGTACACTGCCGGTGTCTCCTCTAGAATACCATCTAAACCTCGCATCTTTCTCAAACTAGGAGTGTTCTCAATAGGAGAGAGTATCCCGGGTGTTTTTATTTCATCCATTTTATGACGTTTCGGGGTTGTTTCCACATCAGCTTTAGAAGACAAATGCCTTTTCTTCAGTTTACCGTTACTGTGGGACATTTCACCTGACACGCCTGTTTTATCATCATTATCACTAATCACAATCACACCATTCAATGTGGTCTTGTCTGGCCTCTTGTCAAGTTTGTCTACACCAACAACTGTCTGGTCAGCCTCCTGGTCATCAGGATTGTCTGTAGATGAATCTATCACTATCACAGTTCTCTCATCATCCAGCACACTCTCATCCATATCTGATCCCTCATCTGTCATGTCTGATCTACATCCAGCAGAATGTTCACTGCTAGATGTTACATTGTCAGATGTGAAAGGACTGACTGGATTTATAGAAACTGATGGAGAAGTTCCAATACTACACACATCTAATGTCACATAGCCTTTGTTGGAGATTGTACTGGATTGTTCAATGAAGGTTTCACTGTTCTTTAGTTTATCTGTATCTTCATCAGTTATATCTGCTCTATAAATTGTTGCATCCACACCAGAGTTCAAATCAGATTCTGCAGTATTTGATCCTGGCTTTACTGACTGTGTATCACATACATGTAATGCCTTTAACTCATTGCACTGTGTAGTTGTTGTATTGGAAGTTTTACCAAAGATTTCATTTTTCCTTGATGTATCAGAATCATGATCATCGTTTGCCTCTGATTTATGAATCACATCTATGCTAGAATGTGAATCAGACTCTGTTCTGCCAGATGCTGTCTTCAATGACTCAGTGTCTGGCTTTACAGATGTACAAATGATGGTAGAATTGTTACAGAATTCGTCAATCTCATCTTCATCATAAAACACAGTTAAATCTTCATCGTCTATAATATTGTCAGCAGTCGAGGCCACTGTACACTGAATTCCTCCTGAAATACAGTTATCTGATTTACTAAATCTTCAACCCATTACCACACAGTGACTCTTTTTGACTCCCCACAAGATAATGGCTTTGGAAAATATTGTGGAAAATGAAGAAATTGCTTGTGACAAGCAATTTCTTCATTTCCCACAATGTTTCCCATCCAAAAAGATCTAAAAATTAAAATTTCCATTCACTTGAAATTGTCGTCTGCAGGATCTTTCAATTTGGACCGCCCTTAAATTTTGTCGTTTGGGAAAGGGTTAACCTTTTCTCAAACAGGTCTCATTTATAAGCTGCTGCAGCTAACAATAGGGATGTCATTAAAGATAAAATTGTGTAAAGGATAGCACAGGAAAGATTGAGACAAATGGAGAGACTGCTGGTCATCAACAGTTTCTTTTTTGTCTCAATGTTTTCCCAAGCCATTGCTACTAGGGACATCAAAACCTAGTCTAATTTGGATGTCTTTTTGTCATTTTGTTTAACACTTTCCAAAGTGTCACAATTATATGCTAGTCTAATTTGAAAAGATTTGTAAATAACAATATAATTGATGTCAAGAACAAGAATTGTCAAAATGGTCTGGTTCAAACTTGAAAGTTAGCCCCGACTTTAACTTCTTGACTTTTTTCCAAATATGTTTTACACTTGTGACCCCAGACGACAAAATGCAAACTGCTTTCTTTTGAAAGCTGTCTCGGCTAAAAATTCAAATGCATAATATGTTATTCATTAACACTGTCACTTATGTAGTACAATGTACTGAGGGAAAGGAAACAATGATGGTTTCTTTTTTTCTGGAACATTTACCTAAGCCTCCCTTCCTTTATTCAATACTCACGAAGATGTTGCAATGGGTAAACTTATGGGTAACGCATAAATCACATGTCACAAGCAACTTCTTAATTTTCAACCATGTTTTCCCAAGCCTTTATCTTGAAGGACCATCATAAGGCATCAGTGAGATTGGATTTAACAGGACATCAAAATTTAGGAAAGGGTTAAGAAGCTCAACTGATGCACTTACTTATGTGGACAGACTTACTTAGTAATAATAACTACAGATAAGAGGGAGTGATGGCTTTTCGAAATGCAATATTTCATTTATTGTTCACCAAACCCTATGTTGTTGAAACCCTATGTTGTCTCATTGAGAGGATTCAAATGAATACCCGCAACATAAGGTTTGCATTTGAAACATCAAACTAAGAATGTCTTCACCCCTCTTATCTGTTGCTCAGAGTGATTCATAATCATAATCAAGGTTCTACTAAAACATATAAATATGATGTTACCATTGTTACTGTTGTTGTGATTGAATCCGTCAGTCTCGCATAATCGTCCATCCACAATGTCTTCCGTGACCTCATTATCTTCACTGCGGTCATCGTTGAATGATTTTGTCACATCGTCCACATACTCAAACAGGCTGAGAAGTGATTCACACAACATGTCCGACACATCTCCAGTCCTGGTTGGTTTCTCGCCAGTTGTTATTGATTCAGTCAGCTTTTCAGTTTCACAATCATCCTCCATGTTTATCTCCAGCCTCACACTCTCTCACTTCATTCCATGGGGAAAAACTGTGTGTTGATTTTGTTGACACTCAAAACTGAAATGAAAAAAGGGAATGATATTTTCAAGTTAACTGTGACGGAATTTTGGACAAACAATTATAGTATTTTGTATGTGTTGTTATCAAATCTCGTAACTACAGCTTGATTCAAGCTGTAATTACGAGATTTTATAACAACACTAACCATTTATCAATACATAACAGTATTAAACAGTCTTTTCTAGCACAAAATTCATAGACATCAACATATCAAAGAACAAATTTCATCAGAGAAACCTCGGATTACTTGACATGCATTCTTAAAGTGACATTTCAGAATTTTTTGTCATAAATTTTACTTTTATTTTTATCTGAAAGAGCATATTTCTTTATGAAAATTCTGAAAATTTCGAGCCAAAATATTGCGCCGTTTACGAGAAATTTATATTTATGTGTTAAAATTGAACAAATTGTTGTAGACAACAGTTCGGATTTATGCAAGGTGATGGAGCATATAATTGCATCAAAACCCACAAAATACTTTAATCAGCACTCTATTCTCTCTGACTTGCAACACAGATTCCGGGAAAGAAGATCATGCGAAACTAAACTCATCCAACTTGTTAAAGACCTGGGCTGGCAACTCTCGTTTGTTTGTTTGTTTATTGGGGTTTTACGCCATTCTCAACTGCTATGGTCATATTACGGCAGCAGGAGCACCTAACCACAGATTGCTGTTGTTTCTCATACTAGTACTACACCCTAATCGAGCCTCCAGCTGCTCGCCCACATAGGTTCATGATATCAAACCATTGATGGCTAACATTAACTTGTGAATAGTAAGCAGGTTGACCTTATTCTTCTAGATTTTAGTAAGGCATTCAATAAGGTCAGTCATTCAAAGCTTCTCTTTAAGTTACATCAGCATGGTGTGAAAGGAAGCACCCTGAACTAAAGAGCATTTGATTTCTTTTTGGTCGGACCCAGGCTGTAGTGCTGGGGGGGGGGGGGGGGGGGAGATCAGAGGAGGTCCCTGTGAAATCCGGTGTGCCCCAGGGATCTGTTCTTGGACCTCTCCTCTTCCTCCTCTACATAAATGTCTTACCACAAAATATAAAATCTCAGGTAGGACTTTTCGTTGTTTACCTAACAGTTGGGTCCTCAGACAATGGAGACACCCTCCAAGCAGATTTTGATACTTTGCAGACATAGAAACGAGCCTGGGACATGGAGTCTAATCAGAGTAAATACCAGGTACTCCATATTACCAGAACCAAAAACCACTGGATACTCGGTATACTCTCCATGGCCAGGTACGCGAGTCCACAAACAGGGCTACAGATAGGAGGGGGTGAAGACATTCTAACTTTGTTATTTCAATTCCAAACCCCATGTTGTGGGTACTCATTTGAACCATCTCGGCGAGACGATACAAATAACACCCACAACATAGGGTCTGATGAACAATAACAAAATTATTGAAGGTTGAAAAGTCATCACCCCCTCTTATCTGGAGCTCTGCCACAAAGTAATTCTGCGAAGTATCTTGGTGTCACCATCTCTGATAACCTTAGCTGGAATGAACACATCAACAGCATAAGCTCTAAAGCAAAACGAACATTAGGCTTTGTCAAAAGGAATTGTTAAAACCAAATAAGAAAATAAAAACAAGGTTTTTCTAACATTTGACCCTGTGACCTAGTTTTTGACCCCAGATGACCCAATTTCGAACTTGTCCGAGATTTCATCAAGACAATCATTCTGACCAAATTTCAGGTTGATTGGGCAAAAAATGTGGCCTCTAGAGTGCACACAAGCCAAAGGTTGATGCATGACGCACGACGGACGACTGACGACAGACACAGCAGTATCACAATACCTCACCATGAGCACTATCGTGCTCAGGTGAGCTAATAAGTGGCATATAGATCACTGGTTAGGCCACAAGTCAAATATTGCTCATCCATCTGGGCCCTGTTTTATCAACAAACTTGTGTTCATTTTTTAGTAGATTTGAACAAAAGTTCAAATTTTTTTGAGTAAGTGCGTTTTGCAAAATATGTATTACTGAAAATAGAACTATTCTATTTGCAATTTCTAAATAATCTGTCAGACCGAATGAGCCTCTGTCAGACCAAAAGGTCTGAATAAAAACAAGACACATTTTCAATCTTCAGATTGTTCAAATGAATACCCACAACAAAGGGCATGGATTTGAAATAACCAATTTGGAATGCTTTTAACCTCCCCCCTTCCCCCAGTTTTTAGTTTTTCTAACATTTAGTATTTCAAAATTGCATAGAGTAATGAGTATTCTAAAATATTTTGGCTTTCATGGTAGCAAACTGACAACTGCTGATAATTTTTTCACAATTAGTAGACAAGTGTTTTTTAGAAATGCATACTAAGACAGATCCACAAATACATTGAATAAAGAAGACAAGTGTAAAGGGTTATATCTATGTTTCATCTAAAAAAGAAAAGGGTCAACTCACAAAATATTTTTGGCCCAGTGCCAACACTTCCCAAAACTTCCGCGGTACTGTCTTTTGATGTCTGATTCTACCCACGCTTTGTAATTGACTGGTCCATATTTGGATGACTCATGTTAGTTAAGGGATGGAAACTCACTTGATTTATCGCATGGATTATTGAAGAAAGGTCTTTATCTTTTACGATACGAATTGGCTGACGAGTTGCCTTGAGACATGCTTGTTATTGACTGAGACATGGAAGAGATGCTTCTCTTATGATGGGACATTTATCTCTATTGTGGTTGGTAAGCTGGTCTTCCTAGACTTGCTTCGTCATTTACCAGACCTCAGAGATGCTACTGCTGTTGCAGAGCAACATATATATATTCTGTGAGGGTGAAGCCAAGGAGGTCTTTCAAGACCTGCTCTGTTATTGCTTCACCTGAGCAGTGATGCTATTCGTAGGACTGTTTGTCTTCTATGGTGTTAGCTGTTTGCATGTATGGACGTTGGTGACATGCTTCTACCTGTTTAGAAGGTAGTGTGTGAGATGCAAGGAAGCAAGTCTCAGAAGAGTCGAGCTAATCGCCTTGCTGGTCTGTGGAGGCATGCTTCAAGGTGAAGATATGCTTTTCTCTGTGTAGACATCGAACTCGTTTTTCTGTGGCTGTCTGACGAAGCATGTAACTGGGTATCAAGTCTCCTGTAGACTTGCTTTTGTCTGGGTGGTCTTCCGAGAGTTGCTTGGACTCTTTTCCATCTATCCCTGACCGGTTTCGTTCTCGTGTTAGAACTCTTCAGAGGTGTCTGAGAAAGCTGGATGAGCTTTTCTGATGTTTGGTGGATAGGTGTGGCAGGGGTGTGGAAATATGGAATTTTTCCACTTGTCCTCGGACAAGTTGAACTCAAATTTCTACTTGTCCGAAGGCAAAGTTTACTTGTCCAGGAAAAAAAGAACATCTAGACAGGAGAATAATATTTAAACTTTATTTTAACTCTATTTTCAGTTAACATTATAAAACTGAATGAACACAATTCAAACACATGTTTACCTTTTAAAATTAAAATGTGATTTGATTGAAATGGATTTTTTTCAGACGGATCGTGAACAAAAATAACATTAAAATTTCGTTTTTATCACATTTTGATCCCCTTGATATGCACTTGCCCACGGACAAGCTCACTTGAAAAAAGCCCTTGCCCGTCCACCACAAAACCCAGGTCGGGCAAGTCGGGCATGTGAATTCCACACCCCTGGGTGTGGGTTGCAGCTATATTTATACTTTTTGGTGCCGGTTGGTGCCGACGTTGCTATGGTCCCTCGTGATATGGAGAAATGGTGCCGGTTGGTGCCGGTATAGAGCTGTTTTGTGTACTGTACTGTAGTATGGCACAATGGATACTTATTGAGCGTCCAAAAAACGAAAGCAGAGCAAGAATTTCTCATGTAATCATTTGCACAAAGATTCTGGCTTAATATGGCCAGAATATGCTTGTTTATCACAAGACTTGCCGTAGTAGCAAGTTGCTACGTGATACGACGTTAGCAACGTCAGAAGTGTATAGTTGCATTGTATGACGTTGCTATGCTCATGTTTGAACGTATTTATGACAGTACTCTTGCTGTATATCTAAAATTCAGTCTTTGTGCATCCTTTATGATTGAAGGAGTGGTGTCTTTTGCCAAATATTATTTTACGTCACACACAGTATAACAAGGAAACTCAAAAAAATATAACAAGTAGAAAACGAATTGGCTGATGGGAGTTTCTCATGTTCTACTGATATGTAGATCCTGACTGGAAGGAGTGTTAATGATAGGAGCGATCCAGTTTTGCTCCCTGTTAAGGAACTTACAGCATATTCGGTGGCAGCAAAATCTGCTGGTTTCTTAGGAAGAGGCCCAGTCATATGGGCATTTGCTGTATTTTCAACGATCTCATTGTAATATATTTACTAAAAGATCGGGACTGTGTTAAGATGGTTCTTCTAATACTAACTCTTGTGCTATCATTGAAGGATGGATGAAGCCCATGTTTTTTTGCCATGGGGTAGAGACTTGCATTAGGTCTATTCACTAGAGATAGCATGCTCATTTGAGTGTAGAGGTGGGAAGAATAAAAACAAAAGTCGAAGCATTTTTGCTTTTTATAGACAATTTGCTGAAGGATCACTTTCTTTTCTCGGTTGAGAAGATTTGGGTGACATTAGTCTCCAACTGCGCACTTGGGTAGACAAGTGTTCTACGGACATACGTTTGATGCCTTTGCAACTAGGACAACTAAAAGGATGTCTAGTCGAGCATAGAAGAGCCCCAAATGGTAGATGTATTGGGAGGCGCGCTTCCAGTACTATTTGGATTCTCTTTTGTTGTGTGAATACAAGCATGTCCAAAGGGTCTCAATGAATGCAGAATATAGATACAATAGGAATTGGCTGACGAGTTGCCTTGAGACATGCTTGTTATTGACTGAGACATGGAAGAGATGCTTCTCTTATGATGGGACATTTATCCCTATTGAGGTTGGTAAGCTGGTCTTCCTAGACTTGCTTCGTCATTTACCAGACCTCAGAGATGCTACTGCTGTTGCAGAGCAACATATATACATTCTGTGAGGGTGAAGCCAAGGAGGTCTTTCAAGACCTGCTCTGTTATTGCTTCACCTGAGCAGTGATGCTATTCGTAGGACTGTTTGTCTTCTATGGTCTTTATCTTTTAATTCATATTCTTAGTTCTTGTTTAGTAAATTGTCGATCTTTTCATACAGACAAACCTAAAAATTAGCATCAGACAGTTGGACTGACAGAAAGGAAAAAAATATGGGACGGAGTGTAATTTCATCGGACAGGTCTGCAGGTCCGACGGTCTTTGCCATGACTGGAATTATATGCGTCTCAGGCAATTTTTGTGCATCAGGGACGCGGGACGCACGGCAAGATTATTCACTGATGTGGGACTCATTGTTTTTTAAGCTGGACTCATTGATTTTGCTCTGGGACTCATTGTTTTCAGAAATGCGAGTCCCGGGACCCATAGGTAGCAAAATCTAGATTATTCACTGCTATAGATGGGCAAGTTTAAAAAAATGTGACCATTCACTTTTTCCATGCCACGGCTTTTACAGAGAAACATATTCAACTCAATCAAAGCTTAAAAGACGTGTTATTGTGTCTATATACTGGGTACCAAGTTTAAAGAAAATCACTTCACAAAATGAAATAAAAAAGATATGTCATTAAAACATGTCAAAATTGTCAGGAGTGAAACGTTTTTGTGTGACACTTAATACTTTTACCAAGTTTCTAAGCTATGGTAAACAAGAGCTGTCACTGTAAGATGACAATGCCCCCGACACCGCTTTGATTTTAAATTATGGCCAATCTATGTTCAAGGTCAAGGTCATCCAGGGGTCAAGGTCACCAAAGTATGTGCCTACAGAAAGGTAATGTACCAAGGAATGTTGTGGGAAAGTATGAAGCGAATATGTTAAGTAATAAGGAAGTTATGGCCAATGTTAAAGTTTTTGGACGGAATGACGGACAGACAGACGGACGGACGGACGGACGGACGGACAGACGGACGGACAGACGGACGGACGGACGGACAAGTCAAATTTATGATGCCTCCCTATCGGGGGCATAAAAACAATATCGACTTTGGATATTCCTTCATCGGGGAAAATTTTACGCATAATATAAAACGGAGTACTTATAAGTTTGGTTAAGTATAGTTTGAGGGCTAAACCTCCGAAGTTTTCCGCACGGCGGAAGTGCTATAGACAAAATGGCGGAAATGATAAGACCTGGCATCACTTCAAAGATAAAATATGCCAGGGCTTATAGATAGGACTAGGTAACATTGTAGTCCTATCTATAAGCCCTGGCATATTTTATCTTTGAAGTGATGCCAGGTCTTATCATTTCCGTCATTTTGTCTATAGCACTTCCGCCGTGCGGAAAACTTCGGAGGTTTAGCCCTCAAACTACTACATTTGAAATCAAAGTTTCGATCTAAAAATGGTATGAATTGAAAGATAAATCAATTGTTTTTCACTTCAGTATAATTTTGAAATAAAAAATTTCCTTGTTTTATGAAAAATCCAACCAAATTTCCAACAACCCTATACAAAAGCAAGACGGCCGACAGGCTCGGTCACACTAAAATTCGCCATATGAGGAAAATACGCCCTATGGAAGCCATATGAAAATATTGACGCCATATGGAATTATATGTTATATATACATGTATTTTGGTCATGTTAAGATTTTATTTATCATATTTTTTCACTTTCGAGTAGTACTTAATAGATGTAGATGATTTTAGATTAGTTATTGAGGTGATAAATTTTGGAGCTGATCGCCGATAACACCATACCACTTCACCGTTCGCCACAAGGCTCAAAAGTTGATTTTTTATATGAAATGAATAAAATGGATAGATGTATCGTTATTATATTTGATTTATTAGTTTCAGCTAAAATATATACTTTTTTTATTTTCAGATTTTAAAGAAGAATATGTATAAAGAAAATCAAAACTTCAAGGGGAGCAAACTACCAACAATTTTAGACTGGATGAATTTATAGACTGGAAAGCACAAAATGATTATTCAATTTATTCAACTTTTTTTTGTGTGTGCGCTTTTTTATATATTTTTTTATGATCTAGTATTTTTATTTTTGTCATCTGCTATAATTTTCCACGGAAAAGATTTTAGATTGCACAGCTTAATGTTTTAATTGGGACTTGGATCATACGTTTTGAATGATAAATTGGGATATCAACAATGTGAACAGCATGATCCAATTTAGTTGAACTCTTTTCCGCACAAAACGAGGTTTTGGCGTCCCTGGAAAATTTTTGAAAACATTGAGAGAAAGCAAGAAATTGCTGATAATGTTTAATCTGTTTTGACACCACATATTCTTAACCCTTTCCCCATGTATAAGTTTAAATCACAGACCAGAAAGATTATTTATTCTGCATTTCTGATTTACATCTATCTGCATTTATTTCTTTTGACTCAATATTTCCCAAACCTTAATGGCCAGGTCAAACCAGGGACTTGTTTGTGAAAGGGTAAGATAGTTTGCCCCTTTGGTCATTTTGGAGGATTTTACATACGCACGTTTTAATGTCATGTTCTTCGAATTCTTTCACAGTTTCAAACACATCATCCTTGATCTTTCTTGACATGGCCTGGATTTGTATGTAATTCCCCGATGTTCGTCATCTGGGTTGACGGCTTATAGGGACTGGAACAGTTGTCTGTCATATCTGGATGTGGTCATTATACAATTTCTGTTGCCACGGATGACGCCGGAAGTTGCACCAAGTGATGATATTGATTGTTGGAATATCTTGATGATTAATTAACCCTTTTCCTAACAAGACCTAAATTTGATGCCCCAAATAGAAAAGGCTATGGAAGACATTGGGGAAAAAAGATAAAATTCTAGTAACCAACATTTTTTCCTTCTGCCTCGATATTTTCTACATGGTGTATTTTACACAAATCCTGTCTATATTAGCGACAATCTTGTCGTCTGCAAGACTGCAACAGTTTTCAATCTGGTCCAATCATTTTCTTTGTCGTTTGGGAAAGTGAATAAGTAACCTGGCTGCATATATCTATATGTTCTCATTCTAAGATCTTGTTCTGAGTGACTATTAGAAGTATGAACAAACGTAAAAAATTCAGATATGTCCAAATTCAAAGACGTTGCAGACAACAATTTAAAGTGAATGAAATTTTAACTTTATTAGTCATTTTGTGTAGAAAATATTGTGGGTTGAAGAAAATGCTTGCCACAAGCATTTTTTCGTTTTCCACAATGTTTTCTGGAACCATTAACTTAAGTGGGGTAAAAAAGAGTCACTGAGTCGTGTGTGGTTTGGGTTAACCATTCCTAAAAAAAAAAAAAAAGACTTGGTTCTCGTCCATACAATACTAGAAAGTTTTGCAAAACACTTAGGGAAAAGAAGAAATTTGCATCAATAAGTAATTTCTACTTTTCCATAAATATTTCTAATTTATAGCTATATCAGTCTTTCATCTTTACAAATTGGACTATTGTAAATCGCACCATGTATGAACGTCTAAAGGACATCTATGGATAAGGCGAGAAATCTCCCTAAAGGGCTCAGCATGATGGGTCAATTTTCAATTTAGGTATACTATTAAGGTATACATCTGACAATACCGCTCGAAATAATTATCAATTTGCATGTTTTGAAAATTGACTTTTCCATTTGAGCCTTTTAGAGGGATTTCTCGCCTTATCCATAGATGTCCTTAAAATTGTTGTTTGGTTAATGATGAATAACTTCGGAGACGGATTTTTGGTTATTCTTTGATTAGTGATTATTCGTATTTGAACTAGTTTGGCTTTTTTTATTTTAAACTGTTGTCGTTTTTGTTTACCTTACACGCTCCACCTGAACTGGTTTTACGGTTTTCTTTTGCAATTAGAGCAGTTTTAGGAAGACCTAATGAAGACACCTTTTGTCGTGTGCTGCAGAAGCTTTCCTATTTGGTCATCATTTAATCTACCAATTCCCAAACAGTGACGCTTTGGGGCGCTTTGCAAGTTAAAAGCTTCGGAAAACATTGTAGAAAATAGTGACTATCAATATCTTCATTTTTACACAATTTCTTACCACGAAAGACTAAAATGCAATATTGTATCCACTCAAAATTGTCGTCTGCAACATATTTGGCCAGACTAAAATTTTGCCATCTTATTAAAGGACGGATTAGCCCGGTAAAACTAATTATGTGTGGGAATGCAGCTGTTGTTGTTGTTGTTTCGGGTTACACAGTTTATTGTTTTTTTGTTTTTTTCCCCTTTTTTTGAAAATCCATAGAATTTTTTTTTATTTTGATACATTTGTCATGGGTCTTTGGTTCTGGAAAAGGTATCTAGTAAAAAGTTATTTGTCTTTAACCAATAAAAGAACAAACAAATCAAACCCTTTCCAAAACGGCGAAATGTTACAGTGGCCAACTTGACAGATGTTGTAAACCACAAATGGACGTTGCTTATTATCGGCATCTTCTTCCTTTTCCGCAGTTCTTGTTTGGAAAGTGGTTAAACCCCTAGGCCAAAGGCATAAACTAGTAGGCACTATTTTTCTTCGTTGCTCCTTTCATAATTAGCTGCAGTGCAGTGAATATGTCCGTCCGTCCGTCAATCAATCAATCTGTACGTCCGTCAATCAATCAATCAATCAATCAATCGATATATTGATCAATCAACCGATCAATATATTGATCAATCAACCGATCAATCAATATATTGATAAATCAATCATTCGATCAATCAATCAATATTTTGATCATTCAATCAAGCAATGTTATGATCAAACAATCAATTAATATTTTGAGCATTCAATCAAGCAATGTTATGATCAAACAATCAATTAATATTTTGAGCATTCAATCAATCAATGTTATTATCAATCGATCGATCAATCAATATTTTGATAAATCAATAATTGTTTTGAACAAACGTTTGTTCAGGCAGCAGCCGTTTGAATCCATTTTGGAAAATTTCGAATTGTACAGGTCATCCAGTTTATTACACCTTCTAGTCTATTTGTATGACGCATATAATTACCTCCCTTTCCCCCACATGGCTTTCCGCTATATTCATCCGAAATCTGAAAATAAACAAAAGAAAACATTATAAAATACAAATCCAATAGTCATATTTATCTTGTGTAATAAGATAATAACATAATTCCATTATATATATGCAATTCTACTTTGAGGTCTGTGTGGCGAAGGTAGAAGTGATGTGGCGTTATCGGCGCTCAACTCCAAAATTTAGGCCTACCATAATATCTAAAACCGAGTACAAATAAATATAAAATGTCAAAAACTATTCGATATTTGACATTTTAAGCCTTAAAATTTCCAAAAAATAAACTTCCATACCATATAATTCTATATGGCGTCTATATTTTCATATGGTCCCATAGGGCGAATTTTCCCATGTGGCGTATTTTAGTATGACCCGACAGGCTTGCCAATTGTAGTAAAAACACGTTTCACAGTCATAATTTGATTGACACATCAGTATTTTAGTAATTTTAAGGTGGTTATAAACATAATGTAGTTATTTTTCATTGTTTATGCCTCATTTTACCATGAATAGGGACTTAGAAGAATTTAAGATTTGCTACACAGAATAACAGTAACCTGACAGGACTAGGTAACATTGTAGTTCGAACTAACTAGGTGCCGAAAGTAAAGTACTTGTTTTCGAGGTTAAGTAAGACTTTACCTCTACTAAATAATAAATAGATACTTTGTGGTTAAATTTTTCATCTTCTCCTCTGTATTTCATGTCACAAAACTGGATCTGTATGACATAAATCGCTGTGAAACTCGGCCAGTCGTTCGCCGCTGAAAATTCGTGAAAACGGTGAAGGTGTACGATTTGAAGTTCCGTGAAAATGGAAAATCGACGACGACAACAACAAATAACATTTAACCTTAAATTTTTGCTAAAATAAAGTTATCGAAGTTTGTATGGAGAAAAGTATATTCTCAGTAAAATGTGATAGATATTTGATCATATAGGTGAAGCAATTACAAGTCATATTTGTAATTTCTAGCATTTGCCAGAGACTCGAAGAATTCTTGAAAAATTCCCGCCACCTAACTTTTTGAACATTGAAAAGGAACAATCGAAAAACTTCCACAAATGACATGAACGGTTTGTTGTTATTTTCTATATTTTCTATCTTCAAATTGCTTGGAAAATGCTTCTTATTTCAGTGGCGGATCCAGGGGGGGTTCAGGGGGTTCAAATGAATCCCCCTTTGCAGCCAGATTATTTCGTTTTCATGCAGGAATTCAGTCAAAATTGTGCAATACTTGTAAAACGAACCCCCCTAACAAAAATCCTGGATCCGCCGCTGTATTTCTGGTCCCCAACTTGTATTTGCAAAAATGTCCAGCATATAGATTAATCCGAGTCTTCTCTGATGTAAATACGCTCTTTGATATTTTGATTTTTCGCTATTTACATCAGCAGGGCTTTTCTTCCTTCTATAACAGGGGCCGAAATTCGGTGGCTTCCCAATTGGAAAAGGGCTCCTTTTTTCCCAATTTCAGAATAAGAATTTCCCAATTTTCAAAACTAAAATTCTCAAAATTTGGAAAGTAGATAAAGATCATTTACCAACTGGCAATTTGAGTCACAAAGAAGCAGTACATCTTCTTTAATCCAGTTATTCTGTTTAAAAAGTGTTGTTTAAGAAAATGTATTCTCATTTCTACATTTATTCCTATTTAATTTTGATCATTTTTTCCCAATTTGACCAAAATCGCGCTAAAATTTCCCAAAATGACTGACCAGGGCCCCTTCCCAATTTTTGGAAGAAAAGCCCTGATCAGAGAGCCGTTGCTCTTTGAAAAAATCAAGAAGTTCTCAACAAATTGTTGCGCATCGTTCACCGTCCGATCTTAAACGCTATCGTTAAAACCCCTGATGATATCAATCAATGAACCATTTATTGTCATACATGTTGAAAAATTTATGACCAAAAAGTATTTCTAAAAGGTTTATAGGCAATGTTTTGCAACAACCCTCACCTGAGCAGCCTTTGTTTACCTTGACCTTCCATTCAAAACCAAAGGTTATACTCTTCCAGCAGGCCGATTTGAAATGAAATGTTTGGTCAGGTATGACAAAAAATGATTTATTGATCTATACCCTATAGTGTTTTACCGAGTGATTCGATATGATACACAAAAACAAAGCTTCACTACTTGTAACGTTACCGAACTTTCTGCTGTTTTCAAAGAGCAACGCTCTCTGATGTAAATAGCGAAAAATCAAAATATCAAAGAGCGTATTTATATCAGAGAAGACTCGGATTACATATAGATCTATGTTCAGGGCTTTTCAAAAATTTGTGAAGAGGCCTTAGCCTGTTAATTTTGTCAAATTTTATCGCTTTTTTCTGAACATTTTGGGAACACATTTTCATTAACAGAGTATGTTAGGATTAAGTACAATTTATGCATAAATCACAGTGCTTTATTAATGAAATACTATTTGATGATCATATCAATGATAAAAGCTAAACTAGATCTAGCTGTAATTTATAAAAAGACTTTTATAGCAGAAACTATGAATGAAATGCAAATTTAAGCACAAGTTTTGTGAATTTTTTCTGCCATCAATGTGAAAAAAAAATTAAAATGAGCCTTTTTCAATTGTGAAGTAGCCAGTTTTAGGCCTCTACTAACTTTAGAGGTGTCTGTAACATGGTGTCCGTAGTCGAGGGGTAGAGCGTCGGCGACTCGGCCTAGCGACTAGGAGGTTCCGAGTTCGATCCCCGGTAGCGGAGGTTGTTCTTGGCTTCTCATTGACCCGCTCATTCGGCGTGAGTACTGGTGGATATCCAGGAAGCTCAATCGAGAGGGATTAAAAAAAGTTTAAGAAACTTGGTTTATTGAAAAATCTCGCAATAGTTTAGAAGCATCACAAGCCGATAGTTTACTAACAACTAGGTCACAGCAACTTTCCAGTACCAACTTTAAAGAATTTCCGTTCATCAGATTATAATTCATTAGAAATCAAATTATCTTAAAACTGAATGGAAAAATGGAATGTTTTGATTAGTTCAAACACTATCTATGTTTACTGCTCAACTCCCCTTTCGGTTTTTACTGGTAGGTGACAGTTTACAGGATTTGTCCTGATCTAATGATGCCTGTATTCATTCTTCAGTGGAGAGCTTCAGGGTAAAACTAGCTGTAGCTCTAGCATGCATCAGAAATAAACCAGCAGATATTACTGCGAGGGAGTACGCTGAGAGGTTGTGCACGAGCTACAAGATCAGTCAGCTACGGTGGAAACAGAAATGGGAAGAGTCAGAATCAGAAATCCTGCATCTCCGACAACAACTGGTTCTTCAACAATCTGGTGTCCGTGTCGCGGGCCATGAACAGGACAATGAAGGTATACACTATATAATATATACTTAATGTTACTTATAATCAGAAATCCCACATCTCAGACAACAACTGATTCTTCAACAATCTGGTGTCCATACCGCGGGCCATGAACAGGACAATGAAGGTATACACTATATAATATATACTTAATGTTACTTATAAACAGAAATCCTACATCTCAGACAACAACTGATTCTTCAACAATCTGGTGTCCATACCGCGGGCCATGAACAGGACAATGAAGGTATACACTATATAATATATACTTAATGTTACTTATAAACAGAAATCCTACATCTCAGACAACAACTGATTCTTCAACAATCTGGTGTCCATGCCGCGGGCCATGAACAGGGCAATGAAGGTATACACTATATAATATATACTTAATGTTACTTATAATCAGAAATCCTACATCTCAGACAACAACTGGTTCTGCAACAATCTGGTGTCCGTGCCGCGGGCCATGAACAGGACAATGAAGGTATACACTATATAATATATACTTAATGTTACTTATAATCAGAAATCCTACATCTCAGACAACAACTGATTCTTCAACAATCTGGTGTCCCGGCCGCGGGTCATGAAGAACACACAGAAGGTACCATAATTGCATGTTATAATTAGGGATGGGAACGAGAACTCGATTAATCGAGTACTCGATCGAACATCCGAGTATCGATTACCAATTTCACTAATCGAGTAATCAGAAAGAAAAAATAATTTCAACAGAAAAATGGAAATTTGTTTCCGAACTCAAG
Source organism: Fragum sueziense (assembly GCA_963680895.1). Classification (NCBI taxonomy): domain Eukaryota; kingdom Metazoa; phylum Mollusca; class Bivalvia; order Cardiida; family Cardiidae; genus Fragum; species Fragum sueziense. The sequence goes on along the minus strand of OY804595.1, from coordinate 15,255,177 downwards.
TTTTCTGAAAATATTGATCGCTCTTTTCCAACACTGTACCGTGCAAAGGGTAGATTATGTAACACCTGGTCGTCTGCCGATTATCTAATCGCTCGATATTATCCTAATTTGCAATCAAGTGCCAACAACTATTGTTCTCGCTGTCAAATAATGTCATAAATTTTCGCACCTTCGGCGCTCTTTTCTCTGATTTCGGACCTTGCATTTTAATTGGATGTCCATAAGATTTACCCTTGAGTTGATTGGTTAATCCAATATTAATTAGCCGATTATTGGATTAAATTGTTCAGATTTCATTCTATTGCTATTTGTTACCCGAAGAAAAAACACCTCATTCACGCATATTAATTTAAGAAAGTCTAACAATACCTACCCTAAAATCTAAAGTGACCTGTGTATATCTCACAACATATCTAAATATTACGTAGGCTACTAATTTGGAGATGAATAACAACAACTTCACGGATTTTTTTAATTTTTTTATGATTTTAAGATTTTGACACTTTCTGTAATTCTCATCACATATCTAATAAGATATGCTGCATAAATCGCATATGAACATGTTGGATTTCAAACATTGATACTATAACCAAAAGACGACGTTTCTATCCGAGTACTCGAGTACTCGATCGGAAGGGTGACCGAGTACTCGATTAGTAAATTTGGTACTCGTTACCATCCCTAGTTATAATCAATCATAAAGGGACCATAACACATTCCCACACATTTTGATTTATGCTTTTTGACAACCCCTAAAAAGCTTGAGAAAACATTGTGGAAAAATGAAGAAATTGCTTGTGACAAACAATTTCTTCATTTCACACAATGTTTTCTACACAGAAAGTCGTAAAATTTTAAAATTTCATCAAGATCAGCCAGCTATGTTGGAAGCAGAAATGGGAAGAGTCAGAGTCAGAAATCCTACACCTCAGACTACAAACTGGCGTCTGTGCCGCGGGCCATTAACCCTTTCCAAAACGACAAAATTTTAGGGTGATCCACATCGAAAACTGCCACAAAAGACAAAATGGATGTTATTAAAGACAGTATTTGTGTAATATATTGCACAGAAAATATTGAGACAAAAGGAGAAACTGCTGGTTATCAGCAGTTTCTTCTTTTGTTTCAATGTTTTCCCAAGCCTTTTCTATTTGGGACGTCAAAACTAGGTCTTGTTTGGGAAAGGGTTAACAACATACACAAGGGACACCCTGTATTTGTTATCTTGTGACTGAATATCATCACCTAGAAAATGTCATTCTGCAATATCTTTGAATTTGGACAAGTCTAAACGTTCACCAATATTTTTTTTTACAAGAATCTCTATAACATGGAGTCCACAAAGATTGTACCTGACTGTCGCATTATCTTCTTTTAACATGCAAAATAAAATTAATATTTCTTTCTTATTTCCTATTTCACATATATGGAAAAATTTTACAACCTCCAGAAGACAAAATGAATGTAACTGAGTATTGCACACTTTGTTTGGTTTAACATAGGAAACAGCGAAAGAAGTAAAGAAAATCTAACACTTTTGAAAACAGTCATTAAAAGAAGTCATTATTTGATTTTTGGTTAGAACATTCTAGTTTAACTTTATCAAATTTCTGCTGAACTTTAGCAACATTTACCCACAAAAGCAATTCTATTTTTCATTTCAGAAGACTGTAACTTCAGCCAGAGTCTTTTTCCAACACCACCTGCTTCTGGTAGTCATGGTAACCAACCATTATTACAGAAAACCTCAGATTCCCTCACAAAACATACTATATTTCTGAATCAAGTGATCACATTGAAGAGTGCCTCATCCTGCAGTGAGGAAGGTATACAGGAGCTAACAACAAACAGTGTGTTAAACAGTCTAGGATTGTTACAGGGCTGTATAGGGGCTGAAGAACTGTCATGGAAGGTTCAGTTTGAATGTGTGGATTCAATAGTCACGCTCATGAACAAAATGAAGCTAGAGTGTGACGACAAATTAACCAAGAAGATGGGTGACTTGACAAGTGCTGTATCAGACTTGATTTTATCAACAAATGATGGATCATACAAGGTAGACTAGTACTGGAACTTTACTCTTCTTGTGTTAATTTTAGACTGATTCATTGTGAAATGAATAACAGCTGAAAAAATATGCCGAAAGAAAACAAAAATGAGCATGTTATAGCATAGAAAATATTCAGGCAAATGTAAAAATGCTGGTTACCAGCATTTTCTTCTTTTGCCTCAATGTTTTCCATTTAGCTTTTTGATGTATCGAGGTCAAAACAAGGTTCAGTTTGAATGTTCACGAGGATTCTATTGTGACTCATGGACGAAATGAAGCTAAAATGAGTTGATGACTTCATCAAGAAGATTGAAGACTTAAGAAGAGCTATATCGGACTTGATTTTATCATCAAATGATGCATTATACAAGGTACTTTAACATTACTTTTCATCTTTTGCCTGAATGTTTTCTCAAGTCTTTTCCATCAAAGACATCATAATCAGGTCTTGTTTGGGAAAGGTTAAATACAATCCCAATACCTCCATTAATTCAGATCCAAAAACACAGATCAGAGTTATAAGGAAAGCTGGTATGTCACTACAAGTGAAATTTATGAATACTATTATAGCACAGAAAACATTGAGGCAAAAGAAGAAAATGCTGATAATCAGCATTTTCTCCTTTTGCCTCAATGTTTTCCCAAGACAATGCTATTGCACACATCAAAATCAAGTCTTGTTTTGGAAAGGGTTACATCTGAACTTCTCCATTTATTTCAGATCAAAGAACAAAGGTCAGAGTTACTAGGAAAGCTATAGCATAGAAAACATTTAGGCTAAAGGAGAAAATGCTGTTAATCAGCATTTTCTCCTTTTGCCTCAATGTTTTCCCAATCCCATGCTATTGCACACATCAAAATCGGGTCATGTTTGAGAAACGGTTAGGGTTGAATCCAAATTTCTCAATTTATTTCAGATCCAAGAGCACAGATCAGAGTTACTGGGAAAGCTTGGGTCAGGCCAAGAGACCGCACAGCCTGTCATAGAAACACTTCTACATTATGTGTACAAATTCTCTGAGGATCTCCGTAAAACTGTTATAAACAGAGACAGTATAGACCCTGATCATTTCTGCAGCATGTACTACATTATACGTGGACTAGAGCTGTGTATATACCAACATAACTTTTCTAGCCAGAGTCGCGAGTTTAAGCACCTTGTGAATGAACAACTGGAACAATGTTTATTACATGTGACAGACACTTATCCTGTTTTTGCGCATGCTTTATGGAATATATGTGGGAAAATTTGTCAATGAATTGGGGGAACAAATTATCTTGGAAATAAAAAAACAAACAAACAAACTGATGATCAGTGTTTCTTTACTTTCAGAGTTTTTTGAGCCCCCCAAAAAATAAATCTGAGGTTTATAGTTTTTGAATTTGTGGTATTCTTAGGTTTTAGATTTTTCAAGTCAATGTTTTTATTAATTAATCCAGGGCTTTACCACTACTTTGCATCTACAAACTGCGAAATGTTTCTGCAAAATATGCATAACATATTCCACCCATCATCAGATACCAAATATTTTGGCATTATCCCTGGGACAGGTGACTGACACAGATATCCACATGTTTAAAATCTGGACAACCCTTTCACTTTCCATTGCCTCTCCACGGATAATACCCAAGTCAGAGGCCAAATTGCACAAAGTGTTTGGTATCTTATGATCAGTGGAATACCATAATTTCAAAAGAAAAGTAACATTAGAGACTACAACCTCATTCAGACCTGATATATATCTCATTCGCAGGCTTTGGAAAAGTCTACAAATTGTTACCTTTAGATAGATTAGTCCTTTCTACAATGGCAAATTTTCGACTGTCTAATTTAAAAGCTCTCTAAGACAACAAAGTAATTGATGTAGAAAGTAGCAAATGAGTGCGGATCTGGAAAAAGGTCCCTTATAGCATTTTAGGAAAAAGAGTTTCAAGATCAGCCTGTTCTCAGGTGCAGGTTAATATGCATCCATGCTGCTCTGTATTAGTTACTACAGGTCACGAAGAAGCTATTAGAGAACAACATGGATCCGGATCAGACTGTGCGTATGCACAGGCTGGTCTGGATCCATGTTGTTCTCAAATGCCTTAAGGGTTAAGGGACGTTTTTCCAGATCCCAGCTCAAATGTTAGTTACATCATAGAAAATACTGAGTGAAAAGGTTATCAGCAATTTCTACTTTTCTCTCATTGTTTCCCAACCTATGAGGAGCATAGTCTGGCTTACCTGCCCCTAATACTGCGTTATTGGGTCAGGAAGACACCAGTAATGGCGACGTCCATTGCGCTGATATTTTAACAAAGGTAATGAACAAAGTTCTTTAATTTTGTGAGCAGAGTAGGGTCATTAGAAGAGTAGATAGGTTTCGGTATATTTTCAACTCTAGCAATAAAAGTTTAACATGACCGCAACGCTAACCCGAAATAAAACGGTTTTAAATTATGTACATGAAAACTATATGAAGGCAATTTGGATCCAACTCTATACAGCAGTCCGATTAGCTCAGTGGTTACAGCGTCTACTTTGAAATCCAGAGGTCCCTGGTTCAAATCCCAAGAGAGTAACATATTTTAGCCACACCCCCTTTCTTTTTACATTTTTCATACCAAATGGTTCTACAGATTGCAAAGACGTAATAAAAACACAATTACCAATTATGTTTTAATTGCATCTTAGTGATTTCCAGAATAGTTTGGTTTGAGAAAATGTATTAAAACAAAATGTAGACGAAAAAACATTTGCCCAACGTGGGATTCGATCCTTGGACCTCTGGTGTCGAAGTCAGACGCTCTACCACTGAGCTAATCAGACTACTGGTAAAAGATGCATCCAAATTGCCTAAATATAGTTTTCATGTACATAATTTAAAACCGTTTTATTTCGGGTTTGCGTTGAGGTCATGTAAATCTTTTATTGCTAGTATTAACAAGAGCCGTCACAGACGGATTATGCTCCCCGAATAAGTGTTTGTCACAAAATAAAAAGTATCATACATTAAGCCCCCTTTTCCCATGACAGCTTTTTTGTACACACATTATTTATAGAATATGGTCTAGAACATCCTATCTATTACATGAGCACAAAATTTCATTAAATTCTGCCCGTTAGATGAAGAGAAATAAGAGAAAAACTAATTTTTACACTAAGGCCCCTTTTTTCATGACACAGCCTTAAATTTACAAACGGAGAAAAAGGTCCCTAGGTATTGACCCAGGGAGTTCACATGTGAAGTTTCATTGAATTTGGTCCAAGGGTTGCTGAGATATGGCTGTGGACGGACGGACGGACGGACGGACACACAGACACACGGACGGACAGCGTGGCGACTATATGCTCCCCCGAAATTTTTTCGGGGAGCATAAAAATATACCGAAACCTATCTACTCTTCTAATGACCCTTCCCTGCTCACAAAATTAAAGAACTTTGCTCTTTATCTTTGTAATTAAATTACTCCACAGGAGGCGACCATGTTTAGTGAATGCCTGACATACTAAAATACATAGTACGACAGGGAACCAGACTATGAGGAGCATAGAACCAGGTCTTGTTTGGGAAAAGGTTAAGATGACAATTAGTAGACCTTTCTTTGAAAGTAATGTTATTGTTTGGAAAAGATTTGACACCTAGAATTTGTCATCTTATTAGGCAATGACTCTTTCCAAAACATTGATGCCTTTAAAACACCTAGTAGATTGATTGACTGGGGTTTACACCACTATCAGTAGTGTTCACATAGATTTACTATGACCAACCAGGGAAACAGATCTATGTTAGAAAGGATGTTTGTCATAGCCAAGGATCAAATCCGGGGCCTCATGAGAGTCCAATGATCTATAGACACAGCCTCTCACATGAATAATACATGGAAAAACACTGAGGCAAAACAAGTAAATGTTGATGACCAGCTTTTTCTCTTTTTGCCTCAATATTTTATGTGATATGCTATATAAAAATCCTCTCTTAATCAACATATATATTTTGTTTCCTGCAGCAGATTTCAATTTGGAACAGAAGATATTTGGAAATTAACCATTTTTCAAACAAGACCTGGTTTTGATGTCCGTAATAGGTCCCTAATAGAACAAGCATTCTGAAGTATTGCAAAACAATACCAAGTCCCCTACCGGCTTTATATATGTGTTAAGAAAAAGAAGCCCAAAAATTTTCAAAGTCCAGCATCCGTATCTTCCTAAAAAATCACTGGACCGGAACAAAACTCAACCTTGTTCTGTAACTTATCAATGCGGGTCTACATACCAAAAATCTGCTCAATAGCTGCAAGCATTAAGAAAAAAAAGTCTGGAAAACTAATTTCTCAGAAATTGTCCAGCATCCATATTTTCCACAAAAATCACTGGACCGGAACGAAACTCAAACTTGTTCTGTATCCCATCAATATGTGTTCATATATCGAAAATCAGCTCAATACCTGCAAGCGTTTAGAAAAAAAAGTCTGGAAAACTGTAATTTCCCAGAAATTTTCTAAGTCCAGCATCCATATCTTCCCCAAAAATTACTGGACCGGAACAAAACTAAAACTTGTTCTGTAACTCATCACTGCGGATCCACATACCAAAAATCAGCTCAAAAGCTGCCAGCATTGAGAAAAAAAGTCTGGAAAACTGTAATTTCCCAGTAATTATCTAAGTCCAGCATCCATATCTTCCCCAAAAATCACTGGACCGGAACGAAACTCAAACTTGTTCTGTAACTCATCAATGCGGGTCCACATACCAAAAATCAGCTCAATAGCTGCCAGCATTGAGAAAAAAAGTCTGGAAAACTGTAATTTCCCAGTAATTTTCTAAGTCCAGCATCATTATCTTCCCCAAAAATCACTGGAGCGGAACGAAACTCAAACTTGTTCTGTAACTCATCAATGCGGGTCCACATACCAAAAATCAGCTCAATAGCTGCCAGCATTGAGAAAAAAAGTCTGGAAAACTGTAATTTCCCAGAAATTTTCTAAGTCCAGCATCCATATCTTCCCCAAAAATCACTGGAGCGGAACGAAACTCAAACTTGTTCTGTAACTCATCAATGCGGGTCTACATACCAAAAATCAGCTCAATAGCTGCCAGCATTAAGAAAAAAAGTCTGGAAAACTGTAATTTCCCAGTAATTTTCTAAGTCCAGCATCCGTATTTTCCTCAAAAATCACTGGAGCGGAACGAAACTCAAACTTGTTCTGTAACTCATCAATGCGGGTCTACATACCAAAAATCAGCTCAATAGCTACCCCCGTTTAGAAAAAAAGTCCGGAAAACTAATTCACCGGACTGACGGACAGACGGACGGACGGACGGACGGACGGACGGACTGACGGACTGACTGACGGACAGAGTGCAAACCTAAAGTCCCCTTCGGCTTCGCCGGTAGGGGACTAAAAAGATTCAGGCTACAGAAGAAATTGCTGATAATCTGTAATGTCTCTTTTTCCCTCGATATCTCCTAAGCTATATCATAACATAATATTTGACATTAATAGTTTTGTTGTCTGCTAAAACTTTAATTTGAAACAGTTCAGAGTTTGGCTGTTTGAGAGAAGGTTAATACAACATCTAATTATTATAACAAATTTTGCTTGGGTAAAAATACTAGAGATGAGTCGATGAAAATTTCAATATTTAATTTTCTTATACAATGTAAAATGTACATATAGTACTTTTGATTAAAAAATGTAATCATTAAACAATATGTACATAAAAATTAAAAATAATACAGTAGCCTATGTTTAACTCTTTTTCCAAACAATGGCTGATTGAAGCAACAAAAACACAAAAAGCTTTGTCTTTGTGATTGGTATTTAACCCTTTCCCAAACAAGACCTGGTTTTGACGTCCCTAATTGCAAATTGATGATCAGCAATCTCTCCTTTTGCCTCAATATTTTCTGTTTTAAAATATACAAATCCCATTCATATTTATGTCCATTTTGTCGTCTCAAGAAGCTTTTCAATTGGACCACCCAAAAATTTTGCTGTTTGGGGAAGGGTTAAAATGTTAAAAATAGGCTGAACTAAAAAACTAAAAAGTTGTTAACAGTCATATATCCTACAAGGTTATTTTCTGTATTGATTGGTAGAAGACTAACAAATGCACAATGCAACATAACACTTACATTTGGATTACTGGGAAATAGAGCTACTTTAAAATTATGTTAATCCTCATCAAGTCTACTGCAAATTAATACTATCAAACAAAACCTTACTGGATAATCAACTAAACATGATTGATATGTTTCATTAATCTGAGAACTGTCCACTATTTACTCAATAGGCTATCTGTGGAAGTTGAGTTTCGTGTTAAAACAAAGTAAAAGACATTTTAAGATGTAATCTGAAAATGACATGTGTTGCTGACAAAAGCTATAATCTGTAATAACAAGGAAATTTTCTACATAAATTAGCATTAATCTTGTCATCTGAAACTACTTTAAATATTTAACAGTCTAAAAATTTGACATTTTTGGAAAAGGCTTAACCATTTCCATATGTTGACAATGTTTGGTACCCTAAAAGATGAAGGAAACATTGTGGAAAATGAAGAGAATGCTTGTGACAATTATTTTCTTAATCTCCCACAATCTTTTTTATCCCAGAAAGACCAAATAAATGTTAAATTTCATTGGCTTGAAATTGTCCTCTGCAATATCTGTAGCCCTTGGAAATAAGGCCTGTGTAAAATCTGACGATTGGTAAAGGGTTACATTAAGCAGGATTTATCTTATTATCTGATATAAAGTAAAACAACCACATTTTGCATGTAATACAATGATAAAATTTTTCGACACCTGCTCGACAAAAATGAGTGAAATGCTTAAATCCTTTCACAAAAGACCTAAAAAAGCGGTTAAATTGAGTCTAAAGAAGTTTCACTTCTTTTAAAGTGACATTTCACATTTATTTCATTTTTTAAATGTACCGGGTATGTCTTGATGCAAAGATTGTTTATTCTAATGCGTAGAAATGCTATCACTTTTTTGAAGTTGTTATATATAAGCGAAAAATACGCCTTTAAAGTTGGGGCAGAAATGACAAATTCTATGTAAATCTAAACTATTGTCCACAACAATTTGTTTAATTTTAGCACAAAAATACATAGTTCTCGTAAACGGTTCAATGTTTTGGCTTGAAATTTTCAGAATTTTCATAAGAAAACATGCTCTTTCAGATAGAATAAAAGTAAAATTTATGTACAAATAATTGTGAAATGTCACTTTCATCCATAACTGAAAAGACGAAATTGTTCTTCAAAATTTGAGATCATTTGACAACATGTAAAACATATATACATTTAGAGCAACGTCGGGTTATTTCGACCATCGGGAACTATCGACCATTTACTGTTTTGATTACCATTTCCTTCATAATGATCTCATTAGATTTCATTATAACTGAAAAATCCGACACAGTGGATCTTTACCAAGTATTATGTCTACATTTCTTCCAAAAAACAGGCGTTCTTCAAGAAATTTTAACCATTCATTGCAAGAGGCACATGAACTTTATTTATAAAATGGCCGTCTTATCCGATGAGTTAAGAGCAATGTTCATTGAAGAAATGGATTTTTATGATATAGCGCTTTGTATTTTTCCGTTTCATTTATCAAAACAAGTGCCAAATTGAATTTCTTACCTCTCTAACTTTGTCTGATGACTATATAAGCTGTCTGACCTTAGATACATGGGTGGTCGGTAACTGCCACAAACATTTACAGAGTGCGGGTGTTACCGTCCAAAAAAGTGCCCTTCTTCCTGTAACCATGTTAAGAGGTCGGTAACACACACAATTGAAAGGCATTTTTTGAATATGGCTGACAGTCTACGATGTTAGAACAAAAGTCAACCCATTTCATCTTCCACGTGGTTTGAACCTCCAGTGGTCGATAATACCCCACACTCTTCTGATCAGTCATTGTTGTTAAGATTATTACTAAACGACCTCCCTAGAAGTAATCAATCATTTGTAAAAGCAATGACCTCTGCATAGAGATGACGGATCTTACACCCGTACATCAACTTTCAAACTATAAATAACATTTTGGGTAAGTGGTGGATAACTGCCACACTGGTCGATAACAGACTGCTCAAGGTCATCTTATAAAAACGTTGGTACTTTATTACATTTCAAAGATATATGGTCGGAAACACATGCAATCGAAAGCCAATATTTGAATCTCGGTGACAGTCAACGATGTTAGGGGGACAGTCAGCCGGTTTCACCTGTAACCTGATTTGAACCTTAAGTGGTCGATAATACCCGTCGTTGCTCTATATAATTATTCAATACTTTTTTATCAATAACAAGGTGTCAAACTGTCACAAGATACGCCCGTAACACTGCTTTATGTCGACAGGAAGAGCAGGTTGGTAAAAGTTTCATGGTCCTAGCCATTATACTTTTCCAGATATGCCCTGGACAAAAATGAAGTATGAAAAATAACAAAGGGCAATATCTCAAAAAATAGGCCAGGTAGAATTATGGTTCTTTTGCCCTGCACTCCCCTTTGATGAGATCTATACACCCATGAAGTTTCATGATCCTAGCTATTATACTTTTAGAGATATACTCCAGACAAGATTCTAGTATGAAAACAACAAAGGACAATAACTCAAAAAATAGGTCAGGTAGAGTTATGGTTCTTGTGCACTGTACTCCCCCTTGGTGAGATCTATACCCTCCAGAAGTTTCATGATCCTAGCTATTATACTTTTACAGATATACTCCGGACAAGATTCAAGTATGAAAAACAACAAAGGGCAATAACTCAAAAAAATAAGCCAGGTAGAGTTATGGTTCTTTTGCACTGCATTCCCCTTGGTGAGACCTATACACCCAAGTTTCATGATCCTAGCTATTATACTTTTACAGATATACTCCGGACAAGATTCAAGTATGAAAAACAACAAAGGGCAATAACTCAAAAAAATAAGCCAGGTAAAGTTATGGTTCTTTTGCACTGCATTCCCCTTGGTGAGACCTATACACCCAAGTTTCATGATCCTAGCTATTATACTTTTAGAGATATACTCCGGACAAGATGCAAGTATGAAAAACAACAAAGGGCAATAACTCAAAAAAATAAGCCAGGTAGAGTTATGGTTCTTGTGCACTGCACTCTGTAATGATGAGAAGAATATAACTGCCAAGTTTAAAGTCAATCAGACTTAAGAAGACAGAGTTATGCTCTGGACAAAGAAGTGGACGCCGCCGGACGCCCGTACGCCGAACATCATGGGTGATCCCATAATACGTCCCGTCTTCGACGGGCGTATAAAAAAGGATGAAACAATATAAAGGATGAAAACTTTACAATGAAGATGATCTAGTAAGATATATAAATTCAAATCATCCTTTGAAAATGCTGTATGGGTAAAAACAGAAAATTGCTGTTTTATTGTTCACAATATCACAAAAGCACACAAATTTACAATTTCTTGTAAGTTTTCTTGTGTAAGCTGAACATATGAAACTAAAACCAATAAACATCTGTTAAATCAAATAAAAGGAAAATAAAAAATAAATCTTTGGTGAATGACACATATATGTCCGAGATGGGCTTGTCAATGATATGAGACATTTTATCAATTCAAGGGAAGATAATTAAAGAATGACAAAAGTCATCTGAAATCCATAAGATGCATACACAACTACACACCATGAAGATTCACATTGGCTAGTTTCATAATCTTCCCACTGAAATTTTAACCCATTACCACACAGTGACACCTTTTGACGCACCACAAGATAAAAGCTTTGGAAAACATTGTGGAAAATGAAGAAATTGCTTGTGACAAGCAATTTCTTCATTTCCCACTATGTTTTCTACAGAAAATGAGCAAAATATGTAATATTTCATACACTTGAAATTGTCGTCTGCAACATCTTTGAATTTAGAACAGTCAAAAATTTTGTCGTCTGGTAACGGGTTAAAAGGAGTTACACATACAAGACAGATGAACATATAAAATGAAGACAGAATCTTGCTTAACAGTAACTGCTTTTACATCTAAAACAATTTTAAAAATTTGGAATCCAAAACCATAAAGGATTATTAAGGTTTACGAACTGAGAATGAAAACACAATTTTCTAGCCATACGAAATGCATCAAATTACACATAATTGTAAATACACTTCACATAAGTTGATTCACCATGTCGGATTTCAAGATTATGCTTCAAGAAGAAATACCGGTAATTTCCAAATATTATTTTACTCTACATTCATATGCAAGGGAAGTAATTTTGAACATTTTTTGTCAAATATTTCCATAGATATGCATTAATTCAAGATTCTAAACCACACAAAATGACTATCTTTGTATTTGGAATGGAAATGTAACACAGTTTAGGAATTACTGGCACTTTTCAAATTTCGCCTCTGGCTCTGCATTTCATTCTCAGTTCGTAAACCTTAAATGATAAATGTCACCAATCCTTTCTCAAACAAGCCTTGATTTCCAAAACCCAATCTAGTTATATGATTAGAAACAAGCATTGGCATTTTTCCTCAAGGAATATAATTTGATATGCTATAAATTGTTCACTTCCAGTTGTCTTCAGCAAACAATATCGGTGAAAGCTACAATTTTTGTTTCCAGGAAAGGATTAATGCATTCCCACTAAATGACATCTTTTGACGCCCTACAAATAAAGACTTCTAAAAACACAGTCATGCTTTCTACTAAAGACCATAAAATGTCATCAACACAAAAGTGCCGTCTGCAACACCTTTGAATTTGGAACAGCCCAACATTTTGTTGTTTTGGAAGGATTAAAATGAACTGCGATGTAAACTACACTACAATGAGGAGATTCTTATCTTTGATCAATGCTGCAATTCTTTAACAGGTAAAACCTGCGATGGATAATCACGTGATACAACAATTTAAGAAAATCTTCAATAATTTTCTTAATACTGGACCAATTTGAATTCGGTTTGAAGCAGAGAAAGTGGACAGATGTCACGCATTAGATGGACATGGTGGATTTTTGAAGCGTCAGCTGATAAAAAAGTTATTGAAGATCAACCAAAATTTTGGTTGATCTTCAATAACTTTTTTATCAGTTGATTTTAAGAAGTTCACCAGCTCCAGCTTATTCCTGGCATTTTCCCTTCTTCTCTGCTTCAAACCGAATTCAAATTGGTCAAGTATTAACAAAAATATTGATGACTTACTGAAATTCTGAATCACATGATTATACACCGTGACCCCATTAAAAACAATAAAATCTTACAACAACCAGCATTTTCATCTCTTTCTCCAATGCCTTTCCCAAGAATTTCTTTTAGGGATGTCAAAGCCAGGTTGTGTTTGGGACAGAATTTAACCAATATGTCCTTAAACATGACAAAGTCAATTTGTCAAAACTGGTTTGGAATATCTATGAAAATTAATACCACAATGGTTTAGAATTCTTCTGTAAACCTTTTCCAAGCAACAAAATTTGTACATATATTCATCCAAAATTTAACAGCACTGCAGGCAAAATAATTTAGTTTCAGAAAAAACAAAGTTGACATGTCAAAACATAAAAAACAAGAGGACCATGATGGTCCTATATCGCTCACCTGAACCAAAATGATATGAGCAACATTTTTGTTCAATTCAATAAATATTTATGACTTTAAGACTGAAAACGAACTTATGGTCAATAACGTTGTGAAAATCGAGCTCATCCAAGATCTTATGGTGCTCAACATTGTGTCCAAGATTTGTCTTGTTTGATAAATAATTGTAGATTCTGGAGTATAAACAAGATCGAAAACAGCCGAAAACAGCAATTTTGTCAAATTCAAGGGCACATAACTCTCAACTTTTTTTATCAGATCAGACTGAAAACCAAACTCATCCCAGAACTTATGATCCCCAACATTGTGTCCAAGTTTTGTCTTAATTGATCAATAATTGTAGATTCTAGAGTATAAACAAGGTCGAAAACAGTCAAAAACGGCAATTTTATCAAATTCAAGGGTACTTAACTCTCGACTTTGTGGTAAGATCAGGCTGAAATTCAAACTCACTCGAGATCTTATGATACCCAACATTGTGTCCAAGATTTGTCTTGATTGGTCAATAATTGTAGATTCTAGAGTGTAAACAAGTTCGAAAACAGCCAAAAACAGCAATTTTGTCTAATTCAAGGGCACATAACTCTCGACTTTTTAATCAGATGGGACTGAAAATCAAACTCATCCAAGATCTTATGGTCTCAAACATTGTGTCCAAGTTTTGTCTTAATTGATAAATAATTGTAGATTCTAGAGTGTAAACTATGTCAAAAACAGCCGAAAATGGCAATTTTATCAAATTAAAGGGCACATAACTCTCATTTTTCTGGTCAGATCCGACTGAAAATCAGACTCATTTGAGATCTTATGGTCTCCAATATTGTGTCCAAAATTTGTCTTGATTGGGAAAAAATTGTAGATTCTAGAGTGTAAATAAGGTCGAAAACAGTCAAAAACAGCAATTTTATCAAATTCAAGGGCACATAACTCTCGACTTTGTGGTAAGATCAGGCTGAAATTCAAAGTCATCCGAGATCTCATGGTCCCAAACATTGTGTCCAAGTTTTGTCTTGATTGATGAATAATTGTAGATTCTAGAGAGTAAACAAGGTCAAAAACAGCCGAAAATGGCAATTTTGTCAAATTCAAGGGCACATAACTCTCGTCTTTCTGGTCAGATCAGACTGAAAATCGAACTCATCTGAGATCTTATAGTTTGCAACATTATGTCCAAGATTTGTCTTGATTGATCAATAATTGTAGATGCTAGAGTGTAAACAATGTCAAAACTAGGTATTTTTGGCATTCAAGGGCAGATAACTCCTGACTTTCTGCTTCGATCTGACCCATAATCGAACTCATCCGAGATCTTATGGCCATACATGTTTTGACCAAGTTTGGTCAAGATTGGCTTATATTTGTAGATGCTAGAGTGTAAACACGAAATTGTGGACGGACGGACAGACAGACGGACAGACAGACAGACAGACGGACGACGGACAAAAAGTGATCACAATAGCTCACCTTGAGCACTTTGTGCTCAGGTGAGCTAAAAATCTATCACTGAAGGTGATAAAAATACCCCCGCCACCACCTTTGTTCAGACAAGCATTTTTGTTGAATCAGGAGCCATACTCAGAAATTGTCAATCCGATTTTCTTGAAATTTGGTCAAATCAAGGGCCATAACTCATAAAGTATTGGTCGGGTTTCCGTGAAATTTGTGTCTTGCTCATCTACAGGTCCTAATGCACACCTGTGCCAAGTATGAAGCAAATCGGACAGTAACTGCAGGAGGAGTTGTCTGGACAAGCATTTTTACGTCAAATCAGGGGCCATAACTCAGAAAGTGTCAGTGTGATTTCCGTGAAATTTATGTCTTGCTCATCTACAGGTCCTAATGCACACCTGTGCCAAGTATGAAGCAAATCGGACAGTAACTGTAGGAGGAGATGTCCGGACAAGCATTTTTTGGGCAAATCAGGGGCCATAACTCAAATAGTAATGGTCGGATTTTCGTGAAATTTGCGTCTTGCACATCTACAGGTCCTAATGCACACCTGTGCCAAGTATGAAGCAAATTAGATAGTAACTGTAGGAGGAGTTGTCCGGACAAGCATTTTTACGTCAAATCAGGGGCCATAACTCAAAAAATATTGGTCGGATTTTCGTGAGATTTGCGTCTTGCACATCTACAGGTCCTAATGCTCACCTGTGCCAAGTATGAAGCAAATCGGACAGTAACTGTAGGAGGAGTTGTCCGGACAAGCATTTTTTGGTCAAATCAGGGGCCATAACTCAACAAGAGTTGTCCGCGGACAACGTAGCTCGCCTATACGAGAGCTTGTCACAAAAACAGCAATTTTTTTAAAAGTAGGTCAAACTCCAAGGTCAAGGTCACAAGGTCATGGTCCCAAATGAAAGGTCTTGTCGAGATGTATCTATGTATGAAATATCAAGGATGTATCTCTAATAGTGCCTGAGATATAGGCCAGGTTAAAGTTTTTCAAAAGTAGGTCAAACTCCAAGGTCAAGGTCACAAGGTCAAAGGTCATGGTCCCAAATTAAAGGTCTTGTCGAAATGTATCTATGTATGAAATATCAAGGCTGTATCTCTAATAGTGCCTGAGATATAGGCCAGGTTAAAGTTTTTCAAAAGTAGGTCAAACTCCAAGGTCAAGGTCACAAGGTCAAAGGTCATGGTCCCAAATGAAAGGTCTTGTCGAGATGTATCTATGTATGAAATATCAAGGCTGTATCTCTAATAGTGCCTGAGATATAGATCAGGTTAAAGTTTTTCAAGTGAAGACGGGACGGGACGGTACGGGACGCGACGCGACGCCGACACTAGGGCTGTGACATTAGCTCCCCGGACATAAAGTCCTGGCTCGCTAAAAAGTAATGGTCGGATTTTCGTGAAATTTGCGTCTTGCACATCTACAGGTCCTAATGCACACCTGTGCCAAGTATGAAACAAATCGGACAGTAACTGTAGGAGGAGTTGTCTGGACAAGCATTTTTACGTCAAATCAGGGGCCATAACTCAAAAAGTAATGGTCGGATTTTCGTGAAATTTGCGTCTTGCACATCTACACGACCTAATGCACACCTGTGCCAAGTATGAAGCACATCGGACAGTAACTGTAGGAGGAGTTGTCCGGACAAGCATTTTTGGGTCAAATCAGGGGCCATAACTCAAAAAGTAATGGTCCGATATTCATGAAATTTGCGTCTTGCACATCTACAGGTCACAATGATCACTTGTGCCAAGTATGAACTAAATCGGTCCACAAGTGTAGGAGGAGTTGTCCGGACAAAGTTTTGGAGACAGACCAACCATCCAACCATCCAACCATCCAACCTTCCAACCATCCAACTTTCCAACCATCCAACCAACCACTGGACCGACAGGTTGATTCCAGTATACCCCCTCCAAACTTCGTTTGCGGGGGTATAAATATTGAGGGAAATGGAAAAATGCTTTTACAAGGATTTTTTATCTTTTCGTGCAACATCTGGAGTCAAATTGGTGAATGCAAGCCAGGCATAACAAGGGAAAGGGTTAAATTTCTGTTCCAGTCTCAATATGAACACAGTAATTTGAAGCCGTATTCAATGAAATCTGTATTTCCGCGCTGGTTTTAAATTCACATAAGTCTTTTTCATCTCCTCCTCATCTTCTCGTTTGATTTCCGTGAATTTTTGTCCTTTAGTATTCACAACTTGTCCGTCTAAATAACGCACTAATTTCTTTGGTTCCTGAAATATTGAAATAACCCATTCCCACATTATGACACCTATTGATGCCAAAAGGGATAATGGCTTTGAAAAACATTGTGAAAAATGAAGAAATTGCTTGTGACAAGCAATTTCTTCATTTCCAAATGTTTTCTGGCCCTAATGATATAAAATTTCCAAATTTAATCCCATTGAAAATGTCGTCTGCAACTCTAGACGTTTGACCAAGCTAAAATTTTCTTGGTTGGTAATGGATTAAATTACATGAGTGACCCATAATACTGAAATGAACCATCCAGTTGGTCTGCAAAACCTTTAGTATAAACAAGAGGCATCAAAGAAGGATTATGCTACCTGGACAAGTGTTTGTCAAAAAAATGTTCTTTTACTTCAAAATAGGGATGAAGCTAGTACTTGAAAAAAGAGAAGTAATTTTTCAATTCAAGGACAGATAATTCAAGTATGCAGACATAATCTGAATTTCAATTGGACCATGAATAAATAGACACCATGGGGATTCATTGATAAAAGTATGATCAGATTCGCATTGAAATTGTAGGCGGAATTGTGCAAGCAATAAAATGAAGATTTTTTTTATAAATTCGAGGGCAGAAAATTCAAGAAAGACTATCTGAGTTTCTTAAGCGCTATGTACAATCAGACATCATGAAGATTCATTGTGGCAAATTTGAATAAATTCTGATAGAAACTGTAGGAGTTGGGTACAAAATATTTCAAATGTACAGACAACCAGGGCCATAATAAAATATAATAAGTGGTAATTGAAAATAGAAATTCTGTAAGTTATCATTGAAATTTTTGAGGGCTAATAATAAATAGCATCAGCATTTTCTTCTTTTTCCTCAAAGGTTTCAAAATTAACATGCAGTAAAAAATAACAATATGGCCCTTTCCTAAACAAGATCTAGTTAGTAGACAGGATCTAAGCAAACATTGAGACAACAGAAGATAATGCTAAGTGCCAATATTTTTTCCTTTCAGCTTGGTATTTTCTGCTCAAATTCGTTCTCGAATCCTTTCCTAATCACTATTAATTTTGTTGTCTGGGTCTGGAGCAGCCTACAAACTGGACTACCCAAAAATATTGTCACATTGAAAATTTATGAAGCCTAACAATATAAAGACTTTGGAAGACATTACATATTTTTCCAAATCTTTTCTATCCAGAACGATAGAAAATTTGTCAAATTTCATTCTTTTAAAATTGTCCTCTGTTACATAATTGAATTTGGACAAGTCAAGAATATTGTTGCCTGGTAATGGGTTGATATACTTACTGTTTTAGGTGGAGGTGGTCTGTATGTCTTCTTGTCTTCATCTACATCTATAAATGCGTACCTACAACATAGGATAGCAAAACTCATACATAGAATTGTCATAAATACATGTAGAACTTATTATGAGTTAGATTACCAAATTCTGAACGGGCCCAAGATAGGGCAAGTACAAAATCACAGCATTATGTATAAATAAATTGAATTTGACAGGAAATGAAAACTTGTAAATAATATTGATATCAGACTATCAGTACATGTAGAACTTCTCGTAAGAGCAAAGTATTTTTTCTGACAGGTCCAAAGACAATGTTACAGCATACATTGACATGAGACTAAGAAATAAGATACTTCAACAAAACAATATGTCAAAAGCAGGTTTTCCTACTCTTGATTACATCATGAATAAAGACATAAACTTGAACAAATCCTGTCTATAAAACAAATCCTATCTATAAACATCATTAAAGTAAAGATGCTAGGGATCCACTGTTGTTTCATCTCGTTTATGTACATTATTCTGATACACCTGTCAAAAACAGGCTCTCTATTGGAAAGGTTGCACTAGTAAACAATACATTAATTAATTGGGGTTTTACGCCATTTTCAACTGATATGGTCATATTGAGGTGGCTGAAGATCTTGCCATGGATTCATGTTATTTCTCATACCAGTACCACCACAACATCCTTACCGAGACTCAAGCTGCTCATCCACATACTTTCATGATTATCAAACCTTTGGTGGGCAACAATTTTGTCATAAACGATGTATCCTGTGGCCATGGATCTGACAAGGGATCTTATGAGTGAGAGTATAATGCACTACCACACATTGACGCCTTTTAACTCCCTACAAGATAATGGCTAAGGAAAACATTGTGGAAAATGAAGAAATTGCTTGTGACAAGCAATTTCTTCATTTCCCACAATATTTTCTGCACAAAAAGACCAAAAACGTAAAATTTCATTCAGTTTTAATTGTCGTCTGCAACATCTTTGAATTTGGACCAACCCAAATCCTGTCGTTTAGTAATGAGATTATGAACTACCACCGTAACCAGTAAACAATACAACTTGATTGCATCTGCAATATCTTCTTACCTTTGTATAAGTTGTTGTCTCTCTTCTTTACTCTGTGAGGGTAAAAAACTCTTCTTCTTTTTGTCTTTTGACTGCAAAAATATATGATGTTAATTTAGACAAGAGTGCCATGGTCACAATATACGCCGCTCCAGAGACTAAGTTTTAAAGGGGCATAACTCAGGCAAAAATCAATGAACCATAAAATCCTTCCTTCATGCACATCTACCAATTGAGGTGATAACATTAATCAAGTTTCAAGAAGATCCAGCCAGAAACTTAGGAGGAGTTGCGTTGACAAGAAAAGTGGACGGACGTACGGACGGACGGATGGACAGACGGACGGACAGACGGAGAAGATGACGCCAATATACGTCCGCCTCCGGCGGCGTATAATAATAGAGTCTATACAGTATCATAAATGTCAACAAAATCAATTCTGGCTGAAGATAAAATGTTTCAAAGCAGAAGTATTAGTCAATATGGAAATATAGAAACTTGCATGTAGAGAATTGACTAATCATATTAAGCTGATGACTTTAGTAGCTCCCAATTTCTTTGAATATCTAAACAAGAGATTGAACCTTCCTCTAAACATGTTTTGTGCACTATCATAACCTAGTTGTTTAATCTTCAG
This sequence comes from Fragum sueziense, assembly GCA_963680895.1. Classification (NCBI taxonomy): domain Eukaryota; kingdom Metazoa; phylum Mollusca; class Bivalvia; order Cardiida; family Cardiidae; genus Fragum; species Fragum sueziense. The sequence continues at coordinate 15,234,860 of OY804595.1, read as the reverse complement.
TTTTTACAGAAATGCATCAGACCCTTGATATAGCTTAAACTCTTTTTTTCATATAACTTATGTTTCAGTTTTAATAACCGCACATTGTTTTATCTTCATGGAAAATGAAACTAAGCATCATGGGAATGCAATGTGTCAAGTTTGAATTTATTTTTATGTAACCTGTGAGAGGATTTGCCGTCACAAATTATCGGGAACCTTTTTATTAATTCAAGGCAAGATAATTCAAGACTGACATGAGTCATATGACAGGCATTAATTGTACCAAATTTGATCATCTTGAAACTGTAGGAGGAGTTGCACACACAATTATAGTTGAGAATGAACACATAGACAGGCTATTACATAATGTCCCTTCATGTTTATAACAAGTATCCCACCTTATTCACTGTATCTTCTGTTATAGCTGCCCCAGTATCCTGCCTGTGTAGTATAAGTTGTACAGTCTGATCTAGATCTCTGTCTGCACTATGATAACAATGTTCAACCTCTAGTCTTAATGTTCCTGGAAACATCTCTAAAATCATCTGAAGCTGGTCATCGACGTCATCCTGCGAGGATTCTGAGGTACTCTGAAAGTGACCAATCAGAGCTACAGATAAAAGGGAGTGAAGGCTTTTCAAAATGTATTATTTCATTTATCTTTAATCAAATCTATCGGGTACTCATTGGAATTGTCTATTGTCTAATTGATCGAATGAGTACCCATCAAATAGGTTTGGTTGGGAATTGAAATGACGAAGTTAGGATGTCTTCTCACCCATTAATCTGATGTTCTAATCGATGCATTCTTTAACATAAAATATATAGACATACATGTATACCAACTTGAAAGCTGTTATAGACAATTCATAATAATTAAAGATATGATTTGTGGACAATATTGAACAGAAAATATTAAGGCAAAGGACAAAATGATTTCCCAAGCTGTTACATAAGTTGCTTAAAAAAGTTCATTATTTTGGAAATAATGTGCAAGAAGCAAAGTACTCCCTGCTGGAAACATGCCATTGTTTCCACAACACAAGGGCCGTCAGAGACGGACAATGCTCCCCGAATAAGGCATTGTCACAATAAATGTATGCCATGGAGAGCACTTTATTGTCAAGGGCATCTGATTTGCTACTCAAATATGAAATTTCATCAAATTCTGACCATTAGACTAGGAGAAATTAGAGAAAAACTGTATTTTACCTTAAGTCCACTTTTCCCATGACGAGGCCTCAAATCCAAAAACCGTGAAAAGTACATCGGCATTTTGTCATAGGCAGTTCACATGGTAAGTTTCATTTGATTTGGCCCAAGGGTTATGGAGAAATCGCTTCGGACGGACGGACGGACGGACGGACGGAATGACGGACGGACGGACGGACGGACAGACAAAGCGGCGACTATATGCTCTCCCTTCGGGGAGCATAAAAAATTCGAACATGCTGTAGCCGGGTACAGGTATTTGGTGATAATTATATCTTGAGGCAATATCGACATGTGGTTCGGTAGCTCAGTGGTTAGAGTGTAGAAACAGTTCCTGAGGCCCTGGGTTCAAATCCCTGTCGAGCCACAATATTTTTCACACCTGTTACATTTGGCCCCAACCGAGGGAAGGTGGTTATGTATATGGCTACTGCTTAAGCAGCTCAAGAAGGTTTAACAATGCTTCTTTGTCTCAAGAAACCGGACAAATTTTTTATTTGGAGGGGTATATAAATCTGTGTACAGGTATTTGGTGATAATTATATTGTATGGCAATATCAACATGTGGTGCAGTGGCTTAATGGTTGGAGTGTACAAATGGTTCCTGAGGCCCTGGGCTCCAATCCCGGTTATGCCATGATATTTTTCACCGCCTGTTACAAAACATGCTGATTTACTTATAGAATAATTTACCATTTAGTGCATCACCAAATCAAACCAAAACCACAGTAGAATAAATTTTTTTTAAACTTTATACGGTAACTTATTACTGAAACTTGCAATATAATTAGGTATCATGATCCTTGAGACAATCATTGATGTCAATTGTGGCAAGGGGATTGTTATGGAAAACAGCAAAAGTGGAGGCGAAATTACATGAAGCTTTTTTAAAATATCTAATGATGGGTGGAATATGTTTATGATTTATTTACCCTCTCACTGTCTCCCTGTGAGTCTAGATGTCTCCTGCTACATTCAGTACCACTAGCTGCCATCCCATCATCCAGTAGTCTAGTTATTGAATATACAGATGGACAGACATTATAGCTAAACTGACATCATATACTACAAATACAGATTTATTTACCCTCTCACTGTCTCCCTGTGAGTCCAGATGTCTCCTGCTACATTCAGTACCACTAGCTGCCATCCCATCATCCAGTAGTCGAGTTATTGAACAGACAGATGGACAGACATAGAACATTATGACTAAACTGACAACATATACTACAAATACAGATTTATTTACCCTCTCACTATCTCCCTGTGAGTCTAGATGTCTCCTGCTACATTCTGTACCACCAGCTGCCATCCCATCATCCAGTAGTCTAGTTATTGAACAGACAGATGGACAGACGGATGTCTAAACTGACAACATATACTACAAATATAGAGTTATTTACCCTCTCACTATCTCCCTGTGAGTCTAGATGTCTCCTGCTACATTCTGTACCACTAGCTGCCATCCCATCATCCAGTAGTCTAGTTATTGAACAGACAGATGGACAGACATATGTCTAAACTGACAACATATACTACAAATATAGAGTTATTTACCCTCTCACTATCTCCCTGTGAGTCTAGATGTCTCCTGCTACATTCTGTACCACCAGCTGCCATCCCATCATCCAGTAGTCTAGTTATTGAACAGACAGATGGACAGACATTATGACTAAACTGACAACATATACTACAAATATAGAGTTATTTACCCTCTCACTGTCTCCCTGTGAGTCTAGATGTCTCCTGCTACATTCTGTACCACCAGCTGCCATCCCATCATCCAGTAGTCTAGTTATTGAACAGACAGATGGACAGACGGATGTCTAAACTGACAACATATACTACAAATATAGAGTTATTTACCCTCTCACTATCTCCCTGTGAGTCTAGATGTCTCCTGCTACATTCTGTACCACTAGCTGCCATCCCATCATCCAGTAGTCTAGTTATTGAACAGACAGATGGACAGACATTATGACTAAACTGACAACATATACTACAAATATAGAGTTATTTACCCTCTCACTGTCTCCCTGTGAGTCTAGATGTCTCCTGCTACATTCTGTACCACTAGCTGCCATCCCATCATCCAGTAGTCTAGTTATTGAACAGACAGATGGACAGACATTATGACTAAACTGACAACATATACTACAAATATAGTTATTTACCCTCTCACTGTCTCCCTGTGAGTCTAGATGTCTCCTGCTACATTCAGTACCACCAGCTGCCATCCCATCATCCAGTAGTCTAGTTATTGAACAGACAGATGGACAGACGGATGACTAAACTGACAACATATACTACAAATATAGAGTTATTTACCCTCTCACTGTCTCCCTGTGAGTCTAGATGTCTCCTGCTACATTCTGTACCACTAGCTGCCATCCCATCATCCAGTAGTCTAGTTATTGAACAGACAGATGGACAGACATATGTCTAAACTGACAACATATACTATAGAGTTATTTACCCTCTCACTGTCTCCCTGTGAGTCTAGATGTCTCCTGCTACATTCTGTACCACCAGCTACCATCCCATCATCCAGTAGTCTAGTTATTGAACAGACAGATGGACAGACGGATGACTAAACTGACAACATATACTACAAATATAGAGTTATTTACCCTCTCACTGTCTCCCTGTGAGTCTAGATGTCTCCTGCTACATTCTGTACCACTAGCTGCCATCCCATCATCCAGTAGTCTAGTTATTGAACAGACAGATGGACAGACATATGTCTAAACTGACAACATATACTACAAATATAGAGTTATTTACCCTCTCACTGTCTCCCTGTGAGTCCAGATGTCTCCTGCTACATTCTGTACCACTAGCTGCCATCCCATCATCCAGTAGTCTAGTTATTGAACAGACAGATGGACAGACGGATGTCTAAACTGACAACATATACTACAAATATAGAGTTATTTACCCTCTCACTGTCTCCCTGTGAGTCTAGATGTCTCCTGCTACATTCTGTACCACCAGCTGCCATCCCATCATCCAGTAGTCTAGTTATTGAACAGACAGATGGACAGACGGATGACTAAACTGACAACATATACTACAAATACAGAGTTATTTACCCTCTCACTGTCTCCCTGTGAGTCCAGATGTCTCCTGCTACATTCTGTACCACCAGCTGCCATCCCATCATCCAGTAGTCTAATTATTGAACAGACAGATGGACAGACATATGTCTAAACTGACAACATATACTACAAATATAGAGTTATTTACCCTCTCACTATCTCCCTGTGAGTCCAGATGTCTCCTGCTACATTCTGTACCACTAGCTGCCATCCCATCATCCAGTAGTCTAGTTATTGAATATACAGATGGACAGACGGATGTCTAAACTGACAACATATACTACAAATATAGAGTTATTTACCCTCTCACTGTCTCCCTGTGAGTCTAGATGTCTCCTGCTACATTCTGTACCACCAGCTGCCATCCCATCATCCAGTAGTCTAGTTATTGAACAGACAGATGGACAGACATAGAACATATGTCTAAACTGACAACATATACTACAAATATAGAGTTATTTACCCTCTCACTGTCTCCCTGTGAGTCCAGATGTCTCCTGCTACATTCTGTACCACCAGCTGCCATCCCATCATCCAGTAGTCTAGTTATTGAACAGACAGATGGACAGACGGATGACTAAACTGACAACATATACTACAAATACAGAGTTATTTACCCTCTCACTGTCTCCCTGTGAGTCCAGATGTCTCCTGCTACATTCTGTACCACTAGCTGCCATCCCATCATCCAGTAGTCTAGTTATTGAACAGACAGATGGACAGACATTATGACTAAACTGACAACATATACTACAAATACAGAGTTATTTACCCTCTCACTGTCTCCCTGTGAGTCCAGATGTCTCCTGCTACATTCTGTACCACCAGCTGCCATCCCATCATCCAGTAGTCTAGTTATTGAACAGACAGATGGACAGACATAGAACATATGTCTAAACTGACAACATATACTACAAATATAGAGTTATTTACCCTCTCACTGTCTCCCTGTGAGTCCAGATGTCTCCTGCTACATTCTGTACCACCAGCTGCCATCCCATCATCCAGTAGTCTAGTTATTGAACAGACAGATGGACAGACATATGTCTAAACTGACAACATATACTACAAATACAGAGTTATTTACCCTCTCACTATCTCCCTGTGAGTCCAGATGTCTCCTGCTACATTCTGTACCACTAGCTGCCATCCCATCATCCAGTAGTCTAGTTATTGAACAGACAGATGGACAGACATTATGACTAAACTGACAACATATACTACAAATATAGAGTTATTTACCCTCTCACTGTCTCCCTGTGAGTCTAGATGTCTCCTGCTACATTCTGTACCACTAGCTGCCATCCCATCATCCAGTAGTCTAGTTATTGAACAGACAGATGGACAGACATAGAACATATGTCTAAACTGACAACATATACTACAAATATAGAGTTATTTACCCTCTCACTATCTCCCTGTGAGTCTAGATGTCTCCTGCTACATTCAGTACCACTAGCTGCCATCCCATCATCCAGTAGTCTAGTTATTGAACAGACAGATGGACAGACGGATGTCTAAACTGACAACATATACTACAAATATAGAGTTATTTACCCTCTCACTATCTCCCTGTGAGTCTAGATGTCTCCTGCTACATTCTGTACCACCAGCTGCCATCCCATCATCCAGTAGTCTAGTTATTGAACAGACAGATGAACAGACAGATGTCTAAACTGACAACATATACTACAAATATAGAGTTATTTACCCTCTCACTGTCTCCCTGTGAGTCTAGATGTCTCCTGCTACATTCTGTACCACTAGCTGCCATCCCATCATCCAGTAGTCTAGTTATTGAACAGACACATGGACAGACATAGAACATATGTCTAAACTGACAACATATACTACAAATATAGAGTTATTTACCCTCTCACTGTCTCCCTGTGAGTCCAGATGTCTCCTGCTACATTCTGTACCACCAGCTGCCATCCCATCATCCAGTAGTCTAGTTATTGAACAGACAGATTGACAGACATTATGACTAAACTGACAACATATACTACAAATATAGAGTTATTTACCCTCTCACTATCTCCCTGTGAGTCCAGATGTCTCCTGCTACATTCTGTACCACTAGCTGCCATCCCATCATCCAGTAGTCTAGTTATTGAACAGACAGATGGACAGACGGATGACTAAACTGACAACATATACTACAAATATAGAGTTATTTACCCTCTCACTATCTCCCTGTGAGTCCAGATGTCTCCTGCTACATTCTGTACCACTAGCTGCCATCCCATCATCCAGTAGTCTAGTTATTGAACAGACAGATGGACAGACAGATGACTAAACTGACAACATATACTACAAATACAGATTTATTTACCCTCTCACTGTCTCCCTGTGAGTCCAGATGTCTCCTGCTACATTCTGTACCACCAGCTGCCATCCCATCATCCAGTAGTCTAGTTATTGAACAGACAGATGGACAGACGGATGACTAAACTGACAACATATACTACAAATACAGACTTATTTACCCTCTCACTATCTCCCTGTGAGTCGAGATGCCTCCTGCTATATTCTGTACCACCAGCTGCCATCCCATCATCCAGTAGTCTAGTCATTGAACAGACAGATGGATAGACATATGACTAAATTGACAACATATACTACAAATATAGAGTTATTTACCCTCTCACTATCTCCCTGTGAGTCCAGATGTCTCCTGCTACATTCAGTACCACCAGCTGCCATCCCATCATCCAGTAGTCTAGTTATTGAACAGACAGATGGACAGACAGATATCTAAACTGACAACATATACTACAAATACAGACTTATTTACCCTCTCACTGTCTCCCTGTGAGTCCAGATGTCTCCTACTACATTCAGTACCACCAGCTGCTATCCCATGATCCAGTAGTCTAGTTATTGAACAGACAGATGGACAGACATTATGTCTAAACTGACAACATATACTACAAATACAGAGTTATTTACCCTCTCACTATCTCCCTGTGAGTCCAGATGTCTCCTGCTCAATATCTACCAATAGATGTCGCCACCTGTCGATTACCATCTATCTCTGGTGGGCATTCTGGGTTAACTACTTTCAAGATGTCAGCGCCTATAAAATGCACACACGTGGTACTTCCTCATGACTTCCTGTCACGCGGCATATTTGCTTCATATGCTTGCATAGAGTAAAATGAATAATCCGATTTGAATTAATTATTTTATTCGATAAAATTGAGACGAAAATCAAACTTATTTTGCTGCAAATGTTGTTTTTATTTCAATTTTCTGCTTGCTACTTTTTGGCGACAGGATTTTGGAGTTATGCGCACCGCGTAGTGATTTTTATCCAAAAATGGATAAAGTGATGCGTCAAATGAGTCAGTCCAAAAATAAAAAAAATAGACTGGAAATATTGTAGACTGGCTGCTTAGTCAATGGTCTCCTGCTACATTCAGTACCACCAGCTGCCATCCCATCATCCAGTAGTCTAGTTATTGAACAGACAGATGGACAGACGGATGACTAAACTGACAACATATACTACAAATACAGACTTATTTACCCTCTCACTATCTCCCTGTGAGTCCAGATGTCTCCTGCTACATTCAGTACCACCAGCTGCCATCCCATCATCCAGTAGTCTAGTTATTGAATAGACAGATGTACAGACGGATGTCTAAACTGACAACATATACTACAAATACAGATTTATTTACCCTCTCACTATCTCCCTGTGAGTCCAGATGTCTCCTGCTACATTCAGTACCACTAGCTGCCATCCCATCATCCAGTAGTCTAGTTATTGAACAGACAGATGTACAGACGGATGTCTAAACTGACAACATATACTACAAATACAGATTTATTTACCCTCTCACTGTCTCCCTGTGAGTCTAGATGTCTCCTGCTACATTCAGTACCACCAGCTACCATCCCATGATCCAGTAGTCTAGTTATTGAACAGACAGATGGACAGACATTATGTCTAAACTGACAACATATACTACAAATACAGACTTATTTACCCTCTCACTATCTCCCTGTGAGTCCAGATGTCTCCTACTACATTCAGTACCACCAGCTGCCATCCCATCATCTGTTAGTCTAGTTATTGAACAGACAGATGGATAGACATATGACTAAACTGACAACATATACTACAAATACAGACTTATTTACCCTCTCACTATCTCCCTGTGAGTCCAGATGTCTCCTGCTACATTCAGTACCACCAGCTGCCATCCCATCATCCAGTAGTCTAGTTATTGAATAGACAGATGTACAGACGGATGTCTAAACTGACAACATATACTACAAATACAGATTTATTTACCCTCTCACTATCTCCCTGTGAGTCCAGATGTCTCCTACTACATTCAGTACCACCAGCTGCCATCCCATCATCCAGTAGTCTAGTTATTGAACAGACAGATGGACAGACGGATGACTAAACTGACAACATATACTACAAATACAGACTTATTTACCCTCTCACTGTCTCCCTGTGAGTCCAGATGTCTCCTGCTACATTCCGTACCACCAGCTGCCATCCCATCATCCAGTAGTCTAGTTATTGAACAGACAGATGGACAGACAGATGACTAAACTGACAACATATACTACAAATATAGAGTTATTTACCCTCTCACTATCTCCCTGTGAGTCCAGATGTCTCCTGCTACATTCTGTACCACTAGCTGCCATCCCATCATCCAGTAGTCTAGTTATTGAACAGACAGATGGACAGACGGATGACTAAACTGACAACATATACTACAAATACAGAGTTATTTACCCTCTCACTATCTCCCTGTGAGTCCAGATGTCTCCTGCTACATTCAGTACCACCAGCTGCCATCCCATCATCCAGTAGTCTAGTTATTGAACAGACAGATGGACAGACATTATAGCTAAACTGACATCATATACTACAAATACAGATTTATTTACCCTCTCACTGTCTCCCTGTGAGTCCAGATGTCTCCTGCTACATTCAGTACCACTAGCTGCCATCCCATCATCCAGTAGTCTAGTTATTGAACAGACAGATGGACAGACATATGTCTAAACTGACAACATATACTACAAATACAGAGTTATTTACCCTCTCACTGTCTCCCTGTGAGTCTAGATGTCTCCTGCTACATTCAGTACCACCAGCTGCCATCCCATCATCCAGTAGTCTAGTTATTGAACAGACAGATGGACAGACAGATGACTAAACTGACAACATATACTACAAATATAGAGTTATTTACCCTCTCACTATCTCCCTGTGAGTCCAGATGTCTCCTGCTACATTCTGTACCACCAGCTGCCATCCCATCATCCAGTAGTCTAGTTATTGAACAGACAGATGGACAGACGGATGACTAAACTGACAACATATACTACAAATACAGATTTATTTACCCTCTCACTATCTCCCTGTGAGTCTAGATGTCTCCTGCTACATTCTGTACCACCAGCTGCCATCCCATCATCCAGTAGTCTAGTTATTGAACAGACAGATGGACAGACGGATGACTAAACTGACAACATATACTACAAATACAGACTTATTTACCCTCTCACTATCTCCCTGTGAGTCCAGATGTCTCCTGCTACATTCTATACCACTAGCTGCCATCCCATCATGATCCTCTAGTCTAGTTGGTGTCTCATCTGGACTCTTACTTCTCTCTGGCTCCTGGGAATCTGTAGATATACAAGCAATACCTTCATTAACCGTTTCCCAAACAAGACCTGGTTTTGACATCCCCTGTAGAAATGGTTTGGGAAAACATTGAGGCAAAAGAAGAAAATGCTGATAATCAGCATTTTCTCCTTTTGCCTCAATATTTTCTGTGCTATATTGTACACAAATTCTACCTTTATCAACATCTATTTTGTCATCTGCAGCAGCTGTCAAATTGGATCACCCTGAAAATTTGTTGTTTGGGAAAGAATTAAGCTGTAGGACATCAGTACTATTGATAACCATTTGTTTTAGTGAACATTTTCAGATTTTCTTATGCTCTAAACAGTCACTTTGCTTCTGACAATCATTACGTAAAACAACCACTTTATCTGCAATAGACTATTATAATAAGAAGAAATTTTATGCAAGATTCAACTTTATCATACAAGACATGTTTCATAGTTCTTTAACCCTTTTCCAAACAGCAAAATTTCAGGGTGGTCCACTTCAAAAACTGCCATAAATTACAAAATGTATGTTATCAAGGACAGGATTTGTGAAAAATATGGCACAGAAAATATTGAGACAAAAGGAGAAACTGCTGGTTATCAGCAGTTTCGTCTTTTGTCTCGATGTTTTCCCTATCTAATTCTGTAAGGGACGTCAAAACCAGGCCCCGGTTTCTCGAAAAAACTTAAGTATCTTCTCATGCTCAAATCTGAGCATCGTGCTCAAATCGCACAAAATCCACGTGAACTTCAATTGAATACCAATCAACGTTGATTGGTATTGAATAGAAATTGAGCATGAACTCATGAGAATATACTTAAGTTTTTTCGAGAAACCGGGGCCTGGTCTTGTTTGGGAAGGGGTTAATATGGTAATAGTCAGTGTTTATTATTTACCTATATGGTACATGACTATGATCAAAGTGCACTAACATCATCTGTTTTATGATAAAAGTTAACCCATTACCAGACGGCAAAATTTTGGACTGTTCCAAATTCAAAATGATGCAGAAGACAATTTCAAGTAAAAGGAACTTAACATTTTTGGATCTTTTGGGGTAGAAAACATTGTGGGAAATGAAGAAATTGCTTGTCACAAGCAATTTCTTCATTTTCCACAAAGTTTTCCAAAGCCATTTTCTTCTAGGGTGTCAAAAGGCGTCATTGTGCAGTAATGGGTTAATTAAAACCCTTGCACAATGTTCAGCACAAGATCACATTGTATATCATATATGTACAGGTTGATCTTGTTCTATGATGCCTGCCAAGTTCAGCATGTCAAGGGATTTTAGATTTATAGACATATGCATATTGACATTACCTGTTTTTGACAGGGAGGAAGCAAGTTCAAACATCCACTCACAAACTTGTACACTGAAAACATAATGTAATCTGTCATTAAATACCAATATAAGTGCTTGTCATATACAATTCCATTAAAATGACAGTAGTTTTCTCCAATATTTAACTGATAATCTTATTAATATAACTTTTGGTAAACTTAATTATAAGGGCTTAGTCATTTATATGCCATTTGGAAAGGGCTAGATTTGTTAAATCCACCCATAAAAAATCCAGCTATAGTATTAATAACAGACATAAACTACAGAACTCTAAAATGATGAAAACAGACATTTAATATCTTCTCTGTATAATCTGAATTGTGTTTGTTTGAACATGACAATTCACCTCTCTATATCTTTAAAGCCAGGTATGTATGCATCCATAACGTCAATAAACTGGTCAACATCGATATTCTCCTCTGCATTCTGACTGTCTCCTAAATCCTCCAATATACTGATTACATACTGTAACACTATCTCATCTACGTCACTGGAAATAATACAAACTTCATACAATTACAACATATATAAGTGACATATGTAGTGATTGGTCCACATCGTTGTTTTCCTCTGCATTCTGACTGTCTCAAAGATCCTCCAATATACTGATTACATACTGTAGTACTATCTCATCTACATCACTGTAAATAACACAAACTTCATATAATTACAACCTGTGATTATTTTTTATTTATGGGCCCCAGGGTCTCACTGAGTCCCAGATCAATGGGACCTGCAGAACAATTATGAGACCTCTTCCATACTTTCCTTACAACTCACAAAATCACAACTTACAAAATCCTCAATTTTAATTAGACCAGGGTCTCGCTAAAACAAAAAATTTGGGACCAGCTGGAAAACTGGTAGGAAAATGTCCCAGATCTTGCAGGTAAATGAAACACTGTACAACATGTATCAGTTGCATATAATGATTGGTCAACATCAATATTCTCCTCCACATTCTGGCTGTCACCTAAATCCTCCAATATACTGATTATGCTAGGTTCCCACTGCCGATCTGATCAACTCGATCAACACGACCACCTAATTTACCCGATCAAGCCCGACCAAATGTGTATACACGACTTCTTCTCGATCTCTAGTCGATCAAACTAGACCCCCGCCCGAGCACTCCCGATCATTTCCCGATTGAAGCCCGACCATCTTTCCAATGTCTACCCGATCACCCCGTCCTTAATTCGAGCCCTACACGATCACTACCCGACCATCTCGATCTGTACACGACCAGATCGAGCTGAATCTATTCTAGGTGTTCTGAATGAAAATCTTTTTGCAACGTCTGTGATTATCACATATTCATAATTACTTCATAATATTGCCAGTTTAAATATGTTCATAATTTTAATGTGACGTAAATGTACTTTTAGCTATTGACTCATCCTTAGTCTTATTAAATATAAAGATTAATGCCTTCTTTAAGGCGTTTAATACCATTATATCAATCGTACGTGTTATGTCTCAGAGCGGGGAATCACGTGAAACGCAATTTCCGATAATTTTCAATATTTCTGTTAATATACTCTGCGCGGGATCTCGTGCTGTTTGTACACATTTATTACCACAAGACCTGGTGTTCCCACTGCCGACCAGATCAACTCGATCAAGCGGTCGAATACAGGTCGAGCTAGGTCTGCAAGAGTGATCGGGAGCGGTCAAGATGATCGAAATTGATCTGCATCGCTCGGGCTTCCTACTAGAGTTTTTTTGACATGCAAAAACAGTCGAGTGCGATCGAGTACAAAAATGATCGAGAAGCGATTGTGTATTAGTCGGGTAGAAGATCGACCTTGTCGTGAATCAGTCGGGTCTGGAGATCGAGTGTGATCGGGTAGGTAATTTGTATTCTGACCTGCACTGAGCGTGCACTCGATTACCTCGAGTTGTACTCGAGTAATTTCCGACCACACCCCGATCAACTCGACCTCTGATTCATTTGTTCACTCAATCAAATCGGATGAAGAGGTCAGGTTTGATCGACTAGAGATCGAGAGGAAGTCATATGGTCGGGATTGATCGAGTGCCCTTTAGCGATCGAGTAGATCGAGTAGATCGAGTAGATCCGCTGCCATAGAGCAGTTGGAAGCACTCGATCACCTCGACTTGTTCGAGTTATTCCCGAACGCATTCCAGATCAACTCGACTTCTGCTCCAACTGTTCATCCAATCAAATCCCGGTAAAAGATATCGACTCGAGCACACACAATCTCTACTCGAGTGATTGTCGATCAGCTCGATCTTCTATACAATCAATACTCGAGCATCTTCCCGATGTGTTTTCTACTCGACCGCTACACTGATTTTTTTTGACGTGTCAAAACAAGTTGGCAGGATTACCGATCGATGCAGACCAAACTCGACCATCTCGACTTATCCCGATCACCCTTGCTGACCGACCTCGACCGGTACTCGATCGCTTGGTCGGGTTTGATCGAGTTAATTTGATCGGCAGTGGGAACCTAGCATTACATACTGTAACACTATCTCATCTACATCACTGGAAATAATACAAACTTCATACAATTATAGTAATGCAACATGAATCTGGGATATTTGTATCTATGTAATTACCTCCAAGTTCCATGATTTTTTTCTTAACCGTTTCCAAATCATGACATAGTTTTAGTGCTCCTTATTAGAAAGGGTTTGGGAAAACACTCATTTTAATGTCTGCAGCATGTTACTAATTGGAAAAAGTTAACAAAATGTAAGACGCTCAAATAATGGACTTTTATAACAACAAGGACTGTCAACGCAAAAGATGCGTACAATTATTGAACCTCTAAGAAATAAAATTAATTGACCATCACTGAAAGTTTTGGATACAAGTCAGTAATTTCTGAGAAAGGATTTATCTTATTCATTTTTATTGTTTCATTTTCTGAGGTTGGATAACAGTATCATATACAGGGATATAATAAGGTTTAACCCTTTCCCAAACGACAAAATTTAAGGGTGATCCACTCCAAAAACTGCTACAATTGACAAAATGGATGTTATTAAAGATAGGATTTGTGTAAAATATGGCACAGAAAATATTGAGACAAAAGGAGAAACTGCTGTTATCAGCAGTTTCTTCTTTTGTCACAATGTTTTCCCAAGCCATTTCGATAAGAGATGTCAAAACTCAGTCTTGTTTGGGAAAGGGTTATGAAAACTGTTCACCACTTACCTAACATTGTCCTGTAACTGGTGAGCCTTCAAGAAATCCACTAATGCAACATGAACTTTACTTTCACTCACAGCTGCCATTCCTGGAAATATCAGGGATAAACTAAAGATTTCATCTAAGCTAACAGAACCTCTTCATTTGCCAAGCTAGAGCAGATACTATACTCTTAACCATTTCTCAAAAGGCAAAATTTTAGGGTACCAGAAAGCATTTGTCCAAATCCAAAGATGTTGCAGACAACAATTTGAAGTAGATGAAATTTAAAAAAAATGCACTTTGGGGTTAGGGTTAGTATATTGTATAGTACATTGAGTATAATAAGGATATCGCTTGTTACAAGCATTTTTTTCATTTTCCACAATGTTTTCCAAAGCAGTTTTCGTGAGGGGTGTCAAAAAATACCAATGAAAGGTAGTGGTTCAACACATTTTGCATCTATATCGAACATAAGATGCAAGGTCTGACAAAATTCTGTCAACCAATTTGATTGAGGTGACTCTGTCCATCTTTGTTTTCTCATCTAGGAGATTTTGGTGACAGCTTCCAGGAAACCACTCCAGACACAGTACACACTGCATGGACAGGTCCTGGCCCCGGTTTCTCGAAAAAACTTAAGTATATTCTCATGAGAACATGCTCACTTCAAAGGGATACTCTCCAACGTTGAAGGGTATTCGATTGAAATTCATGTGGATTTCGTGCGATTTGAGCACGGTGCTCAGATTTGAGCATGAGAACGTACTTAAGTTTTTTCGAGAATTCAGGGCCTGGAGACTGTCACCAGTGCCAGGTACATAGAGATAAGCTAATCTCAACTTGAGCTGCGTACATGTGACCTACAGACAGGCTAAAGGCTGCTTGGCCCGTAAAATTGAAATGTTTCAAATGCGAGCTGCACCCTGGACCTTTAACAAATATTCAAAAGCATTAATTGACTTTTCTCCCTGCTGTTAAATGGCAAACAGGAGAGGGAGGTAGGGAGAGAGTTCTTCAGACATTCCTTTGAACGCATTTATTTTACATCCATTGGGAAGCAAGTTTCTTCAACTTATTTCAATCCCTCTCCATTGAGCTTCCTGGAAATCCACCATTACTCGCTCGAATGTGTGGGCCAATGAGAAGCCAAGAACAACCCCTGCTACCAGGGATCAAACATGGAACTTTTTAGTCGAAAGTTCTAAGACATTTGGAAGTGCCCTTCATGTGACAAACCAAATTGCTCTACCACAGTGTATTCTATTCATGATTCAGACACTAGCTCAGAAAATGGACACACAACAAATCAGACAAACTTCTCAGCTTCCAAAGATATATCAAATATATTACTTTCATCTCATAGTAGCACCAGCACAGACAACACAGACTCTGCCTTCAATATTTCCAATAGCAACATATTTACCTCATCACCAAAATGCCCAAGTCCAAATGAAAATAGATACAACTAGAACTGTCGCAAAGCGGACAAATACCCCCAACTATCACTTTGTCACTGAAAAAGTGCTGTAGGTCAACCAGTTCTTGACTTAGAGCACGGAAACGGATTTTAAACAAAGTCCGATTGTGACCTTGACCTTGGTGACCCAAAAACGATAGGGCACCTCCTTGGGCCATGGGCAACAACTGTGAAAAGTTTCATGATCCTAGGTCAACCGGTTCTTGACTTAGAGCACGGAAACAGATTTTAAGATACAAGATACAAGATACAAGATTTTATTCAGAAAACTCACATAACAAAGTGGGTGTCCTCCAACAAAGTCTGATTGTGACATTGACCTTTGACCTTGGTGTTCCAAAAACAATAGGGCACCTCCTTGGGTCATGGGCAACAACTGTGTAAAGTTTCATGATCCTAGGTCAAACGGTTGTTGAGTTAGAGCACGGAAATGAAAAAGTCTACGGACAGACAGACATGGTGAAACCAATATACCCCCCTCTACTTCGTAGGTGGGGGGTATAATTACCAAAGAATCTTTCATGTGTGAATCCAGCAATAACTAGAACTGTCGCAGAGCGGACAAATACCCCCCACTAGCGCCCTGTCACTGAAAAAGTGCTGTAGGTCAACCGGTTCTTGACAAAGGGCACGGAAACGGATTTTAAACAAAGTCTGATTGTGACCTTGACCTTTGACCTTCGTGACCCCAAAACAATAGGGCAACTCCTTGGGTCATGGGCAGCAACTGTGTAAAGTTTCACGATCCTAGGCCAACCGGTTCTTGATTTAGAGCACGGAAACGGATTTTAAACAAAGCCCGATTGTGACCTTGACCTTTGACCTTCGTGACCCAAAAACAATAGGGCACCTCTTGGGGTCATGGGCAACAACTGTGTAAAGTTTCATGATCCTAGGTCAACCGGTTCTTGACTTAGAGCACGGAAACGGATTTTAAACAAAGTCTGATTGTGACCTTGACCTTTGACCTTTGTGACCCAAAAACAATAGGGCACCTCCTTGGGTCATGGGCAACAACTGTGTAAAGTTTCATGATCCTAGGTCAACCAGTTCTTGACTTAGAGCACGGAAACGGATTTTAAACAAAGTTCGATTGTGACCTTGACCTTTGACCTTCGTGACCCAAAAACAATAGGGCACCTCCTTGGGTCATGGGCAACAACTGTGTAAAGTTTCATGATCCTAGGTCAATCGGTTCTTGACTTAGAGCACGGAAACGAAAAAGTCTACGGACGGACGGACGGACGGACGGACGGACGGACGGATGGACGGACGGATGGACGGACGGACGGACAGACAGACAGACATGGTGAAACCAATATACCCCCCTCTACTTCGTAGGTGGGGGGTATAACTAGAACTGTCGCAAAGCAGACAAATAACCCCCACTAGCGCCTTGTCACTGAAAAAAGTGCAATAGGTCAAAAGGTTCTTTAGTTGGAGCACGGAAACAAAGTCCTATTGTGACCTTGACCTTTGACCTTTGTGACCCAAAAACAATAGGGCACCTCCTTGGGTTATGGGCAACAACTGGGTAAAGTTTCATGATCCTAGGTCAACCGGTTCAAGACTTAGAGCACGGAAACGGATTTTAAACAAAGTCCGATTGTGACCTTGACCTTGGACCTTCGTGACCCAAAAACTATAGGGCACCTCCTTGGGTCATGGGCAACAACTGTGTAAAGTTTCATGATCCTAGGTCAACCGGTTCATGACTTAGAGCACGGAAACGGATTTTAAACAAAGTCCGATTGTGACCTTGACCTTGGACCTTCGTGACCCAAAAACAATAGGGCAACTCCTTGGGTCATGGGCAACAACTGGGTAAAGTTTCATGATCCTAGGTCAACTGGTTCTTGACTTAGAGCACGGAAACGGATTTTAAACAAAGTCCGATTGTGACCTTGACCTTTGACCTTCGTGACCCAAAAACAATAGGGCACCTCCTTGGGTCATGGGCAACAACTGTGTAAAGTTTCATGATCCTAGGTCAACCGGTTCAAGACTTAAAGCACGGAAACAGATTTTAAACAAAGTCCGATTGTGACCTTGACCTTTGACCTTTGTGACCCCAAAACAATAGGGCACCTCCTTTTGTCATGGGCAACAACTGTGTAAAGTTTCATGATCCTAGGTCAACCGGTTCAAGACTTAGAGCACGGAAACGGATTTTAAACAAAGTCCGATTGTGACCTTGACCTTATACCTTCGTGACCCAAAAACGATAGGGCACCTCCTTGGGTCATTGGCAACAACTGTGTAAAGTTTCATGATCCTAGGTCAACCGGTTCATGACTTAGAGCACGGAAACGGATTTCAAACAAAGTCCGATTGTGACCTTGACCTTTGACCTTTGTGACCCAAAAACTATAGGGCACCTCCTTGGGTCATGAGCAACAACTGTGTAACGTTTCATGATCCTAGGTCAAACGTTTCATGACTTAGAGCACAGAAACGGATTTTAAACAAAATCCAATTGTGACCTTGACCTTTGACCTTCGCGACCCAAAAACGATAGGGCACCTCCTTGGGTCATGGGCAACAACTGTGTAAAGGTTCATGATCCTAGGTCAACTGGTTCATGACTTAGAGCACGGAAACGAAAAAGTCTACGGACGGACGGACGGACAGACAGACAGACAGACATGGTGAAACCAATATACCCCCCTCTACTTCGTAGGTGGGGGGGTATAATAAATTGTGGTTTCATGGCTGTCAATGTTTACAATCTCTAAGAATTATCTGTTGATTAATGAGCCACACAGTTTCTTCAATGGGTACAGTAAATGACTGACCAATTAATTGTTGGATTTACAACTGATAATGAGGCATGGAAATCAGAAACTCTTTCATTCCAAACATTGACATAATGGTCATTTTCTTTCTATGTTCATCAATTATTCTTTACATACTTGCACATCTGGCCTATAATTCTTTACTTGAACTGATGTATTTTTACGTGTTTTACATACTGTGGTAAGTGAATGACAAAAGTAGGGCAGTTGAACTTATCAGTGGTAACTTAAGTGAAGGGAAAAAGAAAGTTTGTATCGCAGCGTACTACAGACCACCTAACAGAACTGACAATCAATATTTATCCAAATCAGTGGAAGAGATTTCCTTTCTCAAAGTAAAAACCATCCCGACATAAACTGGCATGATTTGAGTATTGCATCATCACAATACCCGAGAAACACAAATAAAGCCTTTTCAGATATGCTATTAGAGAACAATTTAGAGCAATTAGTTGACTTTCCCACAAAAAGATCTACAAAATACTGGACTTATTATTAACCAGCCACCCCAGCTATAAACTATATTGTAAACCTTTACCCTCGATTGGAAACAGTGACCATGATATTGTTCTGCTGGATACCACAATCTCAATGCCACGCCCAAAGTCTGCCAAAAGACAAATATATCTCTGGAAAAAAAGTAGATATCTCATCAATCAGAAATGGTATCAAGAATTTGTCACAGAAGCTCCTGTCAACCACATACAGCGACATCGAAACAATGTGGTAAGACTTTAACAAGAGGCCCAAGAGGGCCTGAATCGCTCCACTGGCTAATTAATTAAAAGAATTCTCTAATGATTTCTTGTAAACCTCCAACTACCATACCCTGTTTTCTGACAAAGTTTGGTCTGAATTGACTCAATGATTGACTTTAAAAGAATTATTTTGCAATATCTGTAAGTCTGATAAACCCCGCCCTACCACATCCACACTTATGGAGCAATCAAAATGTCATGAACAATTTTAGTAAAGGGCCACCTAAGGAACATTTCTATTAATTTTCGTCTTAATAGCCCAATGGTTGATATTTTAAAGAATTATTTTATGATTTCTCAAAGTCTGATGAGCCCCACCCTGGCAAACCCACATAAATTTTTCTAGCGCCATTTAAGTAAAGGGGCCACCAAAAAAATATTTTTGTAAAGTTTTGACTAAATTGACCCATTGGTGAATTCACAAGTCGGATAAGCCCCGCCCTGGCAAAACAACATTTATTGACCAATCAAAGTTTTATTCACAATTTAAATGAAGCACAACCGAAAGAGCATCTCTGCCAAATTTAATCAAATTTGGCACTATGGTTTGAGAGAAGAAGATTTTTAAAGAATTATTTTGTGATTTCCCAAGTCTGATAAGCCCCGCCCTGCCACGCCCACATTTATTGACCAAACATAATTTTACAATAAATTTAAATTTCACCCAAGGAAATGCCAAATTACCGTAATTATTCTAATAAACGCCCATTATATTAACCACCCATCCCCAACCTCTCTGCTGAAAATCTGCTTATTTCAAGCACTATTTTAGTGAAAAAGGGTGATTCTAATAAACGCCCATCCCCCGATTCAGAATTAAAATGATGCAAGTCATAAACAAAGATCATTTCCAACAGCAGTGAAAAAGAAGATGTCCAGCCCTAAAACTGTTAACAGAACTATTGCCATGAAGGCATTTTGCATTTTGTATTTTGCAGTCCTTATAACAAAACTTTGTCAAAATCGACTTGCTCAACTTTGAGTCCATGAAATGACCCTTGGTTCGCAAATTTTTACAAACAAAATTAGAATGCCTCTAATAAACGCCCACCCCCTAGTTTTCCATCGACCATGTTTCTAATAAATGCCCGGGCGTTTATTAGAATAATTACGGTATATCTAAATTGGCCAAATGGTTGATTTTTAAAGAATTATTTCGTGATTTCTTTAAGTCTGATAAGCCCCGCCCAGCCACGCCCACATTTATGGACCAATCAATATTATATTGACAATTTAGATAAAGGTCCACCCAAGTTACATTTCAGCCAAGTTTGGTCAAGATTGGCCCCCTGGTTGATTTTTAAAGAATTATTTTGCAATTTCTCTAAGTCTGATAAGCCGCGCCCTGCCACGCCCACATTTATGGACCAATCAAAATTTCACAGACAAATGAGATAAAGGTCAATCCAAGGTACATTTCTGCAAAGTTCAGTCAAGATTGGCCCTCTGGTCGATTTTTAAAGAATTATTTTGCGATTTCTCTAAGTCTGATAAGCCGCGCCCTGCCACGCCAACATTTATGGACCAATCAAGATTTCACTACAATTGAGTTAAAGGTCAACCCAAGGTACAAATCTGCAAAGTTCAGTCAAGATTGGCCCTCTGGTTGATTTTTAAAGAATTATTTTGTGATTTCTCTAAGTCTGATAAGCCCCACCCTGCAACGCCCACATTTATGGACCAATCAAAATTCTTTTCGCAATTAAAGTGAAGCACCCAAAGGAACATTTCTGCCAAGTTTGAACAAAATTGGCCCACTGGTTTGAGAGAAGAATATTTTTAAAGAAAAATTTATGCGCGCAAGGACGGACGCACGACGGACACAACGCCATGACAATAGCTCGCTGGCCTTCGGCCAGTGGAGCTAAAAACTGTATTGTTAAGACGTTGGGTAGCAACACGACCATGTGCCCGGCTAGCTCAGTGGTTAAAGCGTCCGACTAGTAATCCGGGGGTCGTGGGTTTGAGTCCCACGTCGGTTGCAATTCTTCCTCTCATATTTAGTTTAATGGCAACGAGGTAAACTAGTGAGCGCGGGATGCGGCACCTGGTGGTCCTAGAGAATTTATGAGGGGGAGGAGTGTAGTGACTTTGGGTAGAAAAACGACCATGTGCCCGGCTAGCTAAATGATTAGAGCGTCCGACTAGTAATCCGGGGGTCGTGGGTTTGAGTGCCACGTCGGGTGCACTTTTTTCTCTCATATTTACTTTAAGACAATTGTTCAGGACCCCCCCCCCCCCCCCCCCTCTGGATCCGTGCATGCAGATACATGTCATACCATGAAGGACTAAATATAATAACAGTTTGTCGTGGCACACAGGGACGAATGCCACAGCTTATTTGGGACATAACCAACAAGAGATGTTTGTAAAACATATATGCCCCCTCAAGGGCCTACATTTGATGTAGGTCAAAGTCCAAGGTCAAGTTAACAAGGTCCAAGGTCATGGTCAAACATGAAAGGTCTTGGTAGGAGGTGTCTATGTGTGAAATATCAAAGCTGTATATGTAAAAGTAAAATGAAATAAAGGCCAGGTTAAAGTTTTTTAAAATAGGCCAAATGCCAAGGTCAAGGTCATGGTCAAATGTGAAAGGTCTTGGTTGGAGGTGTCCATGTGTGAAATATCAAGGCTGTAGGTGTAAAAAGACATGATATATGTGCCTGGTTTAAGTCTTTTTAAAAGTAGGTCAAACTCCAAGGTCAAGGTTGCAATATTCAAGGTCATGGTCAAATGTGAAAGGTCTTGGTAGGAGTTGTCTGTGTGAAATATCAAGGCTGTAGGTGTAATAGGACATAAGATAAAGGCTAGGTTAAAGTATTCTAATATTATGTCAAAATCAAAGGTCAAGGTCACACAGGCCAAGGTCATGGTCAAATGTGAAAGGTCTTGGTAGGAGGTGTCCATGTGTAAAATATTGAGACTGTATAGGTAACAGGACATGAGATATAGGCCTAGTTTAAGTTTTTTAAATAGGTTAAATTCCAGGGTCAATGTCCAAGGTCATGGTCAAAAGTGAAATGTCTTGGTTGGAAGTGATCATGTGTGAAATATCAAGGCTGTATGTGTAAAATGACATGAAATATAGGCCAGGTTAATGTATTATAAAAGTAGGTCAAACACCAAGGTCAAGGTCACAAGGTCCAAGGTCATGTTCAAATGTGAAAGGTCTTGGTCGGAGGTGTCCATGTGTCAAATATCAAGGCTGTATGTGTAAAAGGACATGATATATCGGCTAGCCTAGGTTAAAGTTTTTTTAAAAGTAGGTCAAAGTCCAAGGTCAAGGTCATGGTCAAATGTGAAAAGTCTTGGTAGGATGTGTCCATGTGTGAATTATCAAGGCTGTTTGTGTAATAGCACATGAGATATAGGCCCAGTTTAATTTTTTTAAAAGTAGGTCAAACTCCAAGGCCAGGGTCACAAGGTCCAAGGTCATAGTCATATGTGATAGGTCTTGGTCGGAGGTTTCCATGTGTGAAATATCAAGGCTGTATATGTAAAAGGACATGATATATCGGCCAGGTTAAAGTTTTCAAAAAGTAAGTCAAACTCCAAGGTCAAGGTCACAAGGTCCAAAGTCATGGTCAATTGTGAAAGGTCTTGGTAGGAGGTGTCCATGTGTGAAATATCAAGGCTGTATGTGTAATAGGTCATGAGATATATGCCCGGTTTATTTCTTTTTTAAAGTAGGTCAAACTCAAAGGTCAAGGTCATAAGGTCCTAGGTCATGGTCAAATGTGAACGATGTTAATATGAGGTATCTATGTGTGAGATATCAAGGCTGTATGTGTAAAAAGACATGATATATAGGCAAGGTTAAGAATTAAGTGTAAAAATCAACAAAGGGCAACAACTCCAAGAATTTGATCGGCAAGGTTATGGTTGTTGTGCACTGCACCTCTCCATAATAAACTCTATCCACCAGTAAAGTTTTATGATTCTACCTTACATACTTTTTGAGTTGTGCTACGGACAAGAATCAAGTTTGAAAATCAACAAAGGGCAATAACTCCAAAAATTTTATCGGCAGAGTTACGGTTCTTGTGCACTGCACCTCTCCATAATGAGATCTATCCACCTGTAAAGTTTCATGATTCTACCTTACATACTTATTGAGTTGTGCTCCGGACAAGAATCAAATGTGTAAAATCAACAAAGGGCAATAACTCCAAAAATATGATTGGCAGAGTTACGGTTCTTGTGCACTGCACCTCTCCATAATGAGATCTATCCACCTGTAAAGTCTCATGATTCTACCTAACATACTTTTTGAGTTATGCTCCGGACAAGAATCAAGTTTGAAAATCAACAAAAGGCAATAACTCCAAAAACTTGATCGGCAGAGTTACGGTTCTTGTGCACTGCTCTGCATAATGAGATCTATCCACCTGTAAAGTTTCATGACTCTACCTTTAATACTTTTCGAGTTATGCTCCGGACAAGGTTTGGTCTACGGACAGACTGACCGACCGACTGACACTTGCAAAACAATATACCCCAATTTTCTTCGAAAGGGGGCATAATAATCTTTTTGATAACCACTTTTTTCGCCAAATTCTAGGGGGGTCACGACCTCCTGACCCCCCTCTGGATCCGCGCATGCACTTTACAACAAAGACGTCAGGATGCAAGACTCATTATGCTGTACCGAATCCATTGGTCTCTCGCCGACATAAACAGAGAAACATATCTATGTGGTGACAACAGGACAAGAACATGCTTCTTTCAACAGTGTTTCCATTTGCATACAAAAATGTTGAGTCCCTGGGACCCAGTGCCACAAGAAAAGTTGAGTCCCATTCATTTTCTTTTGAGTCCAATTTTGACTTCCATGAATCAACTTCAAATTAAACGCTGGACTTGAATGGGCTTATCAAACAAAAGGAATGATAAATATAACAATAATTTGACTTTAACTTCAGAAGGGTGAAGCAGGGAAAAAGTCATGTCAAATAATGAAAAGTGGACAAAGCTTTTGCAAAGATAAAAGGTTTGTTTAAAAATATAGCCCTTGTTAGAACTGAAATAACTATTTCGAAATCTGTTTTCATGCTATCCAAAACAGTTTCTAGTCTTGAAAGCCTAATTGATAAAGAATGATCAAACTAACCATGCTAGATTTTTTTTAAAAAAAAAAGTTTACCTAGTCAAATTTTAAAAAAAAAGTTTGTGTTTAAAGTAGCTTATAATATGTGGAGAACATCCTCTTTTAAATTCAATTCTAGTTGAAAAAAGAGCAGTAAAGAGTTGAAGTTCCTACTCATTAGGCAGTAAAATAAGATTTAGTGCTGATTATAGATAAGGATCACGAGTCTTGACGTCATGTAAAACTTAACCACCATCAGATCAAAGAAAGATCTATTTATGGAAAGTCAATCTTTGTTGTAAATACACTTTTTCCGAGGCTAGGATAATTTGTGTTGTGAGAAAGGAATTTACTCTTTTTAAGTGATCAGATACTAGACAAAGGATGTGCATGTAGATCAAATTTGCGTATGTGAATTTAAATTTCTGAAAGTGAGTTATGCATGATAATACAGACGAACATGAAAGGAAAGAATTGACGATAATCTGATAAAAGGTTTGTGTAAATCAAAACACTGAATTGAGCTGAAAACTACTTGTTATGTTTTGCGTGTCAAAGATCGCAATCCACCAATTCTTTAAGTGGTGATTTTTTGTATTTGATTTTCTCATTACAGTGCTCCAGCTAGGTTTTGAAAAGGGCAGGGTGCCAAGTGCCCTGAAAGTGCACTTCGAGTCGCGAAGCGGCGATAAGGGGGAGAGAGTGGGAGGGGGCATCCCCCTCCCGAGTGGGAGGGGGCATCCCCCTCCCACCAGGGGGGTTTGGGGGATCTCTCCCAAGAAAATTTTGATTTCTAGGGGCTTAAAGATGGGCTCTGGTGGGTTTTAAATAGAATATTGGTATTTAAAAAGGGAGATTATTTCAACCCCTCCATATGTCTCATCCGACAAGTAGCACCTAGAAGTATTCTTTTACTTCTGTTCATTTAGGACCACCAGGGGGGTTTGGGGCCCGGGGGTCTCCCCCTTGAAAATTATGAAGTCTATCATGGGCTTAAAGATGGGCTCTGGTGTGTTTTGAATAGGGTTTTGGTATTAACAAAGGGAGACTATTTCAACCCCTCCATGGGTCTCATCAGAAAAGTGGCACCTAGAAGTATTCTTTTACATCTGTTCATTTAGCGCCGAAAAACGGCCACATTGACATTCCAAATTCAAAAGACCATTGTTTTCATTTAAAGAAAAATCCTACAACAATGCTAAAAAAATCTTTCCAGACCCTTGAAATACAATATTGGATAAACTCTCAACTGTCTTGATTTCTTGCTGTCCATGCTGTAAATTCTTTACAGAGTTTTTAAAGAATTTAGGGTCTGTGGGTCTGTGATAAATTCCTTCCATTGAGTAATATTTCTTGTTTGCTGTTTCTTTCAAATTAGACCATTCAACAAGTGTTGCTTGAACTTGCTTCAATGTGGAAAGGGTGAAGAAAGCATGGGGAAAAGTAGAAATATAGGAAATGCTCAATTTCTTCCATGTTCTTAATTTTTATTTCACTAATCATATGCATAAATACGAAGTTCTTCATTTTGAACATGGATCTTGTGATATATACTCTTGCTTTGAATTTGGAATTTCTTTTTTTAAACATCTGGTAAAGGGTTAAATGGGATGCAGAAGTGTGTTTAATTGAAAGGGAGACTTTCCAATTCAGAGGAAAGGAGAAAAACAAAAATCAAATTGTCTTTTATCATTTACAAACAAATTTCATATTTTATTTCTGTGGGGAAAGGGATTAACAAATTGACTACATTCCAAGTAAAGTGTTACGCTCTATGATAAGGGATGTAAACTATTGATTTTCTGGTACACGTTTTTGTTTTTGGTCATATTCTCGAGTCAAAGACTACAATCAGTTACACTTTACTTCAACTGGTGATGGATAAATAAGTGGACTAGAAATCGGTAGGTTAACTAGAATTTTAAAACTGGATTTTATAGAAGTTTTTACGTCGGACATTTTGGTCAGTCAACTCTGAATTTTGCCGGTCAATGTCTTTTCCGGGGCTTTCGCAAAGACTATGAATTACAATTTTGAAATAAGATCCATGAATTTAAGGTAAACCGCTATTAGCAGCGCAAATATGTCGAAACTGTCCATGTGAAGCGGCGATTTTCGAAAATGTAAAATATCTTATTGCTGCCTACAACTAATCTTAAGGGGGAATGCTCCAGTTTTTCGGAACACTCGGTCTTTACTGTAGTAAACTAAATGTTTCGTACCAATATGTTTCGCTACCATATTTTCAATTTAAAATAACACATTATTCCAATTTACCATTTTCGACGGTAAAAGTGTATTTATTATGCGAAACTGATTTCCCCAATGTGGAAATTGATTATTTAGAGCAAGACAGTCGTAAGTGTGTATGCAGTTACCACTGTTTTGCGTCATTTTATTCATGTGTAGCTGATAAAAATGGCTGTAATTCACTAATAAGTGCGCTGAGCTATACATTTTCTTTTTGAATTATTACCAGGACATGTTGCTTAATACAATGAGGGAGTTTTATCAAATTCTATTATGTAGAACTTGAAATATTTCCAAAAATATGCAAATTTTGACATAAAAAACTCCTGCTTCGTTGATCTAACCGAACACGTGAACATGCTGTTTTATACATTTACGCGTTTATATTAGCACATATTTTGGGTTTTCTGTTCTTATTAAATGTAAGACGTTACTTTAAATCTGTTTTCGGGACTAAACAATGAATATACAGCATTTTATTAGCATTTTAGTGACCTTGGACAGGTGCAAGAAATTGTGCATTTTTTCGATGTAGGGGTATGTGATACAAATGCCTATAAAATTCAAACAAGATCGCTGACCATCCATTTTTATTTTATTTTTCAATTGGTAATAACATGTAATTTCAACATACAAAATATAAATAAATTCTATTATTGGGAAAAAAATTAGGAAACTGGAGCATTCCCCCTTAAATTTTTCTCGGTGAACGGTGACAAAGCTAATCATAAACCATTCAATCTTGTTAATGACCATTCGTAAGGATTAAGTCGCTAATCAGTGTTTGTTTACAGTTGAAAAATTGTTTTACGGCACGCGCTAACTATCATCAACAGATTATCGGAAAACTGCCCCTCGATAATGAATCACATGTTCTGATTGGTCGCCTTGTCGATATAAGCCACGCCTTGTACATAATACTGTTTGTAATTAGGTTGTAAATAGTCAATCCCCGAGACTGCCCACTTAACCCATCAGTGATCACAGCGAGTTTTGATTATCAATTAAGGAAGGCGGCAATATACAAGATAATTGCTGAAAGAGCGAGTAAGGGCAAAATTTAGAGTCAATTCAAAGGGCAGGGTGTGGCGCCCTTGTAAAAGGGCCTAGCTGGAGCACTGCATTAGATTTGTAAATATCCGAGTTTCTTTGCCACCCAATTTACTTTGCGTCCCAGGGACTCAACCAGTCTTCATATTTTGCGTCCGAGCTGAATTTCATGCGTATACAGACACTTTAACGTCGTAAATGGAAACTCTGTTTCAAGAACGCTCAATGAACCAGCTAACTCGTTCTTCCCAGGTACGAAAGGCACCTGGAACTGGTTACCAGCGACAGTCACCGCCGCGGAGTCCATTAGAGCCTTCCGCCAGTGCCTGACAGCCCACCAACCGTAATCTACACCCGATGTGTACATAGTTTTACTAGCTTTTAGAAACGATTTTAATGCACTTTCACTTTTGATCCGATTCACCATGTACATAGTCACACAGGGCCTCTTTACAATCTGGAAGGATTTCACATTTCAGCTCTCATTTGGCAGAAGAAAGGCTGACGCTCATTGGGGTTGATCCTCTCAACTATGGACACCACAGAGAAAGAGGGAGGGAAAGGCGAGAGAGACAGACAGAGAGAAAGACAGAGAGAAAGACAGACAGAGACAGACAGCAGAGAAAAAGACAGAGACAGACAGACAGAAAGCAGGGGTTGAAAAATCCACTCGCCCGCTCGCATTGGCAAGTAGAAAATGCCGTAGGACGAGTAGATTTGGGGACGAACTAGTCCGACGGGGCGAGTGCAAATTTAGGACTTGAATCACGCTGATTGAGGGGAAAAAAATAAAAGATCGAGAAAAAAAGTATTTATTTCAAACTTCATATCGGAAGCAATAATATTCGCTGTAAAATAAGACCTTTCCCTGTTTATGTCGATCAATCCCGAAAGTGAAACTAAACAAGGAAACTAGAGTAAATCTATGTTACTCATATGCGATGAATTGAGCGAGATCAAAGACGCCGCAAACACAGTCAATTGATGACGTAGTCATATTCCAGTTTCAATAAAATCACGTGATTTTTCCGCAACCAAATAAGGTTACGTTTTACTATGATTTGTTTACAAAAGTCACGTGTGCCAAAAAGCGCGGGAAAATGGGACGAAGCAATGAAAACAAAACGCTATCTACGTAGTAAATACACCGACGTTAAATGGTTTTAACACACACGCGTTGTCTCTTTCTGTTATGCCGCCTCGCGATTACACAAAGAAATTCATTTACCGGGTAGTTGTACATATTAAACTGACCACGTGTGCTTACTCGACCATTTCGACAGCTAGATCTAATCTATCTTTCGAATTAAATAAAAAGTAAGTGTTTACATTAATGTTTAATCTGCCATTGATTTATGGTAAAAGATGGAGTCAAGTCTTCAGGAGCCACATTCGATTTATTGACCATCTTTTCTAATAAAATTGTTGCCTTATTCGCCTATGACTTTTGAAGTGGCGATCGCCAGCGCGAGCCCTGTCTGTCATTTATACCGAAGAAACTTTATTTGTAGTGTCAAATAAAACAATCCAAATGCTTTCTTTATGTTATTTGCATAATAATGCTTCCCTAAGAGCCAACAGTCTAAAATTTTCTTCATCTTTAAGGGCGAGTTGGGTTGCCTTAAGGGCGAGTAGAAATTCAGAGCTACTAGTCCTACAGGACTAGTAGGTTTGAAGAAATTTTTCAACCCCTGGAAAGACAGACACAGGGCAGAAATATGGTTGTTTTTGGAATTTTCTTTTCAACTGACCGATAGGGCCTCTACAAAAGAAATTGCCACAGGTAAATTGTCTATGTTGACAGCCAATTCAATCGAAAAATTAATTATGAAACGAATTTTAAATTTTGAGATTTTACCGGATGTTGATATTGTTGTTGTTGTCGGTGTTCAGTTTAATTTGGGATTCATAAAATTTACTTCACTTCCGGAATAGGAAAAAGGCAAAAAAAAAAAAAAAAAAAAAAAGAAAACAAAAGAAAACAATGTAAGATTAAAGACACAGTTTGCCGAGTTCCAGAAGAATGGAATCTCCACAAGGATTTGTCGAAGAAATTGACACTCAAGAATTGTTCCTATACGAGGTAAACAAACTAACTCAGTTGACATTTAGCGGATTACTCGGCCCCTGCCTAAGTCGACCTTTCACTGGAGACAAATATCTACAGATCTGCCAGGGGTCTTGCTACCAATATTTGTTTGGGGCCAGGGGTCAGTGAAATTGGGAAAAATAGCGACGTTTTAACCTAAATTGGGAAATACTGAGACAAGTTTGTATTCATACTGTCACTCAGTTTCAGCTGCAAATTAGACTGTAGTGGTGTAAAATGCATTTGTACATACTCTTGTTTAAGAATCTACTCTAAAACTGTCTTCGGGTAGATTCCAGTTTAGCGGTCCCCAGACAAAATGGCCGCCATTCTGTTACCGCGCATTAAAAGGTAAAGGGATGAAATAGTGTATTTTTTCATCAATAAAAAGGAAAATAAGCGGGGGTGTGGGGGCGGCAGCCCCCATAAATGATTTTAAAATGAACTTAAGCGGGGGTGTGGGGGCGGTAGCCCCCATAAATACATTCAAGTGGACAAAGTAAATGGACGCCATTTTGGTAGGGACCGCTAAACTGGAAGTGTTCCCTGTCTTCAAATTGTTTGTAAATGAAGATGAGGTCTTTATATTCTGGGTCCTCATTGGGAATTTTCTCCAGAGAATTGGGAAAAAAAGATACTTTTTGCCATTGGAAATGGGGCCCAATAACGGCCCCAAATTTTGGCAAACGAGACCCCTGTCTGCAGTTGCCAGTCAACCATTTGGACATTTACAAGTAACACAATTAAGATGATTATATATTTGAAATTCATTATTCAAGAGAATTAGGCCAGTTTCTTGCCTAGGCATTGAATTCTCGATGTCACTGGAAACATACCTGTAAACTCACATGGAATTTAAAGTGTCTCACACTAATTCGAGTGCAGGAGTTTATAGCACGCACAAATGGTCTAAAATCGCTAAAAACATTATTTTCCGGCAATCTTACGCTTTTAATTCCGGTCCACCATTATAGTTTTTGATACCGTAAACTGTAAAAAATATTTGCAAATGGCAGGCATGTGACGAGTACTGACTTTCTAATACTCGAATAATACTTGAGTATTTCAGATTTGGTACTTGTACTTATGAGTACTGAGTACTAAACTGGTTACAGTACTTAAGTAGTACTTGAGTAGTACTTAAGTATTCTTGAGTATATATGAGTACTAGAATAACCCATTACCGGTCCACACAGTGACGCCTTTTGACTCCCCATTAAATAAAGGCTTTAGATAACATTGTGGAAAATGAAGAAATTGCTTGTGACAAGCAATTTCTTCATTTCCCACAATGTTTTCTTTATAAAATGACCAACAATGTAAAATTTTATTCACTTGAATTTGTCGTCTGCATCATCTTCGAATTTGGACTAGTTTGAAATTTCGTCGTCTGGTAATGAGTTACATTTTGTGTTTAACATGGTTTATTGCTCAACAAGAAATCCTGCTAAGCAAAATAAATATGTTTATGTAGTACTTAGCAATCACACTGATGTTGCAAATGAATGCTGATTTGTGCAGTACCAGATTTTATTAAACAGTATTGAATCTCTCTCTCTTTTGTAAGGAATTACATGAATAAGCTGGGAATAAACTTGAGTTCATTTTCTGATATTGACCAACTAAAAGGTATACAATTTTAATACAGGTTAGCATCTATGACTGACTAATAAAATATGTAGCCAAACAATACAATGACTGTCATAACAAAGAATTACTTTATCATAATTGCCCAAAGGTGTGAATTGTGTAATTGATAACCCTTTCCTAAATGGCTAAAGTTGAGGTTGGTCTAATTTGAAAGCTGATGCAGATGACAAAATGGATGATGAGAAAGATTGGATTTATGTGCATTATAGCTTGGAAAATATTGAGACAAAAGGAGAAAATACTGATTATCAGCCTTTTCTTTTTCCTCAATGTTTCCCAAACATTTTTTTATAGGTATGACAAAACCAGGTCTTGTTTTGGAAAGAGTTAACACAGGTAAAACTATAAAATGATTACTGGTATACTGAATATGGTCCATGCATTTGTATTCTGATTGAATCTTTTGTTCTTTATCTGTTTTCTAATATAACTTTAAGTACTCAAAAAGCTTCATGAGTACTGAGTACTGAAGGGTCAGTACTTGAGTAAGTATGAGTATGAGTACTCATTTTCCCCATGAGTACTGAGTACCAGTGAGTACAGGGAAAAGTGGTACTTGTACTCATAATACTCGAGTACGAGTATGAGTATCACATGCCTGGCAAATGGTTGATAACAATAATTCCCATAAACAAATCAACAAAACTTAATTTAATTTACAATTGTCAAGTTATTTTATATCAAAATTAATATCATCATATAATTCCAATATATTTAACAGAGCTATAGGCTATAGCCTAAGCCTATATTGAGGCCTGTAGGGCTACTTCAGAAATAATATTGGCCAAAATCGGCTAAAGTTACGATCTGCTCAGGAGTGGACTTACTTGTTTGCCGATTAACCCATTACCAAACAATAAAATTTTAGGGCGGTCCAAATTTAAAGATTCTGCAGACGACAATTTCAAGTGAATGAAATTTTACATTATTTGGTCTTCTTACGTAGAAAACATTTTGGGAAATGAAGAATTTGCTTGTCACAAGCAATTTCTTCATTTTCCAGAATGTTTTCCAAAGGCTTTTCTTGTGAGGCAATCAAAAGGCGTCACTGTGCAGAAATTGGATAAAAAAGAAAACAAACACCTTCAAGTTGTCGTTTCCGATTTACGGATTGATGTAATGGTCTGTTTTTTATCATCCAATTAAAATCTGGTAAATGATTTGCTTTCACAGAGATAACCGATTGATTGAAATTCGAACAAATGCAACACTCGGCATCATTCGGTAGATCTATGGAATAGCTGATTGTCGCTCGGCTTGTCACAGTGGTGACGTAATTGGTATTCCCTAATTATTCCAGGTTGTGATTGGTTGATTAAAGTTGTAATAGATATCTAATTGGTTGATTAAGGAAAAGGAGAAAATCAGCACACAATCAGCATTTTTTTCTTTCATGTTCACAATTTCTATTCCATGATCAAGTAAATCATGTGCTTTAAGACTTCTCAAACTTCAAAAAGCAAGTAGACTTTGCAATTTAGCAAGTTACAAAAATATGCACTTGCTAAAATTAGCGCTGACAAAAATGTCACCCATCAATGGTTTGATGGTTTGATATGGTGAACCTATGTTGGGGAGCAGCTGGAGGCTAGGTTAGGGTGTTGTGGTAGTACTGGTGAGAGAAATACCAGGAATCCATGGTAAGCTGCTCCAGCCGACGCGATATGACCTTAGTAGTTGAAAACTGGGTAAAACCCCAATAAACCTAAAATTGGCGAGTGGCAAAAAAAGTTAAATTTGACCCCTGGGTCCCCTTGAAATTTAGGTAGGAGGACACCAGTGTCCTCAAAAATTCTGACCTAGGCACAACACTGCTATGCTAGAAATGGTACACGGCGAGCATCAGACATTCGGTCCAACAGTAGATTTACTGGCTAATCTGTTGAATAAAATTTGTTAAAATTTGTTAAACTGAGCTTACAATCACTATTTGTTGATCAAAATTAGTGTCTGACTGACTGAAGAGAAAAAATATCAGACTTCTTGACTGCCAAGGCAAATTTTGTCAGACATGTCTGATTGCCCATTGATCCTTTGTCATGAATGCAGGTCTGCAGCCACCCTGTCAGCACAATCTATCATCAAAATGATTTAGTACTGCCGCTCTGTGAGCTGTTATCATTTTATCTTTTCTCCTTTATTTTGACAAATTCATTGATCATTCATCATCATCATCATCATCATCATCTTTCTCACTTGTATCATCTCAACGAGATTATTCCAATGAGTAACACCCCCCCCCCCCCCCCCCAACATAGGGTTTGACAAATCCATTACGGTACCAAACGCCAACATTTTTGGGCATTCCAAATTCAAAGGTGATGCAGACGACGTTTTCAATGTGATGAAATTTTGGAATATTGCTTTTCTTTAGGTAATAAAACATTGTGGGTAATGAAGAAATTGCTTGTCACAAGCAATTTCTTCATTTTCCACTATGTTTTCCAAGCCATTATCTTGTAGGGCGTCCAAAGGCGACACAGTTTGGTAATGGGTTTAGGAAATATTACATTTTGAAAAAAAACATGACCCTGATGTTTCTTGTTTGACAGGTTGTGGGTAAAGGAGCCTTTGGTGTTGTGAGCAGAGCGAGATGGCGAGGCAAAGATGTGGCTGTAAAGTTGATCGAGACGGAATCCGAGAGGAAAGCGTTTCTGACAGAACTTAAACAGCTATCCAGAGTGAACCATCCAAACATCGTCAAGTTGTATGGGGCGTGTACCAGACCTCCGGCAGTATGTACTTATTTCTAGTTGCAACATTGGACAGTGTACCGTTTTCACTGTTGCTTACTATTCAAATTATCGGTTTTTAACAAAAACCTTGTAACTGCAGCTGAAAACAAGTTGCAGTTATGAGGTTTTTGTCGAGCCCGCTTGCGGTGAGCTCGACATAGTTGTCACAATGGCGGTTCGGTGTATGTGCGTTAGTGCGTGCGTTAGTGCGTGCGTGCGTTAGTGCGTGCGTCCGTCCGGATGGAGCTTGTCCGGGCCATAACTTCACCATGGATGGAGGGATTCAGAAATAACTTGGCACAAATGTCAAGCTCAGTAAGGCGGAGTGTCGCGTGCAAGAACCAGATTCCAAGCTCAAAGGTCAAGGTCAAACTTGGAGGTCAAATGTCAAAAATGAGAAGATTTTTGCTTGTCCGGGCCATAACTTCACCATGGATGGAGGGATTCAGAAATAACTTGGCACAAATGTCAAGCTCAGTAAGGCGGAGTGTCGCGTGCAAGAACCAGATTCCAAGCTCAAAGGTCAAGGTCAAACTTGGAGGTCAAATGTCAAAAATGAGATGATTTTTGCTTGTCCGGGCCATAACTTCACCATGGATGGAGGGATTCAGAAATAACTTGGCACAAATGTCAAGCTCAGTAAGGCAGAGTGTCGCGTGCAAAAACCAGATTCCAAGCTCAAAGGTCAAGGTCAAACTTGGAGGTCAAATGTCAAAAATGAGATGATTTTTGCTTGTCCGGGCCATAACTTCACCATGGATGGAGGGATTCAGAAATAACTTGGCACAAATGTCAAGCTCAGTAAGGCGGAGTGTCGCGTGCAAAAACCAGATTCCAAGCTCAAAGGTCAAGGTCAAACTTGGAGGTCAAATGTCAAAAATGAGATGATTTTTGCTTGTCCGGGCCATAACTTCACCATGGATGGAGGGATTCAGAAATAACTTGGCACAAATGTCAAGCTCAGTAAGATGGAGTGTCGCGTGCAAGAACCAGATTCCAAGATGAAAGGTCAAGGTCAAACTTTGAGGTCAAATGTAAAAAATGAGTTGATTTTTGCTTGTCCGGGCCATTCCTTAACTTGGCACAAATGTCAAGCTCAGTAAGGCGGAGTGTCGCTAAGTATTTTCTGAATCTTGAATGTTTTCTCTACCTTACAATATTTTCGTTTTCCAAATACGACATCGGATGGACTTCTGCTTGGTCTGGTATATTTCTCGGAATTTGGTTTTATGGACTTAGCATAACGTCCCTTTTAGCGTGACGGGTCACATATGTATACTCCAATTAATCCATTCTGGTATCTCGTTATAAATACATAGACATGTAATATTTTGTGAACAATAAACTGTCTCACCATGATCCCCATCATTCCAACTTATTTTGTCCCCACTTTTACAACGCCATTGTAATGACAGCTGTAGACATAGGTATGGTCTTCTTTCTTCAAAATGAGCGGGCTCGACATGTTGCCCTTCGGCATCTAGTTGTTGAAAAGTGACGAAATAGTAGTATTACATTGATTTAAAATGAAAGCCATTTATCCCTTTCTCAAACGGCACAACTCCAATTACTGTTTGTGTCAAAGCAAAAATCTATTCACATTTATCAATGGGAATAAAAATGTGGATATGCTAAATAATTTTTTTAGGAGAAAATACCAGCATTGGAATTAAAGGGGGTAAATTGCTGATTTCAAGCAATATTTATCCTTCTGCAATATTTCAACCTTTCATGTGATATTTGCCTAATTTTACTAAGTCTATAGTAAACTAAGGTAACATGTTGTAAATCTCACATTTGTATTTAAATCAGATGTACTAAAGTATTTATATTAATAGTCCACTTGACCTTGAAACACATGTTAACCAAAACCGAACAACAAAAGTTTTGGACAACTCCAAATTCAAATTTGTTGTCGAACTACAATTTTACAGGAATTTCACTTACATCTTTTGATCATTCTGGGCAGAAAACATTGTGTGAAATGAAGAAATTGCTTGCCACAAGCAATTCGTCGGTGTAATTGCAAAACCTCGTATGTCGATTGTTGTGATTTTCAAAGTACAAACTTGTGTTCCCAGTTAAAGACAATTCTTGCAGGTTTTGAGATATTTTTACTGATCAGTATTAATGACAAATCATTTATGAACAATGTGTCAAAATTTCAAGTAAAATATTTCAGTTTGGGAAAAGTTATTACACTTTTTTCTCTCCCCTTTAAAATTTTCCAAAAACGAGATATGAAGTTTTGCATTTATAACAACGAATTTCTTCATTTTCCACAATGTTTTCCAGTCTCTTTCCTGGGGGGCGTCAAAATGTGTCAATGTGTGTGTTAATGGGTTAACTGTATATATGATATTGTTTTCCCCCTCTGTTTGGCAGGTCTGTCTGGTGATGGAGTATGCTGAGGGAGGATCACTTTATAACGGTAATCAGTGTTTTAAATTTATAAAACCCTTTACCAATCAATAAAAAAATTGGGGGATTAGAAAGCTGCTGCAGAGGACAAAATGACATTTGATGTAGAAAGAATTTGACAATATAGACAATATAGCCTAGAACATATTCAGGCAAAATGCGAAATTGCTGGTCATCAGCATAGACTTCTTTTGCTTAGATTTTTTCCCAAAGCCTTTTCTATCAGGAAAATCAAAAGTAGGTCGTGCTTGGGAAAAGGTTGCATTTATCTTCTCTGAATATTACTTGCTTTGAAAAAAGGAAAAATGATGATTCATATTTTCCTGTAACTATTAAGGGCTGCTTTTTATTATTTAGTAAGTTTGATTCTTGGTCATTAATTATAAGAATGTATGTTAGTACAATTATGTCAATATATTCTACATATGTTACAGTTTCACATGAATGATGATACATAATTATGTTTATATGCAGTGATTTTTTTTTCTTAAAAAAACGGTCGTTATTGGGCCCCTTCCCCCTCTCTGAGGAATATACTTTTTTCCCCCATTTCAGAGAAATTTTCCCCTCCTGGAACTAGATTTTTTCTTGCAAAGAAAAATCCAAATCATATTTAGATTCTAGACATGATCACATCTCTAACAGTTCTAATGGTTGTTTTAATGTCCCATTATGATATACAAGCAAGTTAAATGCATTTATAACACTTAAAGTTCCCCTTTTTGGGCGTTCACACGCAAATTTCCCCCCACCTATGGGCCCAGACCGCCTTCCCCCGAAATTAAAAATAAACACTGATATGTTACAGTTTTACATGGCACTGGTCCTCAGGCCTCCTACACAGCAGCTCATGCTATGAGCTGGGCTCTGCAATGTGCTCGAGGTGTAGAGTATTTACACAGCATAATAAACAAATATGTTTATATGTTACAGTTTTACATGCAGGGTTGGCAATCGACCGGTCACCCGGTTTTAACCGGGCGGTTTTAACCGGTTAAAACCGCCCCGGTCAATACTCCAAGTGGTCGATTGGTGGTCAATTGGTGGTCGATTGGTGGTCAATTGAAAAATTTTAATGGTCAATTGAAAAATTTTAATGGTCAATTGAAAAATTCTGATGGTCAATTGAAAAACTTTAATGGTCTGTTATTCTTTTTGTTTTGGATTTATCATTCATATTCTTGAAATTGAAAACTTGACTGTTTTGACCCTGCCAAAGGTACTCATCAGGTGGCTCTTGTCATCACTAAGTACACAATAACAGTTCCAGATAGGGTCCTTTGGCTTCATTTTGACACTTAGATTAAATATCCAGTTAATGTCAAGTAAAGTCCAGTTAAATGATCAATAACAGTTAGCAGAATGATCACACTTTCACACATCTGAATAAACAAAGGTGTCAGTTTCACAACCCATATATTTCAGCCCCTCTCATTGGTCAACCTCATACAAGCTGGACACACCTTCCATAAGTTTGAGTGACAGGACCAGTAATTTGACAGTTTTGATTGGCTATTCTTAATTGTTTGTCAAAATGCAATAAAAGATTGGGTCATCCTCTTTGATGTGTTGGCTAACACTTTTAAACCCTTTCTTATCATATTTCCCTTTTCTTCTTTACATGGCAATGTATAGTGAACTGAACTGAAATTGATGAGAATTATTGAAAATTTTACAGATTCATGAATCCAACCTCTTCAAATAGCCATATATGTTATGGTTTTGCTGCTTTATTCTTTGTAAGTTTTAACAACAGAAAGTCAGAAACTCATTTGTAGTGATATTCTCATATAGAAATTATGTAGGGTCTATTAAGTAGGGTTATCATTGTATGAGCACTTTCCAAATGACCGTTCCAATTGACCAATCAACCACCAATCGACCAGTATTGACCACTATTGACCAGTATTGACCGGTTAAAACCAGTATTGACCGCCGGCCCGGTCAATACTCATATTGACCGGTCGATTGCCAACCCTGTTTACATGGCACTGGTCCTCAGGCCTCCTACACAGCAGCTCATGCTATGAGCTGGGCCCTGCAATGTGCTCGAGGTGTAGAGTATTTACACAGCATAATAAACAAATATGTTTATATGTTACAGTTTTACATGGCACTGGTCCCCAGGCCTCCTACACAGCAGCTCATGCTATGAGCTGGGCCCTGCAATGTGCTCGAGGTGTAGAGTATTTACACAGCATAATAAACAAATATGTTTATATGTTACAGTTTTACACGGCACTGGTCCCCAGGCGTCCTACACCGCTGCTCACGCTATGAGCTGGGCCCTGCAATGTGCTCGAGGTGTAGAGTATTTACACAGCATGAAACCAAAAGCTCTCATACACAGGGACCTGAAACCACCCAAGTAGGTTACTGTTATCATCTACTTACTTATATATACTTTTAAAATGCTTTCCTTACAAGAATATATTTGGCCTTTCCAAAATGAAAATACTTTCAGATGATGGAAAGCTCATATTTCATAAAAAGTTTGTTCGTCATTACAATAAAATTATTTGAAGAAAAAGAAGTATACCTGTATGTAATAATATACTGTAAAATCAGATATTTTCGCTGGGCCAAAAGTTTACGAATTTATAAATTTGAAGTGGTTCGTGAGGGTAAAAGTTTGCGAAAAACAAAACCTGTGAACCATGTGGTTTAATTTTCACGAAAATAAAATCATCAACTATCATCACCTATCGGTTTTGTGTTTTATTTTTACAGACGGTCTTCATATTAATAACATGATCGAATACATTCAGCAGTCCGTATTTGTTCAATAGATATTGTTTAAAGTATGGAAAACTGCATAACATAAAGTTCTGTTAATTGCTGACAAACAATGCCTGTCAAAATCGTATGTCGCTCTATTGACCACAGTTCACACCTTTTGTTACAGGTGTAACCAAACAGCCCTGGTGATATTTGATTATTCAAGGCCCATCGCAGCAAAGGTTTACTCAGGGATGTGGAAATATGGAATTTTTCCACTTGTCCTCGGAAAAGTTGAACTCAATTTTCTACTTGTCCGAAGGCAAAGTTTACTTGTCCAGAAAAAAAACAACATCTAGACAGGTTTATTTTAACTCTATTTTCAGTTAACATAAAAAACTGAATGAATACAATTCAAACACATGTTTACCTTTTGAAATTAAAATGTGATTTGATTGAAATGGATTTTTTTCAGATGGATAATGAGCAAAAATAACATTAAAATTTCGTTTCTATCACATTTTGATCCCCTTGATATGCACTTGCCCACGGACAAGCTCACTTGAAAAAAGCCCTTGCCCGTCCAACACAAAACCCAGGTCGGGCAAGTCGGGCATGTGAATTCCACACCCCTGGTTTACTGGAAATTTTAAAGAATGCGAACATTAAAGTCGTTTGTCTAGTTTGATTGCATTATTTACTCGATTTACATTGTACGATAAAACCAAAACAATTCCGAAAATCAAAGTAATGGCGGACGGACAGTGCGTTCTTGTAGGATCATTGCATTTGCTCACAGGCAATATGTTCACGTGGCTAAATGTTTACGAATTTATTGGATTCGCGAACATAGCGAAGATTAATCCCTAG
Source organism: Fragum sueziense (assembly GCA_963680895.1). Classification (NCBI taxonomy): domain Eukaryota; kingdom Metazoa; phylum Mollusca; class Bivalvia; order Cardiida; family Cardiidae; genus Fragum; species Fragum sueziense. The sequence continues at coordinate 15,194,502 of OY804595.1, read as the reverse complement.
CGAACATTTCTGATTTTACAGTACTTAAGGTATTTTTGGAGCCCATGCCGTAGTAGTATCTATGAAATTTTATAGACAACTCCTTTCTTTGTCAACTTCTATTTTGTCAATTTATCATCTGCAGAAACTGTCAACCAACAAAAATGTGCAAGGTTTCATGCAAAATATTAAATCAGGATGTAATGCTATTCCAGTTTGTTGTTGATAATGGGTGGTACAGTGTTAAAGATTTGTGATTTTGGCACAGCGTGTGATATACAGACACATATGACTAACAACAAGGGGAGTGCAGCATGGATGGCACCAGAAGTGTTTGAAGGTAAATACAGTGATATGTATCATTATATGCCAGGGGATCATGTAATTTTACCCCAATCTGTCTTTGTATAAGATCTATGATTTTGGTTGAGGATGTGTTATAGATCTACAAACACGCATGAGCAGCACTAAGGTCAGTCCTGCATGGATGGCTCTGAAAGTCTTTGAAGCTACTTGTTATGTCCCAGTATCAAATGATCAGGGGCATATTGTTTTACCGTTCTCCGCCCGTATGTCTATCCGTCTGTCAGATCTGTCGTCTGTCAGTCCAAATCTTGATATGAAAACTGAACATGAGCCTTTTGGGAGCATTTTTGTTTCTCAAACACATCTTTTTTTGAATTGTATATCACATTCCCACATAAAAATGAAATTTTTTATGCTTCATTTTGGAAAGTTATTAAGCTCATTTTGTTAACTTTTATCAAATGTTCTAACTGTGTTTAGGTGTTAAATAACTATTAAGAACCATGTCATTCTCATATACTCATCTTTAAAACAGTCAAATAAAAATGAAATTGTCAGACATAACCCAACATCCTTATGTTGGTTTATTGCAGGCAGCAACTACAGTGAGAAGTGTGATGTGTTCAGTTGGGGTATAATATTGTGGGAAGTGATCACACGGAGAAAACCGTTTGATGAGATTGGTGGACCTGCGTTCAGAATTATGTGGGCTGTACATAATGGTGAGTGGAAATATTTGGGTCTGTTTGGCGATGGAGGGTCGTAATATGAGGTGTTGAATTGTATTGTTTTTGTTAGCGCAAAATTTTCATGTTGGTACCATTTGAAAGCTCTGCAGAGGACAAAATAAATGTAGGTTAACCCATACCCAAAAAACAAAATTTAGGGTAGTCCCATTCAAAAGCTGTTGAAGATAACAAAAATAATGCTTATAAAGGTCTGATTTGAGTACAATATGACACAGAAAATATTGAGACAAAAGGAGAAAATGCTGATTATCAGCATTTTCTTCTTTTGCCTCAATGTTTTCCCAAGCCTATTCTATCAGGGACGTCTACACCAGGTCTTCTTTGGGAAAGGGTTAATGTAATTTGTTTCGTCCCAATGCTTTCCCGCGCTTTTTCTTGTAGGGACATCAAAATCGGGTTTTTTGTTAATAGGGAAAGGGTTAATACAGATAGATCTTTGCATTTCTCAATGAATTTTCACTAGTCACTTTTGTTCTTAATAACTGGACTGGAGCATGGTACAACCTGTATTTAGCCACAATTTAGTTCACTAAAAGCCTTGTCTAAGTTAATCCTAAAAGAAGACCAGATTTTAAAAGCTTTGGAAAGCATTGAAGCAAAAGAAGAAAATGACAACAACTAGCATTGTCTCCTTTTATCTCCATACCTTTTTATACGCCCGAAGGGTCGTATTATGTTATGGCCCCGCTCGTCTGTCTGTCCGTCCGTCCGTCTGTCCGTCCGTCCGTCTGTCCGTCCGTCCGTCTGTCCGTCCGTCCGTCCGTTAGCAATTTCTTGTGTGCGCAACTCCTCCTACAGTTTTGATCGGAATTCAATCAAACTTGCCACAATGAATCTCAGTGGTGTCTAGTTGTGCATCCTGCTTACGGAATTTAATTAATTTTTTTCGTTCTTGAATTATCTGCCCTTGAATTAAAAAGAATGCCCATTTTCTTGTGTGCACAACTCCTCCTACAGTTTTGATCAGAATTTGATCAAACTTGCCACAATGAATCTTCATGGTGTCTAGTTGTGCATACCGCTTACGGAATTTAGATAACTGTTTTCGTTCTTGAATTATCTGCCCTTGAATTTAAGAAAAAATGCCCATTTTCTCAAAAATGTCCATTTTCTCCTGTGTGCAACTTCTACAGTTTCAACCAGAATTTAATCAAACTAGCCACAATGAATCTCTGGTGTTTTATTGTGCAAACAAAATTTTGATAACTTTTCATGTTTTAATTATCTGCCCTTGAATCGAAAAAATGGCCAATTTTACTGACAAGCCCCTCTCGGGCGTATATGCGCCGCTCTGCGAAGCTCTTGTTGTCCTTTACTGTATCCAAATTCAGTCCTTATCAACTTTTTTTTTTTTTTGAAATTTTGTTGTTAAAGTGACATTTCACAATAATTTTTACATAAATTTTACCTTTATTTTATCTGAAAGAACATAATTTCTTATGAAAATTTCAAGCCAAAATATTGAACCATTTACAAGAAATATATATTTTTGTGCTAACATTAAACAAATTGTTGTGGACAACAGTTCAGATTTATAAAGAATTTGTCATTTCTGTCTCAACTTTAAAGGCATATTTTTGGCTCATGAATAACAACTTCAAAAAACTAATAGCATTTCTACGTATTATAATAAACAATCTTTGCATCAAGACATACTTGAAGACAATGAAATAAATGTGACCCGTCGCGCTAAAAGGGACCTTATCGGGTGTGTGAAAAATATCGACCCTAGTCAGTCTGCGCAGTCCGCGCAGCCAGACTAGGGCCGACACTTTTCACTTTTATGTAATTTTCTAAATTCTGAATAATTTCCCTACCTTACTATATCTTCAATTCTCACATGTGGGATCTTGTTGACCTGTGCTGAATCTGACAAGTTTGTCAAAATTTGGATTTTTGGAGTTCGGATAAGGTCCCTTTTAGCGTGATGGGTCACAAATGTAAAATGTCACTTTAAGGATAGGTTTAATTAATGAGTATCAATTTGCGTCACTACAGGTACCAGACCACCGCTGATCAGAAACCTACCAAAACCCATAGAATTGTTGATGACTAGGTGAGATTTTTTGTACTGACTCTGTCAAATATTTGAACCCTTTACCGAACAATGACACCTTATAGTCTCTCTTACAATCTGTCATGTGTCTTAAACTCTTTATTAATGGGGGGTGTTTTAAAATGCATGATTTATAAGGATGCACAATTGGTTGTACAAAAGGCTTAAAGAATTGCCAGGTCAATTCTTTGCTATGTGCAGTCTGTGTCATGGTTGCGTCCACCAAAATCGTATGTTGCACGTGCATGCATCACACATCTAGGCCTAAGTTTTAGACGCAGACCGCACGCAGGAGCATGTATGACCGGTTGTAAGAGAGGCTTATGGTGCAACATATTGTTAGAACTGAAAATGATGATTGTCTGCAGACTTTGTCATTTGGCAAAGGGTTTACATTACCAACCGTAGGGCCACATTATATTACCGCCCCAGTCAACTGTCTATCAAAATATGAAAATATTGTCCCAGTTTCCCATACATTTTTAACTAGGTTTTGTGAACTTTTCAAGCTGTATCTCTTTTATGATCTTAATCCCATTCTTGCACAGTGACGTCTTTTGAAGCCCTACAAAATAAAGGCTTTGGAAAGCATTGTAGAAAAATGAAGAAATTGCTTGTCACAAGCAATTTCTTCATTTCCCACAATGTTTCCTACACTAAAAGACCAAAAAATGTTCAATTCTATGCACTTGTAAATGTTGTCTGCAACATCTTTGAATTTGGAAAAGTCTAAAATTTTGCCGTCTGGTAATGAGTTATGCTGCTGTAATGAATGATCGAAGCCATATTGTCTGTTATTCAGGAGTTGGTCGAGTAAACCAGCAGAACGACCGTCCATGGCTGAAGTTGTCAGAATTATGTCACATTTGTTTCAGGTAAATATAGCAAACAACAATCATATGACCCTAAAAATGTTCCTTTTTATGCCCCCGTATCAAAAGATTGGGGGCATATTGTTTTATTTGTGTCCGTCTGTCTGTCCATCCATCTGTCTGTCCAAAAACTTAACATTTGTCTTTTCTCCAATATTATTTGACATACAAAGCTCAAATTTGGTATGCAACTTCCTTTCAATGATATCTATTTGTTCCATGCAATTTGACCTTCCTCAATGTAATCTTTTAACCCTTATCAACCTGTACACGAAAACTTTAAAACATTTAGAAGAATGGCTATTTTGGGGGCATTGGTGTTTCACAAACACAGCTTGTTCTACTTAAAATTTTCCTATACAACAAGTGTTTAAGGGTGGTCCAGATTAGTATTGTTCTCTGACCACTTCTTTATTAACTCTAGCAACTGTAGCTTGGCAGAATGGATACTTATTATCCCCCGCCGAAAAAATTTTTCGGGGGGGATATTGTTTTTGCCATGTCCGTCTGTCCGTCCTTCCGTCCGTCCGACATTCGTTTCCGCGCTATTTCTTGGAAACTATAGACCGGATTTCGATGAAACTTGGCACACAGCTTCACTACAAAGAGGACATGCGCATATCGTCGGGGTTACCCGGTTCGACCATTGAATTTAGAGTTACTGCCCCTGACTGTTTAAGCCATATACATACAGAGTGATATTCGTTTCCGCGCTATTTCTTGAAAACTGTAGACCGGATTTCAATGAAACTTGGCACACAGCTTCACTACAAAGTGGACATGCGCATATCGTCGGGGTTACCCGGTTTGACCGCCGAATTTAGAGTTACTGCCCCTGACTGTTTTAGCCATATACTTATAGTGATATTCGTTTCCGCGCTATTTCTTGGAAACTATAGACCGGATTTCGATGAAACTTGGCACACAGCTTTACTACAATGAGGACATGCGCATATTGTCGGGGTTACCCGGTTCGACCGTCAAATTCAGAGTTACTGCCCCTGACTGTTTAATAGCCATATACATACAGAGTGATATTCGTTTCCACGCTATTTCTTGAAAACTGTAGACCGGATTTCGATGAAACTTGGCACACAGCTTCACTACAAAGAGGACATGCGCATATCGTCGGGGTTACCCGGTTCCACCGCAGAATTTAGAGTTACTGCCCCTGACTGTTTTAGCCATATACATACAGAGTGATATTCGTTTCCGCGCTATTTCTTGAAAACTGTAGACCGGATTTCGATGAAACTTGGCACACAGCTTCACTACAAAGTGGACATGCGCATATCGTCGGTCTTGGAAACTATAGACCGGATTTCGATGAAACTTGGCACACAGCTTTACTACAATGAGGACATGCGCATATTGTCGGGGTTACCCGGTTCGACCGTCAAATTCAGAGTTACTGCCCCTGACTGTTTAATAGCCATATACATACAGAGTGATATTCGTTTCCACGCTATTTCTTGAAAACTGTAGACCGGATTTCGATGAAACTTGGCACACAGCTTCACTACAAAGTGGACATGCGCATATCGTCCGGGTTACCCGGTTCTACCGCGGAATTTAGAGTTACTGCCCCTGACTGTTTTAGCCATATACATACAGTGATATTCGTTTCCGCGCTATTTTTTGAAAACTGTAGACCGGATTTCGATGAAACTTGGCACACAGCTTCACTACAAAGTGGACATGCGCATATCGTCGGGGTTACCGGGTTTGACCGTCGAATTCAGAGTTACTGCCCCTGACTGTTTAAGCCATGTACATACAGAGTGATATTCGTTTCCGCGCTATTTCTTGAAAACTGTAGACTGGATTTCGATGAAACTTGGCACACAGCTTCACTACAAAGAGGACATGCGCATATCGTTGGGGTTACCCGGTTCGACCGCCGAATTTAGAGTTACTGCCCCTGACTGTTTAAGCCATATACATACAGAGTGATATTCGTTTCCGCGCTATTTCTTGGAAACTATAGACCGGATTTCAATGAAACTTGGCACACAGCTTCACTACAAAGTGGACATGTGCATATCGTCCGGGTTCCCAGGTTCGACTGTCAAATTCAGAGTTACTGCCCCTGACTGTTTTAGCCATATACATACAGAGTGATATTCGTTTCCACGCTATTTCTTGAAAACTGTAGACCGGATTTCGATGAAACTTGGCACACAGCTTCACTACAAAGTGGACATGCGCATATCGTCGGGGTAACCCGGTTCCACCGACGAATTTAGAGTTACTGCCCCTGACTGTTTTAGCCATATACATACAGAGTGATATTCGTTTCCGCGCTATTTCTTGAAAACTGTAGACCGGATTTCGATGAAACTTGGCACACAGCTTCACTACAAAGTGGACATGCGCATATCGTCGGGGTTACCCGGTTCGACCGCCGAATTTAGAGCTACTGCCCCTGACTGTTTAAGCCATGTACATACAGAGTGATATTCGTTTCCGCGCTATTTCTTGAAAACTGTAGACTGGATTTCGATGAACCTTGGCACACAGCTTCACTACAGAGTGGACATGCGCATATTGTCGGGGTTACATGGTTCGACCGCCGAATTTAGAGTTACTGCCCCTGACTGTTTAAGCCATATACATACAGTGATATTCGTTTCCGCGCTATTTCTTGAAAACTATACACCTGATTTCAATGAAACTTGGCACACAGCTTTACTACAATGAGGACATGCGCATATCGTCCGGGTTACCCGGTTCGACCGCCGAATTTAGAGTTACTGCCCCTGACTGTTTTAGCCATATACATACAGAGTGATATTCGTTCTGTTGAAGCCATATACATACAGAGTGATATTCGTTCTGTTGAAGCCATATACTTACAGAGTGATATTCGTTCTGTTGAAGCCATATACATACACAGAGTTATATTCGTTTCCGCGCTACTTTATTGACAATGAAAATATGTTCGGCGGGGGATATCAATTCAACGAATTTGCTTGTATTTGACTGCATTTGACAACACACTGATCTTGAAATACAGATTTCTAAAATGCTATGAGATTTTTTTTTCTAGACCCTGGCTTAACCCTTTCCCAAACAACACCTGGTTTTGATGTCCCATTGAGAAATACTTGGGAAAACATTAAGGCAAAAGGAGAAAATGCTGACCATCAGCATTTTCTCCTTTTGCCTCAATATTTTCCTTAATATATTTTACACAAATCCTCTTTGTTGACATACATTTTGTTGTCTACAGGAGCTTTCATATTGGACCTGCCTAAAATTTTGAAGTTTTTGAAAGTGTTATATTTATTTATATATTGTTGATCTGTTTCAGTTTTTTAGTGGTTCTGAAGAGCCTTTAGTTGTCCCTGACTATGGAGAAGAGGATTCTGGAGAATATGGTAGGAAATAACACAGGATAATTCATGTATATGTTAGCAGCAATAAGTAAAATCAGGCAATAAGCTTAATGCCTAGGCAATAATCTATTGCCTAGTCAATTAGTTATTGCCTAAAAATCTCAGGCATTAAGCTTATTGCCTGAAATGTTTCATCCCAAATTTAGTCTATTGCCTAACTTATGTTAGCGGCAATAAGTAAACTCAGGCAATAAGCTTAATGCCTAGGCAATAAGCTATTGCCTAGTCAATTAATTGCCTGAAGATTTCAAGCATCAAGTTTATTGAATGAAATGTTTCATTCCAAATTGAGTCTATTTTACAACCCCTTTTATTGGTCATGTTTAGGCTTGACTGACCGTGTTCATGGGTATTTCTGTGAATTTAAATAATTAAGTCAGTCATCACAATGAAGGCAATACATAGACTGTGATCTAGCCATGGGCTACCCTATGTAAGCATCAATTGTGTCCAGAACAAACTTTAAAGATAGGTTTAAATATAAATCTGTTAGACACAAATCAATGTGAATGTGTAAATGCAAAGGTTGCTCTCTATCAATGACCTGGGATAGTTCGAGGGTTTGGTGCAAAACTATTGTAACTGCATTTTGTTTAATTTTACAGGAGAGGGAAAAAACTTACAGACTTTCTCAAAGTTAAAGAGGAAAAATGTTTTGAACATTCTAAATATCTTTTTAAGTATACAGAATTGAAACCTAATATTTGAACACATTATGTATTCCTTCCTAATAATTCAGAAAATGCAAAAAAGTGAATTTCTGATAAAAATGTAGTTACAATAGTTTTGCACTGAGCCCCTGAGTTGCTCTGCCTAGTTTTAAAGAGGGAATTAGTATCAGGCCTGTAAGAATCAATTTCAGATAGAAGGACATAATTTTTCACGGAGGTTGGGGGTCTCATTCGCAGACTTTCTTTACAAATGATTGAATTTGAAGGGTGTTTGGCACCATATAATCAGTTTCCTAATCATAGTGCAACGGTTGGTACACTTTACCATGTCTTCCTTACATTAATAGCGCCATAACAAACACCCACTTGGAGCCACCAGTTTATCATCCTACTTTGATGGTTAGAAAAGAGTTTGTCTATTAATTTTATTCAACTACAATGTAATTCGAAAAGGTTTGCAGATAATGGCATTATGAGTATTTAACTCAATGCTCTTATGCAGGAGCCAAAAGCAAACAGTGTCTTTTCAAGGTATAAATAATGGTGAATATTTGTGAATTATGTTCAATTTCAAATAAAATTTCGAATAAGTAGTGATATTTTATCGTCAGGCAATAAGACTAATGCCTGGCTATTTTTGCCAGGCAATAGGCTTAAAACATAGGCTTTAAGCTTAATGCCTAGAGTGATTTAGGCAATAAGCTTACTGCCTAGGCAATAGCTTATTGCCTAGGCATTAAGCTTATTGCCTAATTTTACTTATTGCCGCTACCATATACATACTTAAACTCTTTCCCAGATGTTTTGATTCAATTTAATTCATCTGAATTTTGATTTCACAGGATAAGAATACTTCTATAAATATCCTGCAGCCATAGAAGCCCATATACATATACAAACATCTAACAATACAAACAAAGTATGTCTAAGGTCATACAGTCCTATTTGTCGTTTGTTCTCGGAAAAACTTATACATTGTCCATTAAATTTATTTTGAACATCAATTGATACAGAGGTACAGATAAGAACAGGTAAAGGGTTTTCAAAAAGCAAAAAAATGACTTATTGAAAATCAAGCCCTACAGTGGCGGATCGAAGGGTTAGCTTGATTATTTCATTTTTTATGTAGAAATTCAGTTAAAATTGTACTATACTAGGAAAATGTACCCCTCTATATGTATGTTTGAACCCCTTCAAAGAAATCCTGGATATGCAGCTGCCCTATATTTTGGGTCCTCATTTGAATTGTCTCCTCAAGACAATTCAAATGAGTACTCACAATGTAGGGTTTGGATTTAAAATAAATTGTGTCTGTTTTTCTGTGGATAGGCCTTTCATACCTAGGTAACAAAGTTTTGTATTGCTTACTCAACCTTTTCCCAAACAAGCCCTGGTTTTGATGTTCATAATAGAAAAGGCTTGGGAAAACATTGAAACAAAAGAAGAAACTACTGATAACCAGCAGTTTCTCCTTTTGTCTCAATATTTTCTATGCCACATTTTACACAAATTGTATCTTTTATAACTTCCATTTAGTCATTTGTAGCAGTTTTTGAAGTGGACAACCCTAAAATTTTGCCGTTTTGGTTAATCTGTACCATCGTTTCTACATCAGAATATACTCAGCCATACACAAGTACCCAGTACACAGCCTCCTCCAGTATAGTGAGTACCAACAACATACCCCACACCACCGGAGGTGAGTCAAGAACCAGCACATTCAGCGAGACTGTACGACATTCGGGAGATTACTACCCACAACTAGTCAATAGAAATGTTACACCTGTTACATTGAATGAGGTAAAATAATTGTGCTGATTTCTGTAAATAAGGGCTTCATGTCATTGGAGATCAAAATAGCCTGTGTGTATGCACAATCTTATCAAGATCCTTGTTCTCCTTATATATTGTTTTATAACCTGTTGAAATCACAGAGCAGATTGAAATTATATGCCCTTTTTTGTCTGTCTATCCAAAACTAACATTAAAAGAGCATTTGTGTTTCACAAACACATCTTATCAGGCAGTATATCTCAGTTTATATTATTTTTCTCAAAAAAAAATAGTATTTAAAATTAAAAACAGTTATAGAAAATTTTGTTATCACTATTGTTAATGGGAAAAAAAAGACTTTATCTATAAATGTGAATTATTTATTGTCATCTTCAGTACCGGTAGCTTAAATAATTGATATCTTCTGATAACGAAAGAAGACATTAGCATATATAAATTGGAATAAGATAGTGTTTTCTTGTTACACAGAATGAAAACCGAAGCCAGAGAAGTGCTCCCCCATCATTAACCGGCAGCAGAGAGAGTCTTGCTGGTGTACACAGTCCTAGATCAGTCACACCAGTAGATCACACCAAAAGGTAATCTTTGTTTTACAATTTAGCTGGAGAATATGGAAGCTTCTACTGTCACTTATGTTTCTGTATCAGCATACTGCAATGAAATTTGTGTGTGGGGCCAGACTCTATCACTGTGACAAACATTTAGCAGCATTATGTCCCCTTTTAAACATCATGTTGTTTTGACGCACAGCCATAGCGCAGTTCATAGCACATCAGACTCTCACTTATGAGGTCCCTGATGCGATACTTGGCCACAGCAAGCACTCTTTCTGATATAATCCTCCCACTTATGGTTGGATAATTATAAAGTCATGTGGATGAGCATCTGAAGGATTTTGTGGTACTGCTGGTGTCAGAAATGACAGAAATCCAAAACAGTTGAAAAAGGTGTTAATTCCCATTCAACCAATCCATCTCATGGTTTTACATGCAAGTTTCTATATATACACAGACACTGAGGATAGTGCTATGAAATTTTACACATGTGCAGAGCAATAGATAAGAAAAGTGTGTCAATGCATTTTAAAAGTCTTATTTCAATTTTTCAAATCCAATTCTATGTTAAGTGTATTCTTAAATTGTTTCTATGAGACAATTCCAATGAGTTCCCACAACATAGGATTTGATGACAAATAAATGAAATGATGCATGTTGAATTATCTGTAGCTCTGCATGTCAGTAATACTATAGCATATGATTATAAATCCAGACCAAGTTTAATATTTCTGTTGGAATATAGGATTATAATAAGAATTAAATGATAAAAATAAAAACAATGGATTAATGAGGAAGCTTTTCCATAAATAGCAAAAGTTTAGGTCAGTACAAATAGAAAGCTACTTCAGATTACAAAATGGATAGAAATGGTTTGCAATATAGCTTAGAAAATATTGAGGCAAAATAAGAAAATGCTGGTTATCAGCAATGTTTTCCCAAACCTATTTATTCTGTAATGGACATCAAAACCAGGCCTCGGTTTCTCGAAAAAACTCAAGTATATACTCATGAGTTCATGCTCAACTTCAATTGAATACCAATCAACGTTGATTGGTATTCAATTGAAATTCACGTGGATTTCGTGTGATTTGTCATTTGAGCATGATGCTCAGATTTGAGTCTGAGAACTTACTTAAGTTTTTTCGAGAAACCGGGGCCAGGTCTTGTTATGGAAATGGTTATAATAGATTCAATATTAAATGAGAATGATTACAGCTGTTTTGATAGCGCAATTCAACTGCAATCATTCTTGTTTAATAGTGAATCTATTATATCTCTGCATGTCCGTTATGTTTATATTGTAGGTACTCGGATGACTTTTCTACCCTACAGGATCATGATCTATCATCTCAGGGAAGTCCCATACACCCAAAACGTAAGTTACTCTCTCACTGTCTGTACTTGTGTTATGAAACAGATAATATATAATGCTTTCTACTATATTTGAAAATAATATTGTGCTTAGGTCAATGTTTGACTTAATCCTATCCCTAATAGTCCTTGGGCCAGATGTGGTTGGAGTTACCACTTTTATGGATAATGGGACACCTATATATCTTGAAAGACCTGTCCAAAAGAAGAACAAAAATGCAATGATATCCACTCTGCGGAGTAGCTATACCTCAGAATGTGCATTTGACATTTGATAGGGTTTGGATAGTTGAAATTCGGTGCAGGTTTTAAAATGTTATAGCTTTTTGGCAGTTCTAATACAGAACATTTTAGAAATCAATGTTAAGTTTTATTGTCTTTTCATAAAAAAATCTAGAAAATATGCAGTTGTTTAAGTTTAAAAAAAATTAAGAAACTTGGATTTTTAGACCAACAAGTGTTACTTCTGTATTCTATGTGATCTATGTTAGCCTGAGGTGCGTTCTTTAGAGCAAGATTTCTTGAGATATCTTGAGATTTCTTAAGATATTTCAGGATAAAGCGTACTTTCGAGCAAGATTTTTAAGACGCTCAATGGAAGGTGCCATTACCATATACTTCGTGCGGAACCCCTCGGTCAACTCTGCACAAACAATATAAAATAGATTTGACCGAGTTGTTCCGAACACTCCATAAATCATAAACCGCGGTGTTTCGGATGCTCCATACTATATACAAATGACGTCATGATGATGTCATTTGTATAAATATGGAGCATTCGGAACAGCTCTGTCAAAGTCTCGGTCTTGAAAACGCTTTATCTAGAACACCTTAAGAAATCTTAAAAAATCTCGCTCTAAAGAATGTGCCTCTGTTCACATAATTATATTTGTTATTATTTCACTTGCATTAACTAACATCACTAACATGTGTATGGAGTGTTTACCCTAATAGTCAAGGTAAAAACGTCAGAGACGCTTTATTTAGTGATCAAAGGCCAATTCCTTTCTGAAAGTTGTTTATCTTTTACCAAATTTCAAAAGATCAGCTGTTGGTTTGGCTTGGATGCTGCATTTTTGCAGGCATATATACAATCTGAAAGAATAAAAACTACCTAGATTTGTGAAAAGTAATGGATATGGGTATGTGGTGGACAAGACTTAGAAATCAATTCAGTAGACCTTATATGATTATGTGATAATGTTATTTAGCGAATGAAAATTGAAGTTTTATAGCAATAGTTTAACATGTGTTTGTATGTGTATGTTTGGATTTATATGTGTGTGTTTTGATTTGTATATGTATGTGATTGAACTAACCTGCATCCTGTATTTTATTGCTGCGTGAACAGTTCTCGGCCATCGTCGTAGCGGATCATACGGTAATCCTGCAATTACCGTACAAGCTGGTATAGCAAAAACCAACACAATGATGCACTTTAAAGGTCAGCTCTAACACCAACCCATAACATATGCACTGTTGTAATATACTACCTTTGTTTAACCCTTTAACAAGCAAGATTGGCTATTGACATTTCAAGAAGAAAAGTCTTGGGAAAATTTAAGTCAAAACAAGAAAATGCTGCTAACTTGCATTTTCTTCTTTTACCTTAATATTTTGTTTTTATTGTATGCATCTTACGGCAATTTGTTGTGTGCAGCAGTTAATGAATTTCAACAGTCAGCATTAATGACATTTGGGAAAGAGTTCACTGTGCAATTTCTAAGTGCATAACTTTTGTTGGTGATTTTTTATACGCCCGAAGGGTCGTATTATGTTATCGCCTGCATCGTCTGTCTGTCTGTCTGTCTGTCTGTCCGTTAGCAAATTGGTGTCCGGTCCATAACTTTCAAACTATAAGGCCTATGGTCTTGAAACTTCACAGGTGTATAGATCTCATAGCTAGGGTGTGCAGAGCTCAAGAACCACAACTCTACCATTTGTAATTTTTGAGTTATTGCCCTTTGTTTGATTCAGTTAGCAAATTCGTGTCCGGTCCATAACTTTGAAACTATAAGGCCTATAGTCTTGAAACTTCACAGGTGTATAGATCTCATAGCTAGGGTGTGCAGAGCTCAAGAACCACAACTCTACCATTTGTAATTTTTAGCGAGCTGGGACTTTATGTCCGGGGAGCTAATGTCACAGCCCTAGTGTCGGCGTCAGCGTCGGCGTCGCGTCTTCAAAAACTTTAACCTGGTCTATATCTCAGGCACTATTAGAGATACAACCTTGATACTTCACGATGGATACCTCCTTCCAAGAACTTTCATTTGGGACCATGACCTTTGACCTAGTGACCTTGACCTTGGAGTTTGACCTACTTTTAAAAAACTTTAACCTGGCCTATATCTCATGCACTATTACAGATAGAGCTTTGATATTTCACATATGGATACCTAATGTCATGACCTTGATCTTCAGACCATGACCTTTGACCTAGTGACCTTGACATTTGACCTTGAACTCCTTTTTTGTGACAAGCTCTCGTAAAGGCGAGCTACGTTGTCCGCGGACAACTCTTGTTGAGTTATTGCCCTTTGTTTGATTTTGTTTGATTCAGTTAGAAAATTCGTGTCCGGTCCATAACTTTGAAACTACATGGCCTATGGTCTTGAAACTTCACAGGTGTATAGATCTCATTGCTAGGGTGTGCAGAGCGCAAGAACCACAACTCTACCATTTGTAATTTTTGAGTTTTTGCCCTTTGTTTGATTTTGTTTGATTCAGTTAGCAAATTCATGTCCGATCCATAACTTTGAAACTATAAGGCCTATGGTCTTGAAACTTCACAGGTGTATAGATCTCATAGCTAGGATGTGCAGAGCGCAATAACCCTAACTGTACCATTTATAATTTTTGACTTATTGTCCTTTGTTTGATTCAGTTTGCAAATTCGTGTCCGGTCCATAACTTTCAAAATGCAAGGCCTATGATGTTGAAACTTCACAATATGTGTAGAACTCATAGCTAGGGTGTTTGATTACCTTATCTCAATCTGATTAAATTGTGAATATTTTAGTTGTACTCGAGTACTTGCAACACTTCATGAATATTGTAGTACTCGGTGAATTTTGTTTTATCGGATACTTGCAAGAGACTTTTAGAAAAGAACAGGACATCAACAAATATCACACACCCATTTATTTCTGAGCTTCGGGCATATAATGCCACGCCCAGCGTTGCTCTTGTTTATGCTTATTCAATAGTTTGTCACAAAGCTCCTGTCTTATAGTCCTGGCTGATTATGTGATGGTTTGCATGCCTGAATATATTTGAGCCGGTATCTGGAAAAAGGTCCTTTAAGTATTTTGAGCCCAACACAAAGTCTGATCAGGAACCATGTTGTTCTCCAATATCTTCTTCATGGCCTGTAGCAACCGTAAGACAGCAGCATGGATCCAGTCTGCACTTAGGCACGGACTTGTCATAAAACGCAATGCTATAAGGGATGTTTTTCCAGATCCTGGCTCATTTAGTTTATACTGGTCATTCCTTTATTAGTTAGTTTTGCTGGAGTGTTGTTAGCTTTGTCAAAATATTCCATGCAAGCTAGTATAACAAAAGTCAACACATTGATTTATTTCCAAAGGTCAATGCTAATTTTAACCCATATTATGTGTATTGTTGTATTATACCGTGTTTGGGTTGTAAATGCTTATTGCTATCATAGTTATAATTGGGATGTTTTGCATGCTTATATTTCACCCTTCCCAACAACTATTGACTTTGAAGTCTCTGATAGAGAAAGATTTTAAAAGTTGCAATAAAAGAAGAAAATGTTGACAAAGACATTTTCTTGTAACATTGATTTTGTTATCTGCAAAAGCTTTGAATTAACTGTCAGGCCACACACTATAGTTACAATATACACCAAACCAAGGGTCTGTTCAATTCAGACTTTTTGGCAAAACATATTCCCTTTATGTATCAATTTGTACTAAAAATATTATTGGAAAATTTAGGTCTCAGGAAAAGGGCCTCATGGAAACCCCTCCTAAGATAAGGGTAAAATGGGCACATATCTGTGATTTTGTTATTTTTTCCTATCTTGTTGTTTTTTGTTGCATTATATAATTTGCCATGCAATACGGTAGATATTTAGAATGTGCTATGTTGTACAATCAGTGTGATAATAAACAAGCCATTGGTTTAGTTTAGTGTGTTAAATTTTGCATGTTCTTTGACCTTTAACCATATTCCAAACAATTCTAAAACAGAAAACTTTGCAATCCATCAAGACTAGAGGAAATGTGTTGTTAATCAGCATTTTTATTTTTATGCCCCAGTATCGAGAGATGGGGGGCATATTGTTTTACTCATGTCCGTCCGTCTACCTGTCCGTCCGTCTGTCTGTCCGAAAACTTAACATTTGCCTTTTCTCCAAAAGTATTTGACATACAAAGCTCAAATTTGGTATGCAACTTCCTTTCAATGATATCTATATGTTCCATGCAATTTGACCTTTCTCAAGGTCATCTGTTAACCCTTAACATTTTAGAAAAATGGCCATTTCGGGGGCATTGGTGTTTCACAAACACATCTTGTTTCATCAATGTTTTATGTACTTTAATTTACAGACTCTCAATTTTCTGCACCTTTCATTTTGTCATATACACAAGTTTGAACATGAAAGAGTAAACTTAAGATTGGAGTAAAGAGAACAAATTTGGACACATCGATGGGAAGGAAGAAAACGATGTAAATCAACAATGAACTTAATAAATGATACTTTGTATTAATGTGCCTTTCGGAGAGAGTTACCTTAGATTTGAATAGAAAGAGCTGGAAAAGAGATTAACCTTTGTAGTTTGTACCTATATTTCAATGTGATATGATAAAGCGTGTTCTAAACATATTTCATCCATTGTAAGTTAATGACTATTATGTGCAGCTTTGCAGTCTTTGTAGAAAAGTAACCCAAATTTCTTAAGAGATCACTTGTCATTTATAATAACTTAGATGCACAAAGTGTTTGGTATTTAATGATATATGGAATTTGTTAAAGCTTTACATTTAAACCTTTCCCAAATAGTGAAAATTTGCGAGTCCATTATTAAAGAATTTGAAGAAAATCAGTATGTTATAGCCCAGAAAAATATTGAGGCAAAAGAAGAAATTGCTGATCATCGGCAATTTCTTCTTTTGCCTCATTGTTTTCCTAAGCCTGTTCTATTATAGACTCAGACGTCACGGCAGCCTTGGCGCAGTTGGTAGCTTATCTACCTCTCATGCGAGAGGTCCTGGTTCTTTACTCGGCCACGGCAAATACCCTTTCTGACAAAATGTCACTCATCAATGGTTTGATATTGTGAACCTATGTGGGGAGTAGCTGGAGGCTCGGTAAGGGTGTTGTGGTGGTACTGGTATGAGTAACGACAGGAATCCATGGTTAGGTGCTCCAGCCGCCGCGATATGACTATAGCAGATGAAAACGGCATAAAACCCCAATAAACCAAATCTATCAGAGACCGAAAAACCTGGTCTTGTTTGGGAAAAGGTTAAGGGAAACAGTTTTTTCAAGCAAGATTTATGTACATGTATACAAATTGGTAGCAAGGTCAAGTTGATCCATCAGAGTCAAGGTGAGAACTTATTTGAGACATCATGTTGTAGGTACTCACAGAAGGATTGGTTCCGACGGCTACTCCGATATTCATATCATGCATGGAGGCATGGCCCCGCCCCCATCTAATATAAATATTCAACAATCCCCGCCTGCCACAATACATCATGTGAGCACCTACCCGGGATCTATACATAGTACATCCCTCAATAACTCCAGGGAAGCAACTCCTACTCCACAAACAGGTAAGAGTTATCTTTACTGCGCTATATTAAATGAAAGGCTCAGTTGATAAGATGCACTGATTTACATTTTAGTTGTCAAATATATTTATGTAAACTCAGTTAAATGAATTTGCCCATAATGCAATGCATAATGTTGGCACTTTTAAAGTTGTTACTTCATCATAAAACGGATCTGTACTTTATAAGAGTCATTGTGGTCAACTGATATAATGGATAATGTAATCCAAATATGAGTCTGAAACAGATGATAGGATTTTTGGATCTTGCAATATTTGATGTCATCAAAATTATGTATTACAGCCGGAAGTGTTGGTGCATCAAGGGAGAACACTCCGCCTTACCGATCTGTGTCTTATCCACCTCAAGGTTCAGAGAGTAACAACAAAGGGAGATCAACCTCATGGACTTCAGAAATACCAATTATGCCCCCTCTCAGTGTCAATGTGAATGTGGGACCTGCCATGGGTAAGACTTACGAAGTTACTCAAATATATCAGGGCCATGATCTTTAAAAAGGGCCCTTATCAAAAAAAGTCTAGGTTTATAACTCTTGTGTATATATCTACATACAAATGGCACCAAAGGATGGGTTGCAATAAGGGGTCAAAAAATAGATTTTCTTTAAATTTCGTGGATTGATAGGGTTACATAATATCTTTAATTTGTATGTGTAAAAAATCTGGTTTCGGCTTATTTTTCGAGATATTGGTAAATAAAGTGGGTGGGGTAAGATGGACTGAAACACAGTAGGGGTTATTCTAAGTCGCCTAGCTTTCTTATTTTTATTCCAAGATGCGTGAAAATTTGTATGCATGTTTTGTGATATATGCGTTAAACATTTATGGGCTTATATTTGATATTCCATGAATATCTTTTCCGTAATATTCATTCTTCTTTCTTTCGAAGAATTTTGCTACTTTTTAACGACCAACTTTACCAAACTATCTCCACACGTTTTATTTGAAACCCGATTTCTATGAAACTTTACAGATATATTTTCCAGATATTAATGTAACTTTGTATGAAATTTGAAAGAAAAGCGTTGGCCCGTTGTTGAGATATTTGACCTTGACCCTCAAAATGACTTCAAAACTCGGGAAATGCCAAAATGTGATAGTTAAAGCGCCAATTTAATTCATAAGGATTGGAAACATGATTTCTTTTTATTGTTCCTAATGATTTTCGTAGCAATATTTACTTTTTTCGTACAACCCATTCGGAAGAATGGGAAAGAAAAGAAATTCTTTTTACTTCTCAGTTTTCTTATCAAACTAAATATTGCACATGAAACATGTCTACGTGGAAAGCGCTGTGATTAATATTACTACCACAGGTGAGTGAAATTAAATATTAGCATTATGTTAAGATTTCTAGAACTACCATAGCTTTATATGCAACTTGAATTGTCTAAGAGTTTATATTCATTCACTCATCTCATGATGGACAAGAACTATCAATTTGCTAGGAGAAAACTAACCATTTTCAGATTGTATTTCTTATGTGGTTATAAAGAAGACGCATTGTGAATGATTTTACTAAATGACCAAATGTGCTTACAATTAATTAACTGAAGCTAAATATTCATATAACGTTATATAATATCAACAAAAAGAAATAATGTTAAAATGTATAGACAGGCCTTAAACAAATATCTGTCTATCAATGATTTCATTAGATGAAATGACCGGGTAACTCTGAGAGGTGACCAAGTTTATTATATTGATTATACCAATTCTAACGGTAAAATCATACAATAAAAACCCCAATCATGTGTGAAATGCATTCTTTTATAAATGGGCTGTCACATGCCATTCAACCCTAACCATTTTACCAACAATGCGTAGTTTTAACGGACATTCCCGAATTTGATGTTATTTTGAAGGTCAAGGTCAAATATCTCAACAACGGGCCAACGCTTTTCTTTCAAATTTCACACAAAGTTACATTAATATCTGGATAATACATCTGTAAACTTTCATAAAAATCGTGTTTCAAATAAAACGTGTGGAGATAGTTTGGTAAAGTTGGTCGTTAAAAAATAGCGAAATTTGGCGAAAGAAAGAAGAATAAATATTAAGGAAAAGATATAAATGGAATATCTAATGTAAGCCCATTAATGTTTAACGCATATATCACAAGATGCGCATACAAATTTTCAAGCATCTGGGGCTAAAAATAAGAAAGATATGTGACTTAGAATGACCCCTACTGTGTTTCAGTCCATCTTACCCCACCCACTTTATTTACCCATATCTCGGAAAATAAGCCGAAACCAGATTTTTTACACATACAAATTAAAGATATTATGTAACCCTATTAATCAACAAAAATTAAAGAAAATCTATTTTTTGACCCCTTATTGCAACCCATCCTTTACTGTTTAACTGCATGATCACCGAGTTGTAAAGTCGTCAGTTAACACTCAGCGTCTACAGTCAGAACATTTCTTTTCCATCAATAGCATTGGAACCAACCTGGGTAAGAAGTTACTTTAATAATAGTAGAGCTTTGATCTGGTAAAAGTGGTTTCATGTTAAAGACTGATAGCATTTGAGACCAACATGGATCCAAATCAGCCTGCATATACATGCAGTCTGATCTGGATTCATGTTGTTCTTTAATGGCTTCTTAACCCTTTCCCAAACGACAAAATTTCAGGGCGACCCACTTCAAAAACTACCACAAAAGACAAAATGGCAGTTATTAACGATTGGATTTGTGTAAATTATGGCACAGAAAATATTGAGACAAAAGGAGAAACTGCTGGTTATCAGCAGTTTCTTCTTTTGTTTCAATGTTTTCCCACACCTTTTCTATTAGGGACGTCAAAACCAGGTCTTGTTTGGGAAAGGGTTAAATAATAGTAGCAACTTTCGTTGAGCAGCATGGATTATGATCTGTGCTTATACACAGGCTGATCTGGATCTATTTAGGTCTCAAATGTTCTCAAACTTTGCTGATCCTGCATATAAACCTATCCCAAACAACAAAATCTGATTGATGGGTGTTGCAAAAGACCAATCATATGCTATGCTTGCAGTAATTAACCCATTACCACACAATAACTCTTTTTGACTCCATACAAGTTAATGGCTTTGGAAAACATTGTGGAAAATGAAGAAATTGCTTGTGACAAGCAATTTCTTCATTTTCCACAATATTTTCTACCTAAAACAACCATATATTTTTGAATTTCATTCACTTGTAATTGTCGTCTGCATCATCTTTGAATTTGGACCAGTCAAGAATTTTGCCGTTTGGTAATGGGTTAACAAGCTGTTCCATAGAAATACATTAGAGAAAAGGGAGAGTCTCCCTTCATACATTTTAGCACCAAGGTTTAACTATAAAAGAACATCCCAACACAAAATATTTTACAGAATTCCTAGAAATTTTCTACTCCTTTTACACAAATGCTCTTATCTTGGCCAGATATTGGCTTTAAATAATGCATGTACTTATTAGTCCCCTACCGGCGAAGCCGAACGGAACTTTAGGTTTGCACTCTGTCCGTCAGTCAGTCTGTCTGTCTGTCCGTCCGTCTGTCCGTCAGTCCGGTGAATTAGTTTTCCAGACTTTTTTTCTAAACGGGGGTAGCTATTGAGCTGATTTTTGGTATGTAGACCCGCATTGATGAGTTGCAGAACAAGTTTAAGTTTCGTTCCGGTCCAGTGATTTTTGAGGAAGATATGGATGCTGGACTTAGAAAATTACTGGGAAATTACAGTTTTCCACACTTTTCTTCTCAATGCTGGCAGCTATTGAGCTGATTTTTGGTATGTAGACTGTATTGATGAGTTACAGAGCAAGTTTGAGTTTCGTTCCGGTCCAGTGATTTTTGGGGAAGATATGGATGCTGGACTTAGAACATTTCTGGGAAATCACAGTTTTTCAGACTTTTTTTCTTAATGCTGACAGCTATTGAGCTGATTTTTGGTATGTAGATTCACATTGATGAGTTACAGAACAAGTTTGAGTTTCGTTCCGGTCCAGTTATTTTTGAGGAAGATATGGATGCTGAACTTAGAAAATTTCTGGGAAATTACAGTTTTCCAGACTTTTTTCTTAATGCTGGCAGGTATTGAGCTGATTTTTGGTATGTAGACCCGCATTGATAAGTTACAGAACAAGTGTGAGTTTCGTTCCGGTCCAGTGATTTTTGGGGAAGATATGGATGCTGGACTTAGAAAATTTCTGGGAAATCACAGTTTTCCAGACTTTTTTTCTTAATGCTGGCAGGTATTGAGCTGATTTTTGGTATGTAGATCCGCATTGATGAGTTACAGAACAAGTATGAGTTTCGTTCCGGTCCAGTGATTTTTGAGGAAATATGGATGCTGGACTTAGAAAAATTACTGGGAAATTACAGTTTTCCAGACTTTTTTTCTAAACGCTTGCAGGAATTGAGCTGATCTTTGGTATATGAACACATATTGATGAGATACAGAACAAGTTTGAGTTTCATTCCGGTCCAGTGGTTTTTGGGGAAGATAAGGATGCTGGACTTAGAACATTTCTGGGAAATCACAGTTTTCCAGACTTTTTTTCTTAATGCTTGCAGCTATTGAGCTGTTTTTTAGTATGTAGACTCGCATTGATGAGTTACAGAACAAGATTGAGTTTCGTTCCGGTCCAGTTATTTTTTAGGAAGATATGGATGCTGGACTTTGAAATTTTTTTGGCTTCTTTTTGTAATCACATAATATAAAGCCGGTAGGGGAATGGTATTGTTTTGCAATACTTCAGAATGCTTGTTTCATTTATTGCCTACATAAATGCAGTAAAAATCAATATTTTCAAAGTTCTAACACACTTGAAGAATTTCGTCACTGTTGACTTTTGTCCCCCATGGCGCTGAGTCGCTGACAGGTTTAAACTTTTTAAAGTAGAATGTGTCTTGCTTTCATTTTCATTACAAAACTTTCATTTCCCTTTCAGGTACCACGGCAATGGGTGGGATGGGGCCCGGGATGTCGGCCATGTCTGTTAGCAGTGTACTGTCTAATCCACTAACAAACCATGCCATGTCACTTGTATATCAGTCATTAGATCACCAATATCAGGTAAATAGTATAGTAATTAGGGATCTTGAAAAGGGGCCCTTATAGATTTAAGAAATCAACATGTTGTGCTTGACAAGGAATTAAGGGAAAACCTAAATGTAAAATAAATCAAAGAGAAAGGAAAGTATTTTGGTAGGTCATTCAATACGAGGAATAAGATATTCAAATGAAATTTATGGACAATGCATTCTTACAGAGAGTTTTTGTTGACTAAGTTGAAAAGAAAATATATCATAGCAAAGTCGTTCTAATTGCTGCCTGTGAATTCGTTGTGCTAATTTGCCAGTCACTAAAGTCACCAATATCTTGATGAATATGACAAAAGGGAAAATACAATACCCGGTACACTGTGTTTCATCATAAATATGAAACCGTAAACATTCTTGTCTAGATTTTACTTTGTGATGGAATTCCTGTAATGTGGCTATTTTGAGATTCATAAAAAATCAGATTTTATCTAGGTTTGTCGTTACGTATCTGAACTTATTCGGGCGCGGTCGTAATCATGCGGCAGTGGAACTTTCCAACGCCGTGTGTTTACGTCCGCTCCCGATTTAATCTAATGTCGCGCAAATCTTATTAGGGGTAGACTACCTTAACCTATTACCATAAGATGACGCCTTTTGACACCCCTCAAGAAAAATGCTTGAGAAAACATTGTGACAAATGAAGAAATTGCTTGTGACGAACAATTTCTTCATTATCTACAAAGTTTTCTAAGCCAAAATGAAAGATTTTTAAAATTTCATTAACTTGAAATTGTCATCTGCAACACATCAAATTAGAACAGTCTAAAATTTTGCTGTTTGGGAAAGTGTAAACTTCCATTCTTCCATTTCAGCCCATTGCACCATGTCCCACTAACAAAGAGTCTTTGGAAATCTTCGAGAAACATTGTAAGGTATGTTAACAGTTTCCAATTTGGCAAAAACTTAAACTTGAAAATACTGCAAATTACAAAATGGTACATCTACATAATTTTGTTGATCTTTTCTGTGTTATATAACTTCTAGCATATCGTCGCCTCGTTTTTAAGCTGCGCTATCTCCATTTTTGAAAAAATGCTATATTTGGTATCGTTGTGTTCGTATTTTTATGCTCTATCTCCTGAACACCAGATATCGTCGATTGGCGGGCTAGTTTTTGAGAAATCGCGTATGCATATTGCTCTATCTCCTGATTTTTTCTTCAAATTGGTCTTAATCTTATCCTATGTCCAGGACATAAAGCAATCTGTGCCTGAAAATTTCTCGTCCAATGAAAATAAGAATAAAAACCACGTGACCTGTTATGTGACACAACCAGGAATTCCGATTACAAAATGTGAACAATCGATTTCTATCGACGATTTTGATAATATGTAAGTACATATATGTTTGCAAGTCAATCGTTAACAATTTCAAATGCTATTTTAATCAATGGCTGTTCACAATAACACTTTATGCATGTCGGCATTCTGATTACCAGTCCTCGATGGGTAGAATATCCGGATAGTTTTTTAAAAAAAGGTAATTGAAATTAATTTTGGCACACAAGTACTTCAACAGGTAGATTTTTTCAACTGTACCTTATGTAGCCATTATAACAAACAAAATATATTTCTCTAGGGCGAAAATGATATGAATTTGTTGCAATTTAAATCTACGTAGACTAGAGTCTGTATCCTTTACGATGCCATAAAAAGTTGAAATCAATTTGTACTCGAATATTTCTTTTTACTTTATCTAGAACAAAGGCCACCGGTTCGTAATACAACCGCATGCGTTGTCCAATTTCTACGACAAAACGACAGTTTGTCTTTTTTTATGATTCGTAAGGTCGGCCTATATAGCAAATAGTGTTTTTCTGTGTCATTTTGATCTATCTCCTTTTAAAGTGAAAAGTGGTTTTGAAAATGACAGAATTTGCTCTATCTCCAAACAGAAATAATGATTTTTATCAAAAAATGCTCCATCGGTTCTTATTAAATTGCGCATGTGGATAGATAAGGTTATTTCTGACTGTCATGCAAAATTTGGGTCAATTTCAAGCAAACATAAAAAAGTTATGAAGGTCTGAATCTTTAAAGTCGATTTTCTCGGAAAAGTGGTTTTGGTAGTTAGTGCATTCTAAAGACGAGGCGACGATATATGGATTGTAGGGCGGCAGATAAAATGGTTATTCCCATAGACATTCTAACTTTGTTTCTTCAATTGCAAACCCTATGATATTGATACTTATTGAATTGTCTCAATTATACAATTTTAATGAGTATCCCCAATATAGGGTTTGATGAACAGTTATTGAAATATTGCATTTAGAAAAGCCTTTAACCTTTTCCCAAACAAGGCCTTGTTTTGACATGTCTCATAGAATAGGCTTGGGAAAACATTGAGACAAAAGAAGAAATTGCTGAAAATCAGCAATTTCTTCTTCTGTCTCAATATTTTCTGTGCCATATTACACACAAGTCCTATCTTTAATAACATCCTAATAATAATATTTTGTTGTCTGCTGCTCCTTTGAATTTGGAGCACCCTAAAATGTTTTCATTTGGGAAAGGGTTAAACCCTCTTATCTGTAGCTCTGTCTCGACAAGTTTCTAGTATTAATACTAAGATCAAGGTTATACAATAAGGTCAAGGCCACAGTTTGAAGAAATAGCCCTTGTATTGGCATTTCATGAGTACCTGTTGTTTTCCAGCTAGCTCAGCAGTATTTACGATACCAGACGGAGATCGCAATGTTTGAACAGAAGAGACATGAACTGTTGAAGGAATTTAGAGATGATGTAATGGATCAACATAGTACTCTACAACTACAGGAGGAGTATTCAGAATTAGTCAAGGAAAATGTGAGTATTTGTTATGTAAAATGTAAGTATTTGTTATGTAAAATGTAAAATTATTGAATATGTTTCCAAAGTATGACCATCGTAAATTTTCCAACATTGTAACTAGTGGTGAGAACTGGTTCCACTTCTTTGAAGCAACACGCAAAGTTAACAATAAGATAAGGGCCACCAAACATGCCCGTAGACCCTGTATAGCAAAGAGAATGACTAGCACAAAGATGAATATGTATGCCTTTTTCTTTGGTAGACATTTTCTTTGGTTACACAAGTTCCTGTTCCAAAAGGCGGTTCTGTTAGAGCAAAATTTTACAAACAAAGAGTGTTAAGTAAAGTTGACAAGTATTATCGCAAACGTCGTCCAAATACCGGTGGGAGAGGCATTTACCTTCTCCATGACAATGCTACTCCACAGAAGGCTTAACATTGTAAAGCAGTTCCTTGAGAAAAAAAACATGTTACTGTAACTGTAACCCCCACCCTACTTGTCAGATTTGGCACCCTGCGACTTCTTTCTGTTCCCTAGATTAAAGAAACACCTTCAGGGTTGCTGTTACAGGACCAGAAACAGACTTGGGTCAGCAATACACCAGTTATGTATGGGTATCCCTAAAGAGGACTATAGATAAAAATGCATTTATTAATTTGATTGAATGTTTGAAACTTTGCATATCGTTCAAAGGAGAGTACTTTGAAGGATTGAAAAAGTAAAAATAGTGTTTCCTTTTTGAGTGTTCCTTTTAATATAGCCCCGACAGTATTTATTGAATGCTGCTCGTACATGTATTGTTTGAGTTTAGAGAAAATGAGATGGAAATGATTAATTTAGTGATGATGCAATACATAGTATCCGATTTCATATATCTGTATATTACATGTATTTATTATTATTTCAGGAAAGCCTCAAAAGTTTCCACAAGAACCTAACTAAGCAACTGGAGCAGATTCGTACGAAGACTCAACAAAATAAACGAGTAACCACATGAGTTGTGAAAAGAGGAAAAGATAGTGAATGAATCTCTTTAACCCTTTTCAAGACAATCAAGATATTTTAACATTTTAACCCATTCCTACACAATGACGCTTTAGACGCCCCTCAAGAAAAATGTTTTGGAAAATATTGTGGTAAATGAAGAAATTGCTTGGCACAAGCTATTTCTTCATTTATCACAATGTTTTCAGACCCAAAAAACAAATTGTCAATTCGGAATTGTCGTCTGCAACACCTTTCCAATTGGAACATTCCAGAATCTTGCTGTCTGGTAATGGTTTAATAGGGATATAATTTGTCTTTTGACATTTAGTTTGTTGCTGCTTTATTATGTTAACCATTTTCTGAAGAAGATGTCTTTATTAGAGGTGCCTTAGGAAAACATTGAGGAAAAGGAAGTAGATAATGATAACAAGTATTTATTCTTTTTCATTAATGATTTCTATGCTTTCATCGCAATTTGAAGTGTTGATGCTTTATTATGCCCCTGTATCGAGAGATTGTGGACATATTGTTTTACTTGTGTCTGTCTGTCTTATCAACCCTTAACATGAAAACTTAACATTGCCATTTCGGGGCATTCATGTTTCACAAACACATCTTGTTTTAGCCGGTAACATCATATGTCAATGTTTGAATGTTTTGTAATAAATGATTCTTGATTTATAATTATTCTTATACCATCATATTGTACAGTTGTAAACTATATTGTATGTTTGATAGATTTAGATGCTGAGCATGAAATAGATGTACATGAATTGTAATACAGGGTGTTTTTTCCATTAGCTTTCCTTTCCCAATCAATTTTTGGTGCCAGTAAGCACTATTTCGGAACAAAATCGGCAACAGAAATAGCCTGACTGTCTTGATGCTGTTATTTTTCTTTTTTAAAAAGAGCATAAAAGGAAGGAAAAGGAAAAATCCTAGTCATTTTCTGGCTATTTACAGTGCTGGTAGAAAGGCAGTTTATCAAACGTTTGGTTTGTCTACTCTCTTCTTTATTTTCAATCTTTCACAAACATTTTGAACTTTTCTATTTTCACAGCTGATCCAGAGGAAAGTAATAATATGGATAAAGAAAGTATTTGGGTACAATATAACACATAAAATATTGAGGCAATAGGAGAACATATTTGACATCAGCATTTTCTTCTTTTGTCTCAATGTTTTACTGAGTTATCAATATTAGGGGTGTTAAATCGAAGTCTTGTTTTGAGGAAGGGTTAAATGATTTGCCGGACAATCCACAAGACTGAAATCTTTATTTGTATCATACAGACAAATAAAGGTGTCAGTGTTTGGGATTGTGGAAGATTTGCATGTGACTTGATGAGTCATTGAACATTTTGATTAACATCAGTGACTGGTTAACGCTTTTCCAATTGGTGCAATTTCTGGCTAGTCCAAATCGAGAGGTGATAAGATTTATGCTATCTTATGTGTAAAATCTCATAGAATCATAGAGAATCTAAGGAGGGGGGGGGGGGGGGGGGGTATGGGGGAAAGTATTGTAAAGGCGAAATATGTAACTTGGAAACCTAGTGAAATTCTCAGCCAACTTTTTGCACCGAAGTACAATACCACACTGTGACAGAATCACAACAAAAGTACCACAATTGAAATAGGCGTCACATTTTTGTGGCAAGCTCTTTTTTCGTGATTAAGCAGACGATTGCACAGCTCCGACAAGGACCAGAACCATTCTGTGAAAAGTTCTTCCGTCTGTCAATAACAGTGCTTAAAAGAGTTGTGGTATGGAGTTAGGACTTGCAGACTGAGAGTTTGACACCAATATACACCTACCTTCAGTGGTATATAAGAAAGGGAGTGTATATGTAGCATTAACCCATTACCAAACGGCAGAATTTTAGATTAGTCCAAACTCAAAGATGATGCAGACGACAATTTCAAGTAAATGAAATTTTGCATTTCTTCAGTCTTTTTACGTAGAAAATCTGGGAAATTAAGAAATTGCTTGTGACAAACAATTTCTTCATTTTCCACAATGTTTTCCAAAGCCATTATCTTGTTGGGAGTCAAAAGGAGTCACTGTGTGGCAATGGGTTAAGGACTTTTTCAGCCTGTAAGAAACATGTAAACAAATTGATAGAATTGCACAAAAACTAAACATTAACAAAATTGATACATTAATTTATTATTGCACAAAAACATGTATAAGTTTAAGATATTGATGGCTAAAAGCCATACTATTGCACCAGAGAAACGAACTAAGCAGTATTTTAGTATTTTGTACGAAAATGTTGTTAGAGAAAAGGCTAATGACGCTGTGTTTCCCATGCTAGTAAATGTCCATTTGATCCATTTCACGTTTGATCTGGCACAGTCCACAAGGTCCACAGCACGCCATAGTCATACAGTCCGAACATATGCTACCCTGTAATAGATGGAAATCAAGGAAATACTAATGAGCCGGGATCTGGAAAAACGTCCCATATAGCATTTTCAAAAATTGAGTTTTAAGATCAGCCTGTTGTCAAATACAGTCAAATATGCATCAATGCTGCTCTCTTTAAGTTACTACAGGTCACAAAGAAGCTATTAGAGAACAACATGGATCCTGATCAGACTGAACGTATGCACAGGCTGATCTTGATCTATGTTGGGCTCAAAAGCCTTAATGGACATTTTTCCAGATCCTGGCTCAAATGTAAGTGAACTGGGGTTAGGAAAGGGACCCTGATAAGTTAATAAATTTGAGAACAGCATGAATCCAGATCAGCCTGTGCATATGCACAGTCTGATCAGGATCCATGTTGTTATTAAGCTTGCTTATGACATGTAGTAAGTAAAGATAGCATCATGGATCTAGATCAGACTGTATTAAGGTACATGTACATACTGATAAGGATCTCTAGTGATCTAAAATGCTAGTACAGAGATTTTTCCCAAGATTCTGGCTTAATACACCAGGGCACTGGCACGGACATGCGATTATGTGATGAATTTTGTTATGAAAACATTTTTTACATACTCAGAAACATTGATGTTAGTCTGATATGAAAGAAGGCAGGCGGATGAAATGTAACCAGTTACCTTTCCATTTTTCGCGGAAAAGTGATGCACTCAAGAGAACATTTAATTTTGCAACTAGATCAACGTATTGTAGACCCAAATTAGAATCCGAACTCAGTTCATTGACATACTTAAACTCAGTTAATTTTCCATAAAAAGTGAATGAATGCAAGTAAAGTCACTAATTATTACCCTTATTCCACCCAGTGTTCGAACTCGCGTCCTCAGGACGATGTTACCACCAGGTACACACATAGGGAAACAAGCAAACTCGCCCAGCCGTGAGGCCAACTGACACATGACGCAGGGCCCACAACACCATACCATTAGGCCTGAAAATAGAGATAAAACACACATAGGGAAACAAGCAAACTCGCCCAGCCGTGAGGCCAACTGGCACATAACGCAGGGGCCACAACACCATACCATTAGGCCTGAAAGATTAATTACCATAATTATGATAGTCTTGTAATTAAGTCTAGTTATAGTAAGTGACAAAGCAGCATGGTAGCCCTACATTTTGTTACCGCTTATTAATCACGGTGGGGATTGTGCATGATGGGATGGATAACGAATACCGACAAATTTACCTCGCTTCAGGTAAGAAATTGTGCAATAATTTTCTTGTTTCTGCGTCAATTTTCAAGCGGTTTAGTGCATGTACCCCTCATTACTGAGCTCTTTCTTCAGATATATGACTTGTTTGTAGAATCTTTCTACTTTGTCCAAAAATGATCCCAACCGATCAGAAAAACGACAAAAAATCCAGGTCATTTTTCTAGTCGGTTGGGAATGATTTTTGAGAAAAGTACAAGGAGTTTCCCGATAAGTAATACATCTGAGAAAAGGGCTCGGTAAAACGGAGTACATGCAACAAATTGCATGAAAATTGACGCTAAAATAAGAAAGTTATTGCATAAACGCTTACCTGAAGCGTGGTTAATTTGGCCGTAGTCGTTACCATTTCGCTTTCTGGTCGGTTGGGACAATATTTTGGAAAAAGTACCACGAGTTATGTAATAAGTCATACATCCGATGAAAGAGTTCGGTAAGGCGGGGTACATGCAACAAACCTTTTGAAAATTGACGACGCACAAATAAGGAAGTTATCGCAAAAAATCTTACCAGAATCGAGATTGTTTTGTCCGTATTCGTTATCCACCCCATCATGCACTATCCCCACCGTGTTAATAAATTTTAGTTCACATGTGCATAAAGAGCTCTGAGAGCTACAATTGTCACTCATTTTCAGACTTTCTGCGCCAAATTCGGTATAGTACTGTCCAGCCACGATTTTAAGGCACCTTTTAACAAAATTTGCCTAAGTGAACAACACAATATCGAGCTCAAAACTACTGTGATTTTGCATATGATGGTCCGAACCTTGCTGATGTGAAACACCTGTAAGGCCTACTACTAGTATTCGAACCAACGCATGCGAAATTGTACTGATATTATTGACGCCTTTCCAGTGAAATTTATGAACACGTGTCATAATATCGTGACGGAATATAGTTACACTTTTGGATTCGCGAATATCAACCAATCCTTACCCAACTTTATCAAAAATACTTATTGCCCTGTCACATAATTTTCTACTTACAGTTGGTCATATCTTCTGTACAATCAAACAGGCCTGACGACCAATCCCTGTGTCCCTCCACGTTACACACACTCTTTATACTTACAGTTTGTCATATCTTCTGTATAATCAAACAGGCCTGACGACCAATCCCTGTGTCCCTCCACATTAAACACTCTCTTTATACTTACAGTTGGTCATATCTTCTGTATAATCAAACAGGCCTGACGACCAATCCCTGTGTCCCTCCACATTAAACACTCTCTTTATACTTACAGTTGGTCATATCTTCAGTACAATCAAACAGGCCTGACGACCAATCCCTGTGTCCCTCCACATTAAACACTCTCTTTATACTTACAGTTGGTCATATATTCAGTACAATCAAACAGGCCTGACGACCAATCCCTGTGTCCCACCACGTTACACGGTAACATCCCAATTGGTCTACTCCCAATTCGTCTACTGTCCCAACTCGTCTACTTTCATGTCAAATTATCAATAAACAACATAATTCTTATTTTAAGAAAAGAAATTAAGTTAATATATTCACAAATGAAATAAAAATGCAAACAATTTTAAAAAAAAATCATAAAATATCACATTGACTTACAAAGTATAGAAAAGTAGACGAAATGGGAATTATGTCCAAAATAGTAGACGAATTGGGAGTAGACGAATTGGGAGTAGACCAAATGGGATTAAACCCGTTACACACTCTCCTTATACTTACAGTTGGTCATATCTTCTGTACAATCAAACAGGCCTGACGACCAATCCCTATGTCCCTCCACATTACACACTCTCTTCCCTTGTATGGCCCCGAACACCGGCTGATTCACGGCTACAGGGGGCGGTAACTGCGGGTATCCCGGCCCGGTCTGGTAGTTTGGGGGACTGGGGTAGTCCGGTGGTGGATTTTGGTACTGGGGTGGACCGGGCTGGCCGGTAACTACCGGTTCTGAGAGAATCGGCTTCTTTTCTGAGTCCGACATATTTTGAGATCTGCAATGGAATGATAATGAGCATTTTTGATTAACACACTAAATGTTTTTATGGTTTTTGGCTCTTGTAAGGAAAGTATGTACGGATTTCATGTTAACCAAACATTTGTACTTCATTGAATAACGATTATTGCGGTGAAAAGATCAAATTCTGATATGTCATGAAAGACGAGATTAGCATTTTTAATCGTTTCCATAACAAGAAAAGATGTTTACTTCCTTAATCAAGAGTTTTGAAAAGCACTGCATTAAAAGAAAAAAAGATTATGATAACCAAAGGCACCTTTACGTCAGACGTCCAAAAACAGGCATTGACGTTGTTTTGAAAGGGTTAACTGCACAGTGTGTTCAATATGTAGTCAGTATCATTTTGAGAGCAATGAACGATTTATCTAGGGTTATCAAAAATTAGGTGAATGTAAAATACTAGTAATTAAACCCTTTGTCTCGACAACACCATCTTTGATTTGTCCAAAATGAAAAGGTTACTGACGACGAAGCATTGACAGTGAAAAAAAATAGAGAAAAATACAAATTCGCATACCTACAGCATTTTCTTCTTCTTGCCTCAATGTTTTCACGGGCTTTATCTATTAGGAACGTCAACACTAGTTCTTGGTTTGAGAATGGTTAACCGTTTCCCAAATAAGACCTGGTTTTGACGTCCCTAATAGAAAGAGCTTGGGAAAACATTGAAACAAAAGAAGAAACTGCTGATAACCAGCAGTTTCTCCTTTTGCCTCAATATTTTCTGTGTCATATTTTACACAAATTATATCTTTAATAGCATCTATTTTGTCATTTGTGGCAGTTTTTGAAGTGGATCACTCTAAAATTTTGTCGTTTGGGAAATGGTTAAGAGTTTATCAATGTATTTTGATTAAGGATTGTCACCGACGAAAATTGTTCATTGGTCAACATCGCATGACTTTTACTTGTTAACCAATTAACCCATTACAAAAAAACAAAATATAAGATTTGTCCAATTTCAAAGATGTTGCAGATAACAATTTCAAGTGAATGATATTCTTTTGCGTGCCTTTTGGGACAGAAAACATTGTGGGAAATAAAGCAATTGCTTATTGCAAGGGATTTCTTCATTTTCGCAATATTTTTCAAATCTTTAAACTTATACGGAGTCGAAAAAGAGTCAATATTTGGGAATGGGTCGATTATCCAATTTACCAATTTACGACTTCAAGAAAGGTTTGGAAATAACAGTTGGGGAAGAGGAAAAGAGAAGACGATGATTATCCATCATTTCGTCCTATCATTTCGTCCTATCTCACGAACAAGATTTGGCTTTTAACGACCCTAACACAGAAATAAGAAGAAAAAATGGGAAAATGAAAAAAGCTGATAACCAACAATTTTTCGTTTTGCCTCCATAAGTTCTATTAAATACTGTACAAAAACCATAATGGTTATTGTCTCATTTATTTCTCGCTTGCAACAGCTTTCAGCTTTTTTTCCTATTATTTCTATTATGGAAATGAATACATCTAAAGTAATAATAATAAATATAATGAAAATAATGAATATTCTACTTACAATTTGGTAAGTAAGCCTATAACCACAGTCACGAGTTAGTGAGATTGAGATTATACAGTGCCTCTTCCTATATGCTGTGTCTTTATAGATAGGTGTAGTCACGAGTTAATGAGAATGACTTTAATTTATATAGTGTCCCTATTCGTAGGTTGTGTCTTTAATCCTTTCCCAAGCAAGACCTGGCCCCGGTTTCTCGAAAAAAACTTAAGTATATTCCCATGAGAACACGCTCAACTTCAAAGGGATACTCTCCAACGTTGAAGGGTATTCGATTGAAGTTCACGTGGATTTCGTGCGATTTGAGCACGGTGCTCAGATTTGAGCATGAGAGCGTACTTAAGTTTTTTCGAGAAACCGGGCCCTGGTTTTGACGTCCCAAATAGAAGAGCGTGGGAAAACATTGAGGCAAAAGAAGAAAATGCTGGTAACCAGCATTTTCTTCTTTTGCCTCAATATTTTCTGTGCTGTATTTCAAACAAATGTGGTCTATATAGATCTACTAGCGTCCGTTTTGTCGCATGTAGTAGCTTTAAATCCAGTTCAACAAAATGTTTGCCATTTGGAAAAAGGTTAAGATACTCGAATCTCGACTGGTATCAGTTTATCAATCAATTGCCTAATTAACCCTTTCCACCGACACATACAAAAAAATAGAATGTGCTTAATGGCAATGAATTTTGTTCTTAATATAGACTGGGCTTACCGTTATGTTTTGATAAACCGTTGGTGGTGTTATAAAATCTCGTAAACACGAGCTCCTTTTGTTTGTCCGAAATTACGTCACAGTTAACTGGATAAAATCGTTCCCTATTAAAACTTATTGTAGATGATAAGAGAAATATCATACTGACAAAGATGTGTAATTATACGTCACAGTTAACTGGATAAAATCGTTCCCTATTAAAACTTCCCAGCAAACATGCTTATATGGGTCCTATATGGGATGTGTATGGGTAAGCCCATGTGGGTAGGCCCATATTGGACCCAAATAGGACCTAAGTAGGTAAGCCCATGTGGGTTTGATCATAAGGGACCCGGATTAGTCCCATATTCCCAGCATATGGGCTGTGTATGGGCAAGCCCATATGGGTATGCCCGTATAGGACCTATGTAGGAAAATCCATGTTGTTTTGACTATGGGGGTCCAAGTTACAATAATCGGCTTGCGCCCATTCAATTACAACAGAATAATTATGTATACATGAGCATACCTAAAATATCCATAATCTGAATCATGTAGCCTATAGAATTATAAGTTTTCAATTTGAACGACGATCTTATTTATATCCATCAAAATTAATGACCATCAAATCAATACAAATTGAAAAACAACAACATTAGATTCAGCAAGACAAGTAAGGCAACATCAATAAGACATGTCTAATCCTTTCTCGAACAAAACCTGGTATTGACTTCTCTAATAGAAAGGTAGGCCTAAATTGCCAAAAAAACATAGGCCTAGAGATATTAGCAAAAGTTGATAATCGGCATTTTCTTCTTTTGCATAAGTTTTTTCTGCGCTATATTGTACAGAAGTACATTCTTTGTCAATATCGTTTTTTAAACATGGGCTTCATGTTGGATTATCCGAATTATTTTGTCGTTTTAACGGTGTTTAAACTGTAATTAGTCTGTTCAAATCACTAACATAATCTTATCAATTAGTGTGTTACAAGGAGTTTTATGTATATTAAAGGGAAATAATTTAAAATCTTGACAATAAATCATGTTTTTACAAAGCGTTTATGTAAAGAAAGCATTTGGCTTGATAATCCTATATGATTCTTTTAAAAGAAATTAAATTGTGTACACATTTTCAAAAAAAGATAGAAATAAATCTAGACATAAAGATATATCAAAAAACATATAGATAGTTATAGAAAGCCTCGAAAATGTTAAGACAATAAAGACAAAATTCCGAGGTATCAAACCTTAGAAAATGTGTCAAGGTCGTCAGACATACCTGGCGAAACCTTAATCCTCTATGATGGGGAATAATTACCCCTTCTGAGCGAGAAGCTCTGGAAGGTTTTCATCTTCGATCAACACCAAACGAAAGCCATTAGAAATGGGTTAGATCAGGGATGTCTATATGGGTCTGCCCATTTGGGACCCATATGGGTCCCAGATTGCATGTATATGGGCTGCCCAGATAGGACCCATACGGCCCCCGGTTGCACATCCTAAATGGGTCCCATATGGGTTGCCCTTATGGGACCCATAAAGGTGCCCATAAGGGACCCATATGGGACCCATACAAATTGCTTGCTGGGTTATTGTAGATGATAAGAGAAATATCATACTGACAAAGATGTGTAATTATATTAGAATTACAAAATATGTATATTAAAGTGCCTATTTCACTGTATGGAAACTACTGTATGTATAGTTAGCTGGGTTTTCCGAAGTCAAAATAAAAATGGCGGACGGGATTTCTGTATAAGGTAGGTGTCATGTATTTTTGGTCACATACTATTGAATATGTTCTTTCATGCAACTTGACGGATATCAGCGTGAAGGCAATTGGTTGGAGAACCAATAAATATAGCCCCCTTTTTACACATTTGCCTCGTTTGACTGTAATGTTTGAATGAACACAGTGTCGTGTTGACCTTGAAATCCGAAGCGATATATTTTGAAAAATCGGTCTGTATTTCCGAATTCCTAATGTTCCTGTCAACAACACAGGGCTAGATGGGTGGAGAAATTGATATTCTTACCTGAAATGTTTCGACAGATCGTCTGTGTAGTCTACATTTGTTATAATTACACTTTGAAAATTCGCATGCTGTACAGCTGTGTGCAAACCGAAACTAACCCGGTGTACAGCTGGGTGAAACTGTTTTTCTGTATGTGTGGGTGCAATATCTAACCCGAAACACAGTATGTTTGGGTTTTTCTGGATAAAATCAGATACATGATTCCGAAACTCTTTTGTGTTGAACTATCGAAATATATATCCCAAACTATCCAAACGATATGTGTATATTTTCATTTGTGGGATAGTCCGATACCAGTTATAAAAAGATGGTGTGAATATTCAGTTTGGGTGTGCCATAGAACGAAAACGATAATGGAAAAAAAATATACAGAAAGACTGAAGTAAGATTATCGATTTCATACGTTTTCTGAAGCACACAAAAAAGACATAACATTGCTAGTTCATTTTGAAAGGTATGTCTTGATACCAAGGTCGATTTTTCTAATGCGTTTTTAAAAAATGCTATCAGTTGTTTGAAAATGTTGCTGATAAGTAAAGGAAACGCCTTTAAAGTTGAGAAGAAAAGGACAAATTTCATTTACATTTTAACTGCGGCATCCATCAATGAGTTTAATTTCAAGATTAAATATATGTCTCTTAAACGGCGCAAAACTTTGGTTTGAACTTTTCAGAATTTTCATAAGAAATTCAGTTCATTCAGATAAAAGAAAAGGTGAACTTTATGAGAAATTTTATGTGAAATGTCTCTTTAAAGGATAATCTCAAAAAAAAATACGAGTTCGCAGTTCATCCTAATAAATCGCTCGGAAATGGTTTAAAAAACAATACAAAAAAGTCATTACATGAGGGGAAGCATTAACGCATTGCAAACCAGCAGCCAAATTATCGATTTTACCAATACACAAAATATGCCGCATCAATTACTTCCCTTGGATTCTGTATCCTTGGATACGAGATAGTCGAACCTGTCTACATTGACAACTGCATCATATATCGATAATCGAGTGGTCTGATATAAATGTTTATGGGAATATCGCTTCAAAATCCTGTTGTGTGTAACTTACGATTGCAATGTTAACTTAGTAACACATAAAACATTATACATGTAGTATATAGTTGCTTTTCCGAGGAAATCAAATTGAAAACGAAAGTGGATTCTGAGATTGAACCAGGACCGTACAACTTCTACTTAATTTGTACCGTCAGGTCATTCAAAGATTATGCAAATTTTGATGACAAACAAATTTTTATCCAAATGCAGTGCTAAAACATAATTATCAAGATTGCGTGTTCATGAGTGCTGCTCCTAAATAAAAATGCGATATCCTCTGTCGTTCGAAACAGGCATTGTTTCAATTCACAGGGTTTCATCTAACCCATTACCAAGGCAAAGGCTAAGAATTGGCTTGTCTAAATTCAAGATGTTGCAGACGAAAATTGCAAGTGAATGGTATTTACTTTTTGTCTCTTTGGGTAGAAAACATTGTATAAAGGAAGAAATTGCCTGTCTAAATCAATTTCTTCTTTTACCACGATGTTTGCCGAAGCCATTATCTCGTGAGTGAAAAAAATGAAAGGGAAGAGAAATACAATCTATGTGTGTTGGTTTTCCCCTAAAATTTTCATTTAACAAAACCTAGTATTGACGCTCAAAAAGGCTTGGTAAAACATTGAGACAAAGATGAAAATGCTGATAATCGACGTGATCACCTTTTGTCTCAATATTTTCCGCGACATATAGAGAACCGCCATTTTATCATCATCCCTTTGTTATCTGCAGTGGCTGTTAAAATTGAACTCTAAATTTGTGCTATTTGGGAAAGAGTTGAGAGCGCATAAAGATCGTTTTAGGCATTTATCGAACAGTTTTGATATATTTAATATTGTATCAATATGAGTTGCAGGCGATTAAATTAAGATTGTTTGGGCATTTTTTTTTTAATTATCATGAGATATCAAAGTATTGCTAAAAGGTTAGGAGAAAATGGTGACCTCAGCATCTAATCCTTTTCTCTCTTATTTTTATTCGTTTATTATTATTATTTTTTTTTTTGTTTCCTTGTGTCATCGAAAATAAAAGGATCATTTTTGAAAAATGATTAAAATCGAAAATAGCATTAATAGATTTTCTTTACATACATTAATTGGAAATAAACACCTTATTACATAATGAGCTGATTAATTACAAAAACGGGTGTAAGATACTGGTCAATAAACACGCGGGTGTCAAAGATGTCATAAAACACATGTATATTCGCTCCCTTAACTCAATACAGCAATTATTGGAAGTAGTTTTCAAAATTATATTGCCCTTTTCTAAAACATATAATCCGGTGAAAACCAATTATAAAACGATAATAGTTTTCCCTTTTTAATTCAACAATTCGAATCTCCTCGCTATATTGCAAATAAATTCTCTCTTTATCAATATCAAATTGATCTTCTGTAGCTTCGAAATTGGAAACCTCTAAAACATTGTAGTTGTGGAAAGCATTAACCCATATCCAAACGGCAAAAATACTTTGGTCTCGTCTGAAATCAAAGGTATTGCAGACAACAATTTCAAGAGAATTATTGTTATTATTTCTATTTTATTTTGTATGTGGTGGAGGTAGAAAACATTATGGGAAATGCAAGACAAGCAATTTCTTCATTTCTCACGAGGTTTTCCACAACCTTTTTTTGAGGGGGGAAGTCATTGTGATGGAATGGGTTAAAGCGATATCGTTGAATGAAATCCTGATTAATTGTCAATTCAAATGAAAACGCCACCGAAAATCAAGAACAATGGAATTGATTTCCTTGATTATGGAATAAAATTTGATGATGTCTAAAGTAATTGACTGATGTAAAATTGGTCAATGTCATACGATCAACTGGATTTTCGACGACATCGTGTCATCTTATTAAACTATCACTGGACGGCGAAAGTTGAAAGAATTAAAAAAAGTCGTCCGTCCCACAATGATATGTGTTTGAATTTGCGTCATTTATCGACAATCGAGTGATCGGATATCATGGTTTTTGCTAATTAGTGAGGAAATCTATCAAACTGGTGATGTGATGGTGAGCATGTTAAATTTTGCAATTTTCTTTTCAATATTTTCTAGGTTGCACAAAAACCCCATTCGTTCCTTCATTAATAAATATGATATTATTTCAATCATTTCGTGCTTGTCCTCCGTTTACTCTAGTACGATCACTTCATTACGAGATAGTAGTTGAAAACGGCGTAAACCCCCAAAAAACCAAACTTATATTGCTGAAATTCAGTGTCATATTCTACTTCGAAAATTACGTCACTAGTCATGTGACCGATCAAGTGCCCCGGTCATATGAATATAAAATATGACCTAAGGGAAGTAATTTACAAGGGAGATAATTTTTCGCACAAATTACAATACGGAAAATTAAAATCTTGAATAATTTCTTTTTTCATTCATAATTTGAAAAACAATTATAACAAATGTAGACTACACAGACGATCTGTCGAAACATTTCAGGTAAGAATATCAATTTCTCCACCCATCTAGCCCTGTGTTGTTGACAGGAACATTAGGAATTCGGAAATACAGACCGATTTTTCAAAATATATCGCTTCGGATTTCAAGGTCAACACGACACTGTGTTCATTCAAACATTACAGTCAAACGAGGCAAATGTGTAAAAAGGGGGCTATATTTATTGGTTCTCCAATCAATTGCCTTCACGCTGATATCCGTCAAGTTGCATGAAAGAACATATTCAATAGTATGTGACCAAAAATACATGACACCTACATTGTACAGAAATCCCGTCCGCCATTTTTATTTTGACTTCGGAAAACCCAGCTAACTATACATACAGTAGTTTCCATACAATGTTGACAGAACTTATATGGATAGCCTAATACATATGAAAACAAGAGCCGTCATAGACGGATTATGCTCCCCGAATAAGCGTTTGTCACAAAATAAAAACTATCGTACATTAAGCCCCCTTTTCCCACGACGGATTTTTTTTGTAAACACATTATTTATAGAATATGGTCTAGAACATCTCATTTATCAAACAAGTGCAAAATTTCATCAAATTCTGCCCATTAGATGAAGAGAAATTAGAGAAAAACTAATTTTTATACTAAGGCCCCTTTTTTCATGACGCAGCCTCAAATTAAGAAACGGAGAAAAAGGTCCTAGGGATTATCCCAGGGAGTTCACATGTGAAGTTTCATTGCTGAGATCTGGCTGTGGACGGACAGACACGCGGACGGACGGACGGACAGACGGACTATATGCTTCCCCGATTTTTTTTCAGGGAGCATAAAAACTCGCGAAATATATTATAATATGTATATCAATTTCTTGCTTCACTGACCAGACTACCATCTGTGTGTACATGAGCATACTGTAACACATGGGTCACTGGTTCGATACCCTACAACTCTAGGATGATACTTGGAACCGAGGTCCCATCTACATGCCTTTACGTCAATCTGATTAGAATCCGGTGTTTAGTTACGATAACATCTGAACACCCGATCCAGATCCACGATGTTCTATAGCTGATCTAATGGCCTATATTTGGCAACTCACGAAGAATACCAATGATTGATAAACATGGGTAATAAATCACATGATTCTTTAATAAACCTGCAAACTTCAAATAGCACTGCACATGATGAATTTTAAATCATTACCGACACATATATAATAAACAAGAGGTAAAATACTGCATGCATGTCAGATTAACATTATGTCCATTGCACAGTTTAATGTCTTTTATTGTTTTGATGCCCCAGGGAAGGGGAAAAATGGTGCTCAGCATATTCTTCATTTTACCCGCAAAATTTTCTTCTATTTTAAATTGGAGTGGGAATACGTGTAGCCTATTTCAATGGAATGTCTTATAAAACTTCTACCATTTCTTTGAATATGGACTAACTTAATAGTTTGTCATCTTCGGAAAGGGGTAGTAGGGTTCTCCGAACTTACACCTTATCAGATGTCCTACCATGTACCTTTACCAAAACTGGAATTTGGACCTGTACAAAATCACAAGTGTTGCACAGAATGATAAATATTTATATGTCGACTATCCGATTGGTAATTGTCTTTGATATATTGGAAACCTATTAAGGAAAAGGCAGATATGCTGGTTATCAGCATATTATTCCCTTTCTTCAATATTTCCTGACGCTTTCATGCATAGGGCCTCAAAAAGCAAACTGCTGTTTACGAAAAGGATAAACCATTAAAAATGGCAATAATTTGGACTATTTCAATTTTATAGCTACTATAGACAATGAAATGGATGTTGATAAATTTATACAGGGTGTTTCATAATATGTGTTACCATTTCGAATCTCAAGTATATTTTAACCTAGAAATGTAAATCTAAATGAAATGTACAATGTGAAAATAGACATAATAAAGTTTTATTTGACATATAACAGTAGTATACTTGCGTTCAGGATTGATACCGATTCAACCCCATTAAATAATACAGTTTTGACAAAGCATTCTACATGACGTCATCCACGTTGCAAAACGACATCAACCTGTTTCTTAATGTTTGTAATGACCGAATTGCACGTTTCCATTGGAATATTGTGTTTTCACAGTGAAATGCTATTCAAATACATTTATGGATATGGCAACATGGTTATACATACATGCTCGTTCAGATATATCAAAGAAGAAGTTCAAGCGGAGGGAGGTCCTGGGAGTGCAAAAGCCACACTTTATCTGACCTGTACGAAATCTATTGTGTCCCAAATGTTTTCTCAATCCACACAATATTTTCTCTTGAAGTGGGGGCGCAGCAACATCCAGCCAGAATCAAAGGGTATGAAAGCCTGTAGCTTTTAGCCTTAATGCAAAATCATATTTCTACTTTATTTCATGCAGATAGTGAACTCTATTTAAAGTTGTCAAAACCCCACAATTTTCATCCTCAAAAAAGAAGGGTCCAGTTATTACCGATGGATTTTAGGACGTCCATACTGCTAAATTGTGGGAATGAAATTATCTTTTCAGACAAAATCAGATTTCTCTAAGCATATGTGTTGAATTTT
The DNA here is from genome assembly GCA_963680895.1 of Fragum sueziense. Taxonomy (NCBI): domain Eukaryota; kingdom Metazoa; phylum Mollusca; class Bivalvia; order Cardiida; family Cardiidae; genus Fragum; species Fragum sueziense. Next base: position 15,152,107 of record OY804595.1, on the reverse strand, counting down.
CATCATCAGGATATTATTTTGTTCATAAATTTGATGACAGTTATCGATAAATAATTGATCAAGCTGTTTGACAGCTTTCGTCCATGCGTCAACGGAGATCACCACTTTTTGAAAAACGGCCCAAATATGAAGACGTCAAACAAGACGTCATGACGTCAATATTTTCCCTTATTTTTTGCGTGACACAAAACTTTATTATGTACCCTTTAAAAGGGTGTATAACATAACTTTGTTGTATGTGAAGTCAATGGTTTATATTTATTCGTAATGGTAACAGATATTATGAAACACCCTGTAGGATTTGAGACAAAAGGAGAGAATGCTTAGTTAACGAGTATTATTGAGAGTATGAATCGTCCGTCGCGAATGGTCCAGAATTGACGTTCGCCATCAGCAAATATCTCCGTAATTTCACCGTAAAATAAATCGACAGCGCCGTTACCACGGCAACCACAGACGACAGGGACACGTTGAGAATGCCGACAGCTTGGTTGTTTTCTTTATTTTCGACGTCATCTTCTCCGTTATCGCCGTAACGTATCCCGAACGTAACGCTAACGCCGACACATGCTAGACTGGACAGCAGTAGGAACGTCAGGAAACAAATATGGAGGTCGGTCTGAAATAAACAATGTTGACATGTCACTAAAATGCATAGTTTAACCCGTTACTGCACAAATACAACTTTTGAATCCCTCATATAAAAAGGCTGGGGAAAACATTGTCGGAAATGAAGAAATTGCTTGTGACAAGCAATTTCTTCATTTTCTACAATGTTTTCTAACCCAAAATTGCAACATTTTCAACATTTTATCAACTTGAAATTGTGCGTCTTCAACACCCTTCATATTGGAACAGTCCACAGAGTCCAGTATTTTACCAATCAGGATCCGTGTTTGATTCAAATGCCACAAATCCCCCTTTTCCTATGTCGTGACTTATTCATATAATTTATGACTTATAACCAATACGGAATACTAGATCTTAGAACGCCGTTCAAACATGTACGTTAAATGATAATGAATTATGACCCCTGCTTGGAGGGTAAATACGGAATGGCTGCAAACATTACATTTTTTACCCTTTACCGTATTACGCCGATGTCTGCACCACAGGTGTCTTTAATTTCGGTCCAATCTAAAAATTTTCTCTTTGGGAAAGGACTAGCGCATGTTATGTGCTCTAAATGACACATTTAACCCTTTCCTAAACGACAAAAATTAGGGTGGTCCAATTAAGCTGTAGCAGAAGAGAATACCAAATTGATGTTGGCGAGGATTTGTGTAAACTATATAGCACCGAAAATATAGAGACAAAAGGAGAAATTGCTGATTATCTGCAATTTCTTCTTTAACCTCAATGTTTTCCGAAGTTTTTTCCTTACAGACGCCTTGTTTGGGAAGTATCAACCATTTATCAGACCAGGTTGGTGGATGGGAGAGAGTAGGAGAATAGTACTGAATTTTGCGCTAAAAATAGACTAGGTTTATCGTTATAATTTGATAAACCGTCAGTGTTGTTGTAAAATCTCGTAACTACGGCTTGACACAAGCCGTAGTTACGAGATTTTATAACAACAACCACGAAATAATATTCTTTGTCCGAAATTTCGTCATAGTTAACTGGATAAAATCGTTCCCTATTATGATAATTACCAGCGTTTTTAGCCCCATTCTGGCCGCGTGGTTATATCCTATAGACGTTATTCCTGAAGCAATGCTTGAACACTGTATTGTAGGTACTAGCATCTGAAATAGGAGGATAAAGGAATCATTAAATACTTTCCCGAACGATAGTAGCCTACTTTTGGTCCCATCGAAAGGAGCTAAAGACAACTAAAGAAATAGTAACTCATTTAGAAATATACTGAAACAAAAAAGAAACGCAACTTCCATTTTAATTCCTTTTTACGCAAAGACATCAAATTAGATTTACACGTATTCTCACGAGATGAGGGATTCACAAGTCGTCGTGATGTCTGTGCGTTTGGTAGATGCAAGACGTAGAATTTTCACTGCAATTTTAAAGCAGTTACTAAGACGAATCTTTAAAACAAAGTAAATCTAAAATATTTATATGTTCAAGTAGTAAACATCAGGTCAATATAATCAAAATGTAACGTTCGATACTGTCGCTTTTTATGAAGTCAATATAACCGTCAAATTCTCGATCATGATAAAGTTGTTAACGCCAATTATTTGCCACACATTTAAAAATACCAGTTTCGACAATGTGAAATTGTATGTGAAATTGCAACACCAATACTTGCACTTCAACACAGTTAGAAAGTCAAAATGTACTGTCGCCACTTTTTAACAGCGACTGAAATGTCCGCTACCGTCTATTTTATTACAAGATGGGCCAGACAGTATCCACGGAAATTAATTGTTACTATGGCCAAGTTAACCGATATACACAATACTAAGAGTAAATTAGCCCTATAAGTCTATGAATAGGAATTTTCCCCCTCTAATTCCACTACAAATCAGACTGCGGGGATCCTTGAGACTTTTTGTTGTAAAGTTCGATACTTGATTTTCCCTAAAATGCAATCCAATTTTCCATTTAAGTACACCTGCCAAATAAGAAATTCTGTATATATATCGAAAATAATATATGTTGGTTTTATTCCCATACGCATATATTTTTTCTGACCCGTTTTATATCAATTTGTAATGTCCGCGATGTAATGTTCAATACCGAGTATCTATAGACATTATCTCTCACGTTATAATTAGCTTAGTTTATTGACTTTATGACGTAAATAATGACATATCTAAACAGGAGGCTTTATGACCAGCCAATTTTCTTTACCGAACTGAAAAAATAAACATTTTTTACCAGTTTGGTGTTTGCAAAAGCAAGTGTTTGCAAAGTGATTTGCATTCTTAAATCCCTCTTTATTACATCACACCTTCTTTGTTATTTTGATTAAAACTGAATGCAACCATCGTATGGTAAATGCATAGGTATTTATTGTCTTTGAAAGTTGATTTTGATAACAATTGTTTTGACTGTAATGTCCGTTACTTTTGGTATCGGACATTACATATTTTGTAAGAGCTATTTACATGCATTATGAGATTAAGAAACGAAACGGAAGCTAATCCCCAGCGATTTCCCAACATCACTGCTCTAAACCATTTTCAAATCGATCATATGTTATCATATTTATTGAAAAATGTCAGAAATGTTGTTTGGCCACGTGATTAACTGCCGTAATTTGAGCAACATTTTCAAGGTGTAAAATGTTTGTTGACTTTTTCCATGCTTCTTAGACGCGTCAGCCAAGATACTTTGGGTTATTTCCTTGATATCAATTGATTGAATCAGTTTGAAAGCCTCTTTGAGCTGCTGTGGTCATGAATCGCAGGGGATGGAGCACTTTAAGAACCATTCATTTCAGACGTTGCTCGCACCAATCATACCACAACATTATATATGAGCCTTTCTGGACTTTGAGAAGACTAGTAATTTCCGATTTTTTAGCACCAAATAAAAACTTTTCCCACTGGGAAAATCTTATTTCATCATGCTTAATTGAGTTGGTGTCTGTCACATGTTTCTGTCCAGCGACGATTTGTAATGTTCGATACAATTAAGTAGTCCTGATTTTTGTCCAGAGTATCTATAGATTAAGATTATACAGTTCTCTAAGGTTCTCTAAGCTATTTTGATTATATTGATATTGTGTGGTGTGTATGGCACATTTCGGGTATGCAAAACATGTTTTCTGGTGTAATGTAATGTCCGCTACATTTGTAATTACCGTTACATATCTAGCAAAACATGCTTTTTGTTCTCTTTAATCTCCATGTTGCTGATTTTTTAAAGTTTGATTAATTATGTGAAGAAAGCAAATGCGTTGATAACACATTGTTCCAGAAATCGTTTTCACGTTACGCATATAGATCAATTCCGATTTTCTGACAAATACACCATGATACTACTAGGTTACAGTGGATTTGTATGCTATTAGACTTGCATTGGCTCATTTTAGGTTTGTTAAGACGTCAGGAATCTATTTGATATGGGAATTTTCATGCTATACTGATTTTTTATTGAAATGTTTTTACTTTTAATTTAATTGATAAAACTGTAATGTTCGCTACAATTCATGAGCACATTTAAATGCTTCGTTCTGAATAGAAGTTAAACATTAAGGACCTGCAAACATGCTCTCGCTGTTAGAAAAACATCTGTATATAAATTGAAAAATCATATATATGTTGTTGACATGGCTTTCTGATAGTAACAATATGTTATCAGCTGTTTTTACTATTGCAGCAGTGAAATTCGTTACATCTGTAGTAGGTGTCATTTCTTTTGAAGCACATATCGGACGATTCAAAATGAATATACTCAATCTATCGGATATCATATATCCCGAAGCGTTCATGTTACACTATGATACAATGTAATTCAATGTCCGGTAGGTATAAATGGTCATTATTAGCTTACAAGTGACACTGGTACGAGAGGTTCGTACATTACCGTGGCAATTTTATTCTATTTGACTGCCACCATTCAACAGTTTAATATATTTTCCTTTGGTTTAAATGTCAATAAAGGTGTTCCGGGTTACTTCGTTTTTTTCGATTTTAATATGGCCAAGATCCCTCATAATATGAGAATACGTGTTAATGGCAAAATTTAGTACATTTAAAGCAATAACATTTCACCTTGTAAAGTACACAAAATCTCATTTGTAGTAAATTCCATTGATAAGAAAACGCACAGTTTACACCTGGCGTCAATACAATTTGACAAAAAAAACTGTATGTAGGTCGAAAAACGCAATCTGTTTCGATCAGTTTGGTCCGATTTTCGAGTTGTGAAGCCCACGCAATTTATTACAGGTCTCCGTTGCCGCCTTAAACCTATCCCGTAGGTGGGGTTAACCTGATGATACGGTCCTGTCGTGACGTCATATCTCTTACACGTCCGCTCCGTGTTCGATCGGTTGATGTCCCATTGAGAGCCAACAGAGTAAACAATCGAATATGTGTCGATTTGTTGCCCCATCAATGTATTGCGACAACATTTTGACTTTTTCAACCAAACAACATTCGTACTCCATATTGGCGCTGGTTTTGGCGCAGCCGTGTTATGCGTAGGGTAGTGAGAAGTGTATGAACGCTTTAACATCTTCTTGGTCTATGTTTTACCTTGTGTTTGAAGAAAATTTGTTTTGATGGTAGTCATATAGAAACCACGGCAGGGGGATAATCAGTTTTTAACAATTTACCATGTATCATGTGATGAATTTGCGACATTTGAAGAAAATTTCACTATAATCATGCGTATGGATGCAGTTTTATTAAAAATGTACTCAATATCCATTAAAAACATATTTTGTCGAAAAAATTACGAAAAATTGGCGTGGCGTATCTTTTTTGTTCTAGTATATCTACATTATAGCGTAAAAAACATTGAAAAGAAACTGTAATAATTACTGCAACCATTTTCTTCATTCCCTGCAAGTTTTTCATGTTTATTGGAATGACGACATTTTCTTTCGGGGAGAATGCAACCCGCAAGCAATGAAAAATAGAAGACCTAGATCGAATATGCAAATGCCGGTAAGTAAATATTTGATTCGTCATGCTAAAAGCGAACTTCAGGGAAGTGCGAAAAGTATAGACCAATCAGTCATTCTCATATAATGAGTAGGACCTATCATAGGGAACGATTTTGTCAAGTAAACAGTGACGTAAATTCGAACAAACAATTGTATTTTCGTAGGTGTTGTTATAAAATCTCGTAACTACGACATTAATTCAAGCCGTAGTTACAAGATTTTATAACAACACAGACGGTTTATCAAAACATAACAGAAAACCCAGTCTATTTCAGTTCATTGCCATTACAGAGAGTACCTGCCGTCTGCCAAGTCTGACCCATTTTACAAATGGTTATAGTCACTTCCTAGAAGGTCACTTAAAAAAAAAACGTGACGAATCATATTTATTATCATAAAATACCAACCTGAGCGGCGAGTCCAAGAACAGCCCAGTAGTACATTGACGTCCCCTCTAGATAGTATATGGTAACACCAAAACTGAGCCAGACACCAACATTAAGTAGGCCGTGTAGGAGAGATAGTACCATAAATACCCACTGTAGTGATTCACGCGAACAATAACCTGTAATAGGGAGGAATAAATGGTCGATTTTCTAAACTTAAACCCCGCAACTATCACGGGGTATAACCTGACGTTCGTAACTGCAGTTACGCACGTCCAATATGGCGACTTCAAAATTAGGGGGATATTTCTCAAGCTTCATTTGTATAACTGGATGTGTAATTCGTTCGGATTTCTTCACCAATACGATGTTTGTTTATATCAAAAGGAGTTTGAATCGAACATTAATTGTTTATGTCAGTATAAAAGCTGTAATTAAGCTTTCAAAAATCACGATGAAGTGCGTAACTGTTACTTGAAAATAGGTCAAGAAGTTCGTAACTAGGTAAATATGACGTTCGTAACTAAATAAAAGCGTATCGACTGAAGGGTTCTAGCAGATGAGTTTTGTATAACTAGTGGTTTTGGAAGTGGACAAATCGGAGTATTTGACCACAAGCAAATATGTTAACCCTTTCCCAAACAAGAACTAGTTTTGACGTCCCTAATACAAAAGGTTTGGGGAAACATTGAGACAAAAGAAGAAACTGCTGATAACCAACAGTTTCTCCTTTTGTCTCAATATTTTCTCAGCTATATTGTACACAAATCCAAGCTTGATCATCATCCATTTTGTCGTCAGCAGCAGGTTTTCGAATATGACCACCCTAAAATTGTCTCATGCAGGTCTTGTACAAAAGAATGCATCTGTTAGAAAAATGGAACATTCTTTTCAATAAATAACCAGACTAACAGATGAAAGGGTTGAAACCATCCTAAAATTGATGTTTCAAATCCAAACCATGTGTTGTGGGTACTCATTTAAATGTCTCCATGAGATTATTGAAATGAGTGGCCAACCCACAACATGGGTTTTGATGAACGGCTTATGAAATATTGTACAAATGTATATTGAAAATCCATTGCCCATCTTGTCTGTAGTTCTGAATAAAGTGGGCGATTTTGGTTTCTGGAGCCGTAAATCCAGAGTGTCAGCACATTCTTCTTTTCTCTTAATGTTTTCCAAAACACTTAAGTTAAATGAAAAGTGGGCATTATCCCTTTCCCAAATAAGACCTGGTTTTGACGTCCCTAACAGAAACAGCTTGGGAAAACATTGAGACAAAAGAAGAAACTGTTGATAACCAGCAGTTTCTCCTTTTGCCTGAATATTTTCTGCGCTATATTATATACAAATTCTATCTTAAACTAGGTCCTTTTGTCGTCTGCAGCAGCTTTTGAAATGGAAATTTTGAAAAATTGCTGTTTGGGAAAGGGATATTTTGAGGAAACATTACATGTAACCCTTTCCAAAAAGCCAAATGTTAAAGTGTAGTCCACATAATGAGGCCATTTTGAGATTCAGAAAATATCGGATAATTTCGAGCAACGTCGATACGTATCCGAAGCTATTCGGACTCAGTCGTAAACATTCGGCGGTGAAAAGTTCCATTGCCAAATGTTTGCAATGTCACCCGCATAATTTTGATGACATGCAAATCGCATTAGGGGTCGACTACCTTAAGTTCATCCAAATTTGAAAGGAGTTACAGCAACAAGAAATATTGACATAAACAATGTAAACTCCTAATGTTACACAAAATATTGAAACAATGATGATAAAGGAGAACTTGCTGATCACAAGCACTTTCTTCTTGTCTCTCAATGTTTCAAAAAACTATTTTCTACCCAGGTTGTCAAAATCTGCTAATGTTTGGGAAAGTATTGGAATTTAAATAACCAGAGCAACAGAAAAGAGGGGTGAAACAATTCTTAGTTTGTTATAATTTCAAATCCAAACCAAATGTTGTGATTACTAATTTGAACCGCCTCAAAGAGATGATTCTATTGAATACCAACAGCACGGGTTTCTGATGAACAAATTATGACATATTGCATATGAAAACCCATAAACAATCTTATCTGTTGCTCTGAATAACAAAACAACACATTCATATTCAGGTAATTTATTTCAAAGTACAATGTACAGTCAATCTTGTATCAATAGACCACACTTGGGAAACTCTCAGTGTTCCTTTGTTCTTTAGGACTTCACTGTTTTGATACTTTTCACAGCAATAAACTGGTTATGTGGTCACCTGCAAAGAGATAAAAACACATAATTCAGTTGAAAACGGTTTAGCATTTAAGTACTATAATACCATTCTAAATTGACCAAATTATAGAAATGTGTCATTACAAAGGAGATGCATTTCAAAATCTGTATTTCTCAGCTGCTGTAAGCATGCATAAATTAATCAATCATTCATCAGGCATCAAAATTTTAGACTGGTCCAAATACAAAGATGGGGAAGAAAACAGTTCAAGGTGGTCTTTCTGGGTAGAAAATATTGTGATTAATGAAAAAAATGTTTTTTAACAACCATTTCTTTTCTTTTTTCTCAATGTTTTTCAAAACCTTTACCTTGTGAAACATATAGAAAGGTACAATTATGTTGAAATGACAGTCACATGCCTTGCAACAAATAAACCCCAATCATAGTTGATTTGTTTTAATGGGTTTTACATTGTTTTCAACTGCTATGGTCATATCGCAACAGCTGGAGCACCTAACCATGGGTTTCTAGTATTTCTCTCTGCAGTACCACCGCAATATCCAAACCAAGCCTCCAGCTGCTGTCTCACTTAGATGATTCACATCCATTAAGGAGAGACAATTGACTTTTGTCACATGTCAGAATGGATACTGGCCCAGCCGGGGTTTGAATGTGCAACCCCTGGATTGACAGACTCCAATGTTACTGACTGAGCTGTCGGGTCTTGGCCCAATCACAGTTGAAGCTCAAAACAATCGACTTTGCATTGAGAGCGGGATTTTGGCTCTGGCACCAAATCACCTTTTCTCACAAAAGTCTTCATGTGCATATACAAACAAGACTAGATCAAACAAGATGTGTTTGTGAAACATTAATGCCCCTGAAATGGCCAATGTTTTCGGATGGACAGACTGATTGACAGACAGATTGATGAACAAACAGACTGACACAAGTGACAATTTCAATACAGGGACATAAAAATGACATTATCGCTCAATATTTAAGAAAAATATTGAAAGTTCAATTGAAGCCATGAATGCCCTGTTCAATGTGTAAATGTTATAAACTTGATTGGTGCAGGTGATTCAAGATCTAAGCAGAAAACATAAATTGGCTAAAAGTCAGGCCTAGAATTTAATTTCCCTAAAAATTTGACTAGATCTATAAAAATTTTGCAAGTGGCTTTTGAAACCACTAGCACAAAGATAAACTAACACACAGGAAAACTGTCAAACATGATGAACAATCATAATATCACCATTACGCCACAAAGAAATGTGCATTTGCAATGAAATCTTATTTTCTCTTGATTCATTTCACTTGCAAAAAAATCTTGTTGCAAAAAAAAAAAATGTTGCAGAAAAAAACAATTGTAATTTTCATTTTTGACTAGCAAATTGACAGTATGCTAGTTGAAATTCAACCCTGATCTATATAGTGGTAAACATGATTGTGCTCCTATGTCACTTTAAAATTTGATTTAGCAACAATTTACCAGTAGCTTTTTTCCTCAAAAGCTCAAAAACAATACACTGTCATATTTACCTCTGGACAGTTTTAACAGAATCCACATTTCAATGATGTTTTCCATATCTGAAAAGACATTCATTAAAAACATAAGTTCAATCCATATTTACATATTGTCCTAACTCAACGAAAACCTCATAATTGCAGCTTGTTTTAAGCTGCAGTTACGAGGTTTTCGTTGAAAAGCAGTAATATCTTGCTTCTTTTGCTATATTTTCCCAAGCAAATCCAATAGATGGTTCCAATTTGATTTTTTACATAGTTGCAGATTAGAAAGTAATATCACACTTTAAGGATGAAAATTCTCTATTCTCTTGACACGTTGGAAAGACTTAAGTATTGAGGAAAATGGAGAATATGCAGATAAGCTGAACTGCAGCAGCATTTTCTTCTTTTAAATATTTTCCAAAACTTAATTTATGAAATGTTGTGACAAACAATAACACAAACAAACAATCAACAATAAAAAGAATAATTGGGTCGTTTTATTTACTTGCTGATCAAAACCAAATTTTATGCTTTATCGCCCAATCCCAAACAAGGCCTTATTTGGATGTCCCATTTAGATTTGATTTATTTGGGTTTATCGTCATTTCAAGTGCTATGGCCGTATTGTGGTGGCTGGAGCACCTAGCCATGGATACAAGGTATTTCTCATACCGATACTATCACAATTTTCAAACTGAGCCTTCAGCTACTCTCTGACATAGAAGATTCCGACCCATTGGTGTGACACAAATGACTTTAGTGACTGTCAAATGACAGAATGGATAATCATTCAGAGCTGGGGTTTGAAATCTTGACCCCTGGATTGACAGACTCCAACGATACTGCCTGAGCTTTCCGGGCTCAGCACATCCTATTTAGAAATGCTTTGGAAAAATATTGAGGCAAAAGAATAAAATATTGATAAACATTTTACTCTTTTTCCTATATTCTTTTCTGTGCTGTATTGTACAAACAAATCCTAATTGTATCAAAATCCAATATGTAATGATGATAATCTCTAGTCCTAAGCTTTCAAATTGGACTGATTAGCTCAGTCTGTAAATTGTAATATTGGCGACTAACATGTTACAAGCCATGGGACACAGGTTCAAGCCCCGGCTCAGCCAAAATAATTTCTGACATTTGACAAAAGTTGATTGACTCTATGGATTAACCAGAGCAACAAGTATGAGGGGTTGAAGACATTCTAAATTTTGTATCCTTAATTCAAACCCTAAGTTGTGGGTACTCATTGTATCATGTCAACGAGACCATTCTAATGAGTAGTGTACCCACAACGCTTTTATCTCTTGCACAAATTTTGTGCGTTTTGGTGCAGTTTCAACGCAAATGACCCTCTACAAATTATCAGTGCTCAGGAACATGAAGAAATAATGTGACAATAGGCATGACCCTGGGGCCCGTAATTTGAAGACATGGGGGACATAATGACCCCCTCTAGCAAAAGTCAAGGGAAAACCCTGCTCAATATTCAATCAGGTACTGAATAAATAATAAGATTGTACATAATCATAAACATATGGTACAAAATATGATACGAAATAGCCAAACCATACAACGAAAGTTAACTATGGTACGAAATGGTTTGGGTACGAAGAGTTTTTCCTTTTATTAGACAACTTTTCGCTTACATAGAAAGAATACTATGTCATTCAGCAGCCTTTAAACGACATAATGAACAATAAATAAGAATATATACACTAAACAAAATATTTGCCTACCCGAAAAGGTAATCCGAGTTTTCTCTGATGAGATTCGAGATAAGCAGGACAAACAATTTTGATGCACCAAGGATTTTTCCTTTTCACACAATGTTTTGCCTTTCATGTTGTAAGCAGTCTTTTTTCACTTTCTCTCTTATCGTAACTCAAAATGAACTCGTGTATCGATAGCAGGTTTTGTTGATTTTTCCTAGTATTTCATAATGGCGGCAGTTTTATCAAGGGAAAGAACTTTCCCAAGATCGAAGCATCAAGGGAGATAACCGCTGGAGACAAAGAATTCCTTTATCATCGATACGTAGCTCTTGGTAAACTAAAACACACTTTTCCAGGTTTATAGGGGGCCCAATTGATATGCGTCAGTGAATCACTGACCGACACAGTGCAGACCCAAATAGCGGACATTAGCTACATATCACAATGAATCGCCTGGAAAGGTCATAAACTGTAAGACTTTGTGAATAACTTCGTAACCACCGTATCTTTACACCAAAGATAAGACATTTTAGCAAAACTTCCGCATAATTAAGATAAACAAAATGTTTTCCCAATAATTACACCCTTTACTCAAGATAACCGATAATGGACTGGAAGACTAGATCTCTAATGATATCAAAAACGAAAACTTGTCCCCCTTTTAATATGGTTGACGGAAAGCACGAGACCTAGAGTTGCATGTATAGAATTAGGGCCATAGAAGCTGGGAAGCTTATGCACTCTGTGCAATCGGCCTCGAAGACTATGTGAGAATTTATGATAAGTTACGCACGTCATTTAAGGAATGCAATGACACAGTTACTAACTTCATGTATTACAGTTACGCACATCATGCGATTTTTTCGAGCTCTGATATTGGCCTACTAAATAAATATGTCAGAATAAAGAGAGTGTGACATTGTAAACAGGGTTATTATTGATCAAGTTCGTCAAAAAATATATCAAATGCATTGACATAGTGCCTGAAATCGATGCTTGTAAAACTCGCCTTTTTGTCCCTCCTCCATATTGGACGTGCGTAACTGCAGTTACGAACGTCAGGTTATACCCCGTGAACTATGTATAGCTTAATTCACCCTAACCCATTCCAACACAGTGATTCTTTTTAAGTCCCTCCGCCCCCACCCCACACCCCTCAAAGGAAAGAGAAATGAAAAACATAGTGAAAAATGAATAAAATCCTTCTGACAAGCATTTTCTTCATTGTCCTCAATGTTTTCTGACACAATCTATATAAAACGCGTTCTGTTGTAGGCTAGGCCTATCGTTTATTTAACTAAGGTTCTTCCAGGAAAATTAAAGCATCAAAATGATAAATCTGTCCGGGCAATCAACCTCGGGATTTATTGTATGTATCACATAACTTAGAGCTATATAGTTAAATGAATTAAACATCACGACAGAACATGATTTATTAACTTTAATAGGCTATCATTACATGGTCTCCGCACAAAGAGCATCGCTCTTATAAATCAAACGATTTTCCAAACGATAATATATTACGTGGATGAGTTGCATGTGACACAATTTATGATAACCATAGAAATTATATAGCATAGTAAATATTGAAGGAAAAGGAGAAAATTGCTAGTTGTGAGAAGGCGACCTACCAGGCTCGCTCTCAATCACCACACTGTCAACCAATCTTGGTGACGTCACATCCGGGTTGTCGTCACCAGGGGGCGCTTCATCTGCGCCGGACTCGGTAACTGTTTCCGGGACTGGATACTCGGAGATGGTCGCCATTGTCGGAGATTCCGAGCCTTTCTGAAGAATCGGCGTCTTTTCTTCGTCACTCATACTTTGGTAAACTTAGCTTTGTATCTGCAAACGTAAATAATGGGTATTAAGAAAATGTTCCAAAGGATGCTCGCATTTACTTGGCATTGAAACCTATACAAAGTCCAAATTATACAATAACAATGGTGATCTTAATCAGGAAACTGGGATTTAACCCATTCCCAAACAAGACCTTGTTTTGACGTCATGAATAGAAATTACTCGGGAAAACATTGAGGCAAAAGAAGAAACTGCTGATTATCAGCAGTTTCTCCTTTTGCCTCAATATTTTCTGAGCTATAAATTTACACAAATCAAATCTTTAGCATTTTTTTTGTCGTCTTCAGCATCTTTGAAATAGCACCACCCTAAAATGTTGCCGTTTGGGAAAGGGTTTAACACCAGACTGGAATTTCATGAGACCGATGTACATAGCAGCGTTGTAAGGTGACCGTTGTCCAGAGTCCCGTTATATACAGGTCCTATATAGGGCCACTCTCTTTCAAAGAGGCTTTTTCATTTCGCCTCTGTTATGAGAGCGTAAGAATATGAAAGTAGTTCCATTTCAATCAGGAAGAATATGAAAATACTAGTAGTCCCATTTTAATTAGATCAATACATGTACTTATTAGATTTGAGAGCACTTCTGATGCAAACAGAGTAATATTTGTAATACAAAAAATGAAACAGTTACAAAGTAACTAAAGACGTTATCCTTCGGTAGGCAACGGTTCGTGGACTCTAGCCGAGGTAGCCCTTTGCAGAGATGATATGGGAAGAGCAATGAACGATCACTCTGTGGGGAGAATGATATAGCGCATTGGAAGCGACGATCAATTTTGGAATGAAAACTGAAATATCTCGAGGCGACTACTTGAAGTCGTTATCTCAGGGTCAAAAGACGAGTGTTCCTTTCATCTTTATGTTAATCCCACACGACAAATTTTAAGGTGGTACAATTTCGAAAGCTACTATAGACAATAAAATGGATGTAGATAGAGATAGGATTTGCGTTAAATATAGCACAGGAAATGTTGAGGTAAAAGGAGAAACTGCTGGTTATCAGCAGTTTCTTCTTTTGTCTCAATGTTTTCCCAAGCCTTTCCATCAGGTACGTCAAAACCAGGTCTTGTTTGGGAAAGGGTTAAATGACACGTTTAATTTCTTTTTTTTTCTTTTTTATCACTCTGTCTCAAAGGCTGGCTAGTTTTAACGATCATATGAGATAGTTTTGAGAATAGTCTTGAGAATACATTGATAGAACAAAACGTTGGTAATCATTGTTCTTGAAAAAGATAAATCCTATTTGTAGGATTTTATTGCCTTCGAGCGCTTTGGAAACTTTTTGAAGCTTTTACTGGCATGTCCCACCTAACTGAACATTCGTAGCGAATTTCTACCCAAAGTCAAGGGCGAAATTCGCAGTTTTTGTTGTCATTTTATTCGGTTTGCTGGTTTTCAACGATTTTGTACCGACCATACACCGATTACGTAACAAACTTGTAGCGACTGTGTCGAACAGCCAACGATTTTTCTCCGAAATATACACCAATTCGTTCCAAACATCAACGAACCCCTACCGTTTGAGTTACGAATATAACGTCATATTAGGAATGGCATCGTGAGAATCGGTGTGTTTCGTTGGCGGTTCGTTGACCTTTACGGTCATATCGGTATATAAACGCACCTTCATCGGAAAGTAAACGCAAACATGGGGCGTCCGTGGCCGAGTGGTTAAGAGTCGCTGACTCAGGATCACTTGCCCCTCACCTCTGTTGGTTCGAATCCCGCCAGGGACGTATGAACTTTCATGTGAGGAAGCTATCCAGCTGGCTTGCGGAACGTCGGTGGTTCTACCCAGGTGCTCACTTGGGGTCTTCCTCCACCATTCAAAGCTGGAAACAGGTCAAAAGAAGGGAGTTCCTTCCTGGGCACGCCCAGTCTACTACTCGGTCATATGGGCAACCGGCAACCGAGGATAAATAACCTAAAAACAAAAGTAAACGCTAGTCCTTCGGTGTGATCATGACGAAGACACCGACCACGAATTCGTCGGCAAATTATCACCGACACCAAAACGAAAGCAACGACTGTCAGACGCTCGCCTACCGATTCCTCTGCGAACCGTCACCGAACTCATGCCGAAATTTTGATCGCTGCATTGGTCGAAAAATTTTGTGCGTGCTCAAAAACTTTTTGGGCGTATGCAAACAGTAAAATAGTAAAATGACTGAACAAAATCTGATGAATCGAATTTCGGATATGGCAGGATATTTTGACCTGACTTCGACACAACGTGTGTCGACTGTAAAATCTTTTGTTTCACATGGAATCTGAGTAAAGGCATCATTCGGAAATCTTTTAAAAAAGAGATTAAAGGGACATTTCATTCCAATATCAATTTTTTAAAGTATGTCTTGATGCCAAGATTGATTATTCTAATGAGTATAAATACTATTAGTGATTTGAAGTTGTTGCCAATAAGCGAGAAACACGCATTTAAAGTTGAGACATAATCGATAAAGTGCATATAAATCCGAACTGTTGTCCACAACAATTGGTTCAATTTTAACACAAAATTATAAATTTCTCGTAAACGGCGCAATATTTTGGCTTGAAATTTTCAGAATTTTCATAAGGAAATATGCTCTTTCAGATAAAGGTAAAAGTAAAATTTATGACAAAAAATTTTGAAATGTCACTTTAATGTCTACAAAGAATAATGCTTGGTAAAATATTGAGGCAATGGAAAAAATTGCGACAACAAGCATTTCCTCATTTTGCCTTAATATTTTCTTTGCTGTACACAAATTCATGACTTATTTATCTATTTAACATTTTGTTAATTGCACCATCTTTCAAAATGGAATAGTCCAAATTTTGGCGTTTGGGAAACGGTCTTACATATTATTTTTTACGATTTTAAACTTTTACTTACGCTATATTATACAAAAATCCACAAAAGATTTATAAAATGTATAATTTATCTCTTTATCCTAAATAAGACTCAGTAAATCAGCACTTGTACCACCTCATGTGGCTGATTAGTCAACACTTGAAGCAATTTTAAAGATAATACAATTATTAATGCTTAACCCTGGACCAAACGACAACATTTTGAACTGTTCCAAATTGAAAGAAGTTGTAGTCTAGACGACATTTTTCAAGTTGGTGAAATATTTGGAATTTTACGATTTTTCATAAAGAAAACTGAATGGAAACTGAAGAAATTTCTTGTGAAAAGCAATTTCTTCGTTATCCCCGATGTTTTCTCCAATTATTTTCTTGTGGATGACAAGAATGCGTCAATGTGTTGGAATGGGTTAACCGCGTTCCAAATTACACGTAGCTCTATGTCGACGAGAGCACACTCAGTTTTTTTAACACTTTCCCAAACAAGACCTGGTTTTGACGTCCCTAATAGAAAAGGCTTGAGAAAACATTGAAACAAAAGAAGAAACTGCTGATAACCAGCAGTTTCTCCTTTTGTCTCAATGTTTTCTGAACCATATTATTCACAACGGTTACCCATATTTACACTTATTTTGTCGTCTGCAGCAACTTTCAAATTGGATCAGTCCAAATTTTAGTCGTTTGGGAAAGGGTTAATATTTCAACTTAGGCGGACAGACTATCCCCTCGTCTGAAAAGCTTGGGTGGACACCACTTCCTCGCTGTGTTTTGTTGTTATTTTTGCTGTTGCAAAGCGAACACCATTCCCTCGAGTAGAAGATTAATTGCAGACATAATCCCTCCTTCGATTTATCTAGACTGACATAATTAACTCGGTTTATGTGGCTTTAAAGGGACCATGCTAGATACGAGGGACGGTCGGAAAGTAGTTGGACTTTTCGTGCTGCTGTCTCTCCATTTGCAACTGTATAAACACATTATATATTGGTGAAATCTACATCCATTTGCCATTAATGTGGTCAGTTTATTTTCAAAGAAAGTTGAATATATGCAATATTCTGCCCACTTATATGTGATAGGGGTTTTGTGTACCATAGGCTATTTGTTAGAGGAACAACAAGGGTAACCAAAACAAAAGAACAGTCTAGTCATTTTAATCGCGAAGAATTTAAGTTTTTGAACTACATTATCACTGAAGATTAAATAATGGTTCATAATTCCGAACTTGGGATAAAAACCCAGTCACAGCAGTCATAGAAACGAGCTGGTTCCCCACCTCTGAATAGATTAAACTTTTACATTCGGCTGGTAGTCATGTTTGTTGCTTTTGTGGATTCACGAGGTCTGATAGTTAGTCATTTCATGTCAAATGGTAAAAACTGTCATTGCTAAGTACAATTCTGAAGTAATTCAGAAAAAAAAAAGAATAAATGCTGAAGTAAACGCGTCCCAGATTAGCAAAGAAAAATGTTTTCTACTTAACGATTACGCACGCTCCCATACCACCGCATCTACAGTGGAGATTATCAAATATTACTCATGACAAAAGTTGTTTTACTCTTCTTATAGCCCAGGCCCTACCCCAGACGACTTTTATTTGTGTCTAGAACTGATGAAAATGCTTGCTGAGAAGAAATTTGAGACCATGGCGCCTTTGATACCGGTGATTACACAGTACCTAATACAGTGGGTCTACGTCATGGTTAATAGTGGCAATAGTAAAGCTCCTACGAAGATGGCAAAAATGCATAGACATAGATGGATACTTTCTTTAAACAGTGTAGAAAGAATTTTGTTAAAAAATTAAATGGTTTTAGAGAACTAGTCAAAAGTCCAACTACTTTCCGACCGTAAAGGTGGGAATAAAAGTAAATCAGATCCGAATAACTACAGAGCGATTACATTGTCGTCTGCTTTCTTGAAGCTTTATGAAGCATTATTGCTCGAATTGGTTAAATCAGAGTGCGTAGTCCCTTTGAGTCCTCTTCAATTTGGATTTCAACCAGGTATTAGTTGTCCTATGACTTCCTTTTTGTTAAAAGAGAGCTTATTTCATGCAAAAGAGTCAAATAGTAAACTTTATACATGTTTCCTTGATATTCAAAAAGCTTTCGACAATGTATGGCACAACGGGCTGTTTTACAAGTTAAGTGAAATGGGTATTACCGTACTTACCCTAAAATCTGTTATAAGTTTATATGATGAAAACCAATGCTGTGTACTTTTCAACGGACACAAATCTGAATCTTTTGATATTGAGGTGGGAACCAGACAAGGAGGGCTGACGTCACCATTTTTCTATCTTTGCTTTATCAATGGACTTCTGGTTGATTTAGAAAACAGCAGTGTAGGTTTTACATTGTATGACATTAGATTACCATGTATTACTTCTGCTGACGACATGGTCCTTATGAGTCTCACAAAAATTGGTCTTGACAACCTTCTTAAAATTTGCTATGCATATTCAAGAAAATGGATATTCAGATACAATTCAAAAAAGTGTGCCGTTATTGTGTTTGACGAAAGTAAACATGCATTTCTGTTGTCAAAAAGAAAATGGGTGATAGGGTCTGAAATAATAGAAGAAGAAGAAAGGTATACACATCTAGGTGTCACATGTGATAAGTATTTTTCAAACTTACCAAGTATACAGGACGCAACCATCAAGTTACGTGGGTCTTTCATGAGTCTTTTTAATAGTGGAGTGAATGATAAATGTCTTCATCCCTTCACTAGTAAAAAGTTGTATAATGCTATTGCCCTACCGCGCGGACTTTATGGTTGTGAAACTTGGCTGTCAATGTCCGATAATGAAATATTGAAATTAGAACGATGTCACCGATTTTGTGTTAAAACAATTCAAGGTTTAAGTAAATTTACTAGAACAGATGTTGCTTTAGGTATGCTTAAAATGTTGAACATAGAAAGTTACATCGACATACGTAAATTGAACATGTTAGGCCATCTGTGTAGACTACCAACAGAAAATACCATTAAAAGGGTTTTTAATTTTAGATTATGTGGCTATATTTTGTCAAATAACAACAAAATGGGATATTTTAAAGATATTTTTCATGTCTTGCATAAATACGGTTTCACCAAATATTTGGTTGATTTTTACGAAAATGGTTGTTTCCCGGGACATTGTCAATGGAAAAAGATTGTTAAAAAACAAGTTCAACATGTTTTCGAAGAAAAATGGACAAGCAATATCTTTCAGGAACCCGAATTCGAAATATTTTTGTCAACTCATCCTGCTTTCTGTGAAAGCATCTTTTGGTATATTTCAAAATGCAACTCAAAGTATCGAAAGTATTGTGATTCAATAGTCAAAATATTTTCGACTCTGGACGTTGTAATCCGGTTACTCTATGTGCCAAGTGTGGACAATTTTATGATACCATAGCTGTACATGCCCTAATTCAATGCAGTGCGACTGAGGACATCAGACAAAAGATGTTAGACATGATGTTATGTAAATATGGTACACACTTCAAAGATTTTTTCAGTACATTATATGACAAAACTAAAACATGCATTTTATTGGGAGCTCCATTCCCGGAATTACTAATGAGACTAGCTGGAAATCACATCGACTTCATAATGTCATTATTGTATTATGTTCATGCTATGTGGACACTGTTCAATAATTAGATAGATTGTTTTATGTACGTAAAAACGGATCTAGATTTTCCTAGCATTAATGGTAATTTAGTACGATGAGAATTTATTAGGAATATAATCAGTTTCTAACATATCATTTTCTTTGTCCATGTGATAATCTATGTATCATGTTTATTGCATTTGTATTCTCTTTCATTGTTTATTGTTTGTGTAATGTATGTATATGTGTGTATGTAAATCTTCATTTGATGGAGGAAATAAAGATATGAATGAATCTAGGGACGAAAAGCGCTGGTACCAATATGACTTATGATAAAATAATGAAGGAAAAAGAAAAAAAATACAAATGTCGTTTGGTACTGTTCGTGTGTTGAGAGAAATGTTATCACACATGATAGCATGACATGCACCTACGAAAATAAATTAAACTGTTTAAGGTAGAACACCTGCTATGTGGCCATTTTGAGATCCATAAAAAATCGGCTTTTTTTCGAGCGGCGTCGAACACATTCGGCGGTGGAAAGTTTCACCGCCGAATGTTTTCGACGTCGCCCGAATGATTATGACGTCACTCGAATCTCATGAAGGGTTGACTACCTTAAGTGTGAAAGTTACTGCACATTGAATATGGAACCTGGAGAGAATAGAATTTGTGTGCAGAAAATATTGAGGCAAAATGAGAAATTGCTGAGTATCAGTATTTCCTTTTTTTGAAAGTTTTAACAATCTATAGGCCCCTATCTATACACGAGAGCAGATCAAAACCATTTTTTTCGAAAGGCTCACCGAATAACCCTTCCATAAGTAATAATATTATATACATTTCAGACAAAAGAAGAAAATGATCGTAGGCCTAATTAGCATATTCTCCTTTTGTTTAAAAAAATTCTGTGTTATAATTTTATAATTCGGAATTCCTCCATTTAGCAACAAACGTTTTCTTAGTTTTCATCAATGTTTTCCAAAAGATAACTGAGGTAGAGTGGTTAAAGTAAGGGATTGATTGGAATAAAAATATTAACCCATTACTGCACCGTGACGCATTTTCATTCCCTCACAAGAAAAGGCTTGTGAAAACTTTTTGGAAAATGAAGAAATTGTTTGTTTTCTAACCCAGAATGGAAATAATTTAAAAATTTCATCAATTTGAAATTGTCGTCTGCAACACCTTTCAAATTGGAAGAATCCAAAATTGTGCGGTCTGTTAAAGGGTTTTAAAATATCTAAATGATTCATTTCTGGTGGTCGTGAATATGCCGGAAAACGTCGGAAATCCCCAACTTCCACCGAACTCATCATCACCGCGGAGAATCGCGTGATAATAATCAATATATCTTATACATAGGCCTACAACCGAATTAAAAACGGCTTGAATCAGAGATGGTGGAAAAATCCCGATAATTTGCTGAATGTGGTGGTTATTCGAAAAAATCAATCGGTAAAATGTTGTTGACGACCTAGCTTTTATCAAGCCGGGGTTTGAATCTACGACCTCTAGATTGATTGTCCCCCCCCCCAGTTCGACGTGTGTCCTATTGAATTCTGACACATACATAAAAGAACACTGATGCGAAGTCACAGGCTGTTCAGGATTTATGAAGATAACAATAGTGACGTTTTCTCTTTTCTAGGCAATGTTACAAATTTAGAACCTTTACACCAAGCGGCTTCGGATCAAGGAAATGCAGACCTGATGTTCTAAAAATTATTGAATTTGAAGTTGTTTCTTCGCACCAATGAACGCGTGTGCCTTTCGTTTGAATCGGCAAGTTTGTAATATTTGAATCCTTATTTACATGAAAAGAAGGACGTTCTCTTAAAGAATGGTTTCTTAAAGTGACATTAAAGTGACATTTCACGATTATTTTTCATAAATTTTACTTTTATTCTATCTGAAAGAGCATGTTTTCTTATGAAAATTCTGAAAATTTCAAGCCAAAATATTGAACCGTTTAAGAGAAATAAATATTTTTGTGCTAAAATTAAACAAATTGTTGTGGACAACAGTTCAGATTTATATAGAATTTGTCATTTCTGTCTCAACTTTGAAGGCGTACTTTTCGCTTACAAATAACTTTAATAACTTTAAAAAAACTGATAGCATTTCTACGCATTAGAATAGTCAATCTTTGCATCAAGACATACTTTTAAAAAATGAAATAAATGTGAAATGTCACTTTAACGTGTCATTCAATAAATGATCAATTAAAGTTGATCAAATTGAGTAAATGGTTTAATGAATTGACATTTTCTATAATGAACAACTTAACGATGGCCAATTAAAGATGTCCCCGGCAATCAGTTGTGGCAAACTATTAGGTGTGAACAAATTGAGTAATTGTCTTTAAGAACAGACACACTTACTCTTCTAATTGTTTGCTAAGTTGACAACAATTAAAGAACGGTTAATTAAAGACATCCTTCGAGTAATTATCAGTACGTGTGTCATGAAAGTAAGTCTCGACCTTGTATAAATACACAAAATTCTGATTCTCAAATCATTCAGTTATAAAATCTGAGTTAAGAAATATCACTGCTATTTCTATCTATCGATTAAGAACACCAAAAAAGACACAGCCATGGTTGGAACAAACAAACAACTGCCAACAAACGACGGTACCTATCTGAGAAAGGTAACATAGGGAACGATTTTATCCAGTTAACCGTGACGTAATTTCGGACAAATATCAGTATTTCATGGGAATTGTTATAAAATCATGTAACTACGGCTTGATTCAAGCCGTAGTTAAGAGATTTTATAACAACACCGACGGTTGATCAAAACATAACGATTAATCTAGGCTATTTCAGCACAAAATTCATTGCTATTAAAATTAAGTTGTACATGTAGTAAAACAATGAAGGATATCACAAAATTCCAGTTTGTTTTTACGTTACAGTATTGCGACAACTTAGTATAACTATGAAATTTTCCTACGAGGGTAGAGTAGTCTGTCTTAGAAATGTGTATCCATGGTATATGTCCACTTAAATGATCTGGCAGAGCATCTCTTGCTATATCAGGTCATTTATGGGGACCTATAGATTCATTTTTATGGCAAAACAAAACAAAAACGTCATTTCAAATTGTATGCATTTAATCTTTTGTGTATGTCATTTTGATGAAATTGCGTTTTGTTTGAATGTTCATAACTATTCACAAGATAATATCAAAATGATAAAAGGGAAAAGTTTTTATGTGACTTTCAGCCTTAACATAAACTGCGTTGGTATTTAAACGAAACTTCAATATTGTCACGTTTTAAATATATTTCTTTTTTGTTGAAAAATGTGGTAAAAGTGCAAAGAATCGCGTTTTTGCTTTAATCTAAATAATTTCTTTGCCTCATAAATTCAAACTTACACGATATTTATGTAATTTTGTCTTCTGAAATGGTTTTTATTTTGGTAGTCCAAATCTTTCATTTGGAAAGAGCCTTACCTTTACTCAGTCTTCATCATCCTCACCATTTGTTTTCAGATCAGGAAGCCACTCATCGAGAAGAAAAGACGAGAACGTATGAATCAGAGTATTACACAGTTACGGGCCTTGATTGATGATACAGTCAAACAAAATGTGAGTAGAATATCTAAATAGATAATTATGTATTATCCACGTACATTAAACCAGGGTGAATCATAAATCAGAGTATTACACAGTTACGGGCCTTGTTTGATGATACAGTCAAACAAAATGTGAGTAGAATATCTAAATAGATAATTATGTATTATCCACGTACATTAAACTAGGGTGAATCATATATCAGAGTATAACACAGTTACGGGCCTTGATTGATGATACAGTCAAACAAAATGTGAGTAAAATATCTAAATAGATAATTATGTATCATCCACGTACATAAAACCAGGGTGAATGACGAATCAGAGTATCACACAGTTACGAGCCTTGATTGATGATACAGTCAAACAAAATGTGAGAAAAATATCTAAATAAATAATTATGTATCATCCGCGTACATTAAAGAAAGATATATATCAGGAACCAGAGTATTGTACAGTTATTGGTCTTAATTGACCAAACGCCGACTGTCAATCAAAAACATCGATCGGCCAACGGACGATCAGAAAAATGTTATGCCCCAATTGTTCTTCGTTGCACGTGTTATTGTATCGATTTATCGACTGACAATTAAAACAATCGACATGCCAATGGCAAAGAATTTTGTGCTAACAATAGACTAGGTTTGCCGTTATGTTTTGATAAACCGTCGGTGTTGTTATAAAATCTCTCAACTACGGTTTACATCAAGCCGTAGTTACGAGATTTTATAACAACACCTACGAAATACTATTTTGTTTGTCCGAATTTACGTCACGATTAACTGGATAAAATCGTTCCCTATTAACGATCACATCCCCATTGTTTGTCTTAAATTCTATGTTGGGCGGAGCGATCTGTCGATTGGCGTTTGGTCAATTGACCAAACGCCAATCGACAGATCGCTCCGCCCAACATAGAATTTAATACAAACAATGGACATGTGTTCGTTTATAGGGAACGATTTTATCCAATTAATCGTGAAGTAAATTCGGACAAACAAAATAGTATTTCGTAGGTGTTGTTATAAAATTTCGTAACTACGGCTTAATTTAAGCCGTAGTTACGAGATTTTATAACAACACCGATGGTTTATCAAAACATACGGTAAACCTAGTCTATTGTTAGCACGAAATTCTTTGAAAATAGCATGTCGATTGTTTCGATTGTCAGTCGATAAATCAATACAATAACAGGTGCAACGAAGAGCAATTGGGGCATGACATTTTTCTGATCGCCCATTTGCTAATTGATGTTTTTGATTGACAGTCGGCGTTTGGTCAATTGGTGATACGGTCAATCAAAATATGAATAGGTTCCGCGTTTATCGTATTATTAAGCTTTGTTTTGATAAAGGTAAAAGTAAGAGGATGCTGACATTTTGTTTTTTCTCCGTAACATAATTATATTCCATCACTTTATAGTTAAGGTGTAGATCTAAAGGATCATTTACGCGTATGTACATCTTTATTATAGTCTCATTCATGCACATCATTTACAAACAATTATACAAACATTTAAAAGTACATGTGATATTTCGCAAATTATAATTATTACAAATATTTCCAGGTGGCCCCGATGACTCGTGTAGACAAGACCGATATTCTAGAACTGACCGTCTGTCATCTTACAAAGTTACGTCATCAACAACCCGTTACCATGACAACCGACACCAGAATGTCGTATGCTGCAGGATTCCAGGATTGTGCTCATCACGTGACGTCATTTCTGGCAGCCAATGGACTCGTAGACAGCAGAACCCTCGCAGAACTGACTAAGCATCTACAAATCTCCGCTTCAAGACGACCAAACATGCCGTCAGAACCTGGACATTACAAAATACCGATGACGTCCGCTCACACATCGACTCCAGTTCGTATCCCACCATCTTTACCACAACAAGCGGGCCACAGTCTACACGGTCACGTGCCAAATGTGTCACCAATACAGCAGTACGATCTCTACACGCGGTTCACCTCGCCAGGACAAAATCTCTCTGCTGCTAGTTCTACCTACGATAGTGTATCCACAACTCCCTGGCAGACGCCATCATCATGGTCTTCTCCACGAGATGCCACTTCGTCTACAACTGACACTAGAACCTCGTCATCAGGAGATATTTCCTTCACGACTTCGTTATCTTCCGGTAACAGCAGTCTAGTTGACGACAGAAGTATTTGTATTGGTACCGGAAGTGAAGATAAAATAGGTCACGTGATACAGGAAACAACATGGCGGCCATGGTAGACCTTGTGAAACAAATTGCAAGGGATTTGGCATAAAAGTGTGACTTGAAATAAGCAAAAAATAAGAAATTGTAGATTAAGTGCTTTAGCAATTTATTCTTGCATTCAATCCTTACCGAAGCTATCTTTTCTGAGGATGTCAAAACCAGGTCTTGTTTGAGAAATGATTAATTGACTACATTTCATTTGTTATGAGTTTTGTTAAGTTTGCATATTTTATAAAATAACGTCAGACATGTACATATTTTAAAAAAAGAAATGTTTTTAAACGTGGTAAGATTAGAAAAAAATTTATCTAACATGAACCGGGTAGGCCACGGGTCCTGAAAATGGGCCCTTACAGTACATTTCATCGATGTTACAGCAAATCCTCGTAACTACAGCGTTTACCAAGCTGTAGTTACGACGTTTTGCAATAACACCGACGATTTGTATTTGCGACCACTATGATTCATCATCATTCTCTGTCTTAAGTTTCACGCTTGTAGTTCTTAGGCTACCGGTAAGCTATTAGAGAACAACATGGACATTGATCAGACAGGGCGAGTGGCCATTCTGATCTGGATCAATGTTGGTCTCAAACGCCGTGATGAAAATATTCCTTTAATAATTTTACGTTTGATTTGTGGCCAAATATTGAAAAATAGGGAGGAAAGGAAGAAGTGTCAAGTAATAATTTGTAATTTGGTCTGTGGCACCTGCCCCTAATTGTATTGATATAAGATTTAGTTCTTCTTGATACAAACTAGTCTGCTATATTAACCCTTTCCCAAACGGCAAAATTTTAGGATGATCCCATTCAAAAGCTTCTTCAGACAACAAAAGAGATTTTAAAAAGATAGGATTTCTGTAGAATATAGCAAAGAAAATATTTAGGCAAAAGGAGAAAATGCTGATTATCAGCATTTTCTTCTTTTGCCTTAATGTTTTCCCAAGCCAATTCTATTAGGGACGTCAAAACCAGGTCTTGTTTGGGAAAGGGTTAACAGACTGACACCAGTCTAGAGCCGTGTGCGATCTAGCCCGTAGAGCTCTTCCAGAAGAGTCTAGTTCCCGGCTCTGATACACTACGTAGCAGAAAAAATACTACGTAGTGCATCAGAGGCGGGAACCAGACTAGCTCTTCTTCTTCCAGAAGACAACTTCTGGCCTAAATCGCACGCGGCTTAGGATTCCTTCTACACAAATGGGTTGGATGGATAATTTAATCGTATGATTCTTTTCTTCATATCATCTTAATTATAGAAATTCTAAATAAACTCAACTAGAATAATCCTTTGTTACTTCTGTTTATTCAAGGTAGACAACTGTCGCACTGCTCAAGCATATGAAATAGAAGGTCTACGTCCCTCACAATGTGCATCTCGTATTAGATAGAAACTGTTTCACGTTTACAACTTTCCAGCACAGGCAAAGGTATCGAAGAAGAAAATCTAATTCATAATGCGAATAACAGTTTATTAGACTCTTTTTCTTCGATGCCTTTTACCTGTGCTCCCCGTTACAGTGATAGTAGGCATAATCGGAGTTTTCTCTGATGAAATTCGCTCTTTGATATGTTGATGTCGCTCATTTACAAATGAGCGACATCAACATGTCAAAGAGCGAATTTCACCAGAGAAAGCCCGGATTACAGTGATAGCTGCTGCACATGGCGCAGCTTTATATCTTTTATTATCATAAATTAACCCATTACCAAACGGCAAAATTTTAGACTAGTCCAAATTCAAAGATGTTGCAGACGACAATTTTTAAAGTGCGTGAAATTCAAAATATTTTTGGCTTTGTAGAGAGAAAACATTGTGGGAAATGAAGAAATTGCTTGTCACAAGCAATTTCTTCATTTTCCACAATGTTTTCCAAAGTAATTATCTTGTGGGGAGTCAAAAAGAGTCATTGTGTGGTAATGGGTTAAACGCATGTGCTTTTTCAAAATAATAATTCAGTATTTTTTTTTTTTTTTTTTTTTTTTTTTTTTTGCATATGGCCTACCTGTTATACCCGGTATCGGTGTAATATGATACAAGTCTTTTTGAAGAATGTTACGCTATATGCGAGATATGAACACATTTTCAATAATGGTGACTGTAGGTCAGTGACGGGTAAAATGAAATCCGTAATACATTGTTGCACCCAAGTGTTGAGAGAAAATGTGAAAATGTTGGTGAACGTCCGAAATATAACAACTTGAGAAAACATTTAAACAAAAATATGATTATAAGGATTTTCTCCTTTTGCATCAACATTTTCTGTGCAAGATCTAGCCTATATTGTACACACGTCATATTTTAATCAACATCGATTACTGGTCCTTTGCAGCTTTCAAATGGAAACGGTTTAAATTTTCACTGTTATGGTAGTAAACAAATTTCCACTTATTCGGACAATAGTTTTTGACCGATTTTTTTATTATATCAAACAAAATATCTACTGATCAATCAGAACCGTAGTCACGTGCACCCACGTGATCTAATCAGAAGGCCGTGGGTCGAGCGCCTGGCCAATATTATTTCTGACATTTGACAAATGTCATCTGACTCTCACCGATGGATGAATTGTTTATGAATCAACTAAACGACCTTTATTCAATGGAACGTAGCCTATACGAGGACATTCATAAGTTCGTAAAACCGCTTGAAAAATAGTTAATTCTGTAATATTCAAGCACGTCACTGATTCTTTTTCAGAAAAAAAAAAAAAAAAAAAAAAAAAAAAAAAAAAAAAAAAACACGAAAAATAAACAGTTTAATCGCTATGATTTTAAGTGATGTTTGAATGTACATGTATCATATTTCATTTCTAAGGACAAATATTGATCTTTAATTACCTTAATTAATATAACGAAAAATCAATGTCTTGAAGCAAAGTTATGTAGACTAAAAAAGATGTATCAATGTATGAAACATAGGCCTATACCAGCTTCCGATCAGTACCGCTAGGAATGTCTTTTCTATTCAGAGAGGTCTAACAGAGAGAAAAAAAAAACATGTTCACTTTCATTTACTAATATGTGCTCGACAGTGTTATTTTACGAACTTATGCAATTCTCCTTGTATATAATAAAAAGTCATAACTGGTGTGAAATCATATGAAAGGTCCTCTGCAATCAACATAACAACACACAATAACACAATAATGTATGCAGTCGATAATCAGGTTATTTCATCTAAGACACCCCCCCCCCCCCCCCCCCGCACACAACAGCCTCCGGAAGTCGTCCTTGGAGTCTTAAAACGCCGCTCAAACGTTTAGTATTTGTTATTTTTAGTAACAATACTCTCAATCCCAAAGCGTTTTAGTAACAATACTCTCGAACCCAAAGCGTTTTATTAACGATACTCTCGAAGCCAAAGCATGACGTGCATACGAAATCTTCTCCGCATATCTAGGGAGCCTCGTTCTGATAATGTCGATTTGTGACTATTTTAGTTACAATTCTCATGTATACAATGTTGATTTCCCATAAACCGATTTTTTGCCTCCGGAAGTGTGTTCTGCGGGTACAGACTAAAACATAACTGAAAGTACCTAATTCGTAACATGACCACTCAGATTATTATTTGAATCATATATAGACAAGGTAAAAATGGTATAGGAAGAAACGGAAAAGAGGGTCATAATGACACTGCATCGCTCACCTGATGAGGTATCGACATAAACATCACGCATAATTTTAAACTTCTGACATTCTTGTGATGGGTCATAACCTAATGACATCTACCTCTAGAGCCAGGATGCTGTACATAACGCACGTGTCAAACGAGTTAGCAGACGATGGCGTCTCGTGATAACCTTCAACAACTTCCAAAGACAACCCCCAATCTTGAAGTGCGTAACTTTTGCTTGAGTACGTTTCCAAAAAGCCATCCTGTTTTCTAGATCAGCCTATGTCCAAATAAATGTATCTGTCTGATCAGATATCCATGTGATGTCCTCTAAGTCTTACATTCGCTATTTTAAAGGCGTCGATACATGTAGCTTATACCCTGTTGGATCGATCTGTATTAAATTTTGCAATGGTCTCAAAAGCAACCTATGTCGTTTTTTTTAGATCCTTGCTCAAATCTATATCAAATCGTTTCAACTTATGAATCAGTCAAGGAGCGAGAATCGGCTTTTGAACTTATATTACGCAAAAACGTTTAGCACGCTCGGCAAATGTTTTTTCCTATTCAAAAACTATTCCAAAATCCTTAAAAAGAAAACACTAATGAGTTTGAAAATTCGATTTTCTGGCGCTTCCTGAAAATTTTGTTTCAAAATTCTTATGCGTTAATTAGGTATCTTACGTTAAAGTGCACAGGGGTCAGATATCGAAAGTCAAGCAAATTTCAATGACGCGAATGTCCAGTATAAGCAG
Source organism: Fragum sueziense (assembly GCA_963680895.1). Lineage (NCBI taxonomy): Eukaryota > Metazoa > Mollusca > Bivalvia > Cardiida > Cardiidae > Fragum > Fragum sueziense. Next base: position 15,122,190 of record OY804595.1, on the reverse strand, counting down.
CTAGGACCGCCATTCAATGTCTTCATTTATGTTGCAGACAAGCTTCCTGACCACACAGAAAGGAATTTTGCCTATTCATACTGCAGATGACGCTCAATGTCATTGACGTTACAGACGTCATTACTTTCTCTAGCCTGACGTCCAACAATGTTCTTTATGTGTTCTTTTGCTGGTGATTAAGCAGTTCAGGCGTAGATCATTCTGTATGTTCCTTGGAGTAAGTGGGTGGTGATGATCTTACTGAAATATCACAAGGTTGTGTCGTTGTAAGACGGTCCAGTGACAGGTTGGATAATTTCATCGCAGGACCCTTGCACCGTTTGGTTGCCATTAACTGAAATGAGGTCTGTTTAACTGTTCTACAGGAGGAGTAGGTCTAAATTCTTACTAGACAGGAATTCGAAACGTCGTCAGGACGTCGCTGTGAAACGATTCTCCATGAACGTCGTTTTACACGCTGCAAGATTTCGGTCGGTCGTTGGTGGCTAAAGTTGCATAAACCAAGTGCCGTAGGCGCGTAAAATTGTCAATTCGAGCCAATTGAAATGCAAAGCGACATCTCTAACAGACATACCTGCTTGGAGCATGCAAAGAGCTTTCTGACGTCGAACTTACGTCATCATTTCTCGCCTTCCCATAATCAATTACAAAGAACTTGTAACAGTTAAATTGATTCAGCTAACAGATCTGTGTAATCGTGTGTTTTTGGACAAGCTAGACATTATCGATGTCACTGCACACGTGCCGCACGCGACTTTTGCTAATCTGGACTTTGTCTAATACACTGAATGTTTACTCTACACATGCACTGTACATATGCGTAGGCCTAATGGTTGTCGATCGGGACAACTGAACGGCACAAAGCAATGTTCATTTTTATTATAAACTGAAAAAATAATGTGTTAAAAAAACGTGCTAAACTTTTTTTTGCTCAGTATATTTCTGTCCCACCTAACCGAATAGTGGCACCGAATTCGTACCGAATGTCAAGTGCGAAATTCGCAGTGTTCGTTGTCATTTTATTCGGTGAACTTTGGTTTTCAACGATTGTGTACCGACCATACACCGAACACGTAACGAACTTGTAGCGAATGTGTCGAACAGCCAACGATGTTTCTCCGAAATATACCCCAATTTGTTCCCAAACATCAACGAACCCCTACCGTTTGAGTAACGAATATAACGTCATATTCGGAATGGCATCGTCAGGATCGGCGTGTTTCGTTAGCGGTTCGTTTACGTTTTCGGCCAGATCTGTAAATAAACGCACCTTCAACGGTGTGCAAACGCTAGTCATTCAGTGAGATCATAACGAACATACCGAACAGGAATTCGTCTGCAAATTATTACCGACACCAAAACGAAAGTTCACCCTTACCAAAATATTAGCCCTGCCGCAAACAGTTGCGGCAACTTCGCTGCAAATTTGCGGCGAATTCGCTACAAATATTTGCCGCAAATTTGCGGCCACTTCGTTTTTCGTATGCAAATTAGCTTTCTCGCAAACTATTTGCCGTGAAGTTGCTGCAAACTGTTGCTGCAAAGTTGCAGCGAACTGTTGCTGCAAAGTTGCCGCAAACTGGTCCAAATTCTTCTCGCAAACTTCCCGCAACTATTTGCCGCAAAGTTGCGGCCACTTCGTTTTTCGTATGCAAATTAGCTTTCTCGCAAACTATTTGCCGCAAAGTTGCTGCAAACTGTTGCTGCAAAGTTGCAGCGAACTGTTGCTGCAAAGTTGCTGCAAACTCGTCCAAATTCTTCTCGCGAACTTCCCGCAACTATTTGCCGCAAAGTTGCGGCCACTTCGTTTTTCGTATGCAAATTAGTTTTCTCGCAAACTATTTGCCGCAAAGTTGCAGCAAACCGTTGCTGCAACTTTCCAGCAAACTGGTTTGTTTATATTTCTTCCAATCTTCCTGCAAACAAGAAAGCTATTTGATTGGATGCAGAGTAAAATAGGTCACCTTTCATTCAACCAAATACTTCCTCACTAAAACCGGAAGAGGCTTTAAATGAAAGTAAGGCCTTGGAAAGCTTTTGATTACATTTGGTGATAGTGATCAGTTTCACATTTTCTTAAAGAAACCTCGCTTTACCCTATCCAAAACAAGACCTGGTTTTGACGTCCCTACTAAATAAGGCTGGGGAAAACATTGAGGCAAAAGAAGTAAATACTGATAATCAGCATTTTCTCCTTTTGCCTTAGTATTTTCTAAGCTATATACACAAATCCTTTCTTTTTCTATTTTGTTGTATGCCGCAACTTTCTAATTAATTAAATACCAATTCATTACAATCTTATCCGAAACTTTTAATTTCTTAAATTAACAGAAGTTGATGTAGATAACAGTTTTTAAAGAAGGCATATTTCTCGGATAAAAGTTATCTTTCTCAGCTCATTTTCACAAGCAAAACAAATAACATTCCTCACCAGGAAGAACAAGATTCTCAATAAACACTTTTAAGGTAGTCCACCCCTAATGAGATACGCGAGACATCGGCATTATTTGGGCTATGTCGAAAACATTTGGCCATGAAACTTTCCATCGCCGAATGTTCACGACCGAGCCTGAATAGCTTCGGATACGTAATGATGCCGCCAAAAAAAACCTGATGTTTTGTGAATCCCAAAATGGCCACATTACGGGTATTGGGTATTCTACCTTAAATCAATATCAGTTGTTGATGCATCAAGTCTATTAGGCTGACATTATTTTGTGTTCATCAAGTCTGTTTATTTGATTTTCGATGCGGCATGTTGTTAATTCTGTGTGTCAAATCTTCAATCGATTTGTAGAAACGAATTCGCAGTCTGTTGTCCAAGAATCTTTCGTAGTTTATATTGTGCAGGTCCTTCTTCTCCGAATTCTGTATCTCTTATTTACACTGTAGATTTTTCTAACACTTTGATATTCATTCTATTGGGCAATAATATAGCACATTCACTAAAACACTCCGGCAATACATTGCGGCCCTGTTACACTTTACACTTATAGGGCATTACTACAGCCCATATTTACACCAAGCTGTTTCACAAGTGGACACAGGCGGTCAACTGGTCTCTTCAGAGTTTTGTTGATTGGTATTTATAGATCTCGGTCCCCATGTAAGTTTCTTATCTGTGATAGGTCTACATGATCCAACCAATTTTCCGCTTGTTCAGGTCGTACATTTAAATCAATCACCATTATGATGTCCCCAATAGCAAAGTTTTAGTAACAAGCATTTGATTGACCATTAGAAGTAGATGAAGCTAAACTTTTTTGTAACTTCTTACAAAACTTGTCTGTACATGTACATGTGATTAAGGGTAAATATTAGTCCAGACTGTCCATACTTTAGATGTACATTGATGTTCAACACTTCAGTTTAACTTTAAGTATTTTAGAAGAGCTGACGGACAGTTACTTGTCAAAGTTGTTTAAATTTCAACGACGTTTTTCTTATCTTTCATGTCAAAATTGGACTTCTCTGTTGCAGTACGTAGTAGCCAACAGTCTTCATATCTCCAGCATTGTAAGGTTCTGTTTACCCTGGAAATAAACAAAAACAGACTTGTAAGGTTTAAATTGTGAACAAAAACATTTTTCTCATAATGTGGGGCATTTGTAAACATTGATTTAAACAAGAGGACCATGCTGGTCCTATATCGCTCACCTGAACCTAAATGATATGAGCAACACTTTTGTTCAATTCAATTAATATTTATTACTTTAAGACTGAAAAAGAACTTATGGTCAATAGGTTGTGAAAATCTAACTCATCCGAAATCTAAATTATGGTGCCAAACATTGTACAGGGCTCCAGATAAGAGGGGGTGGTGACTTTGCAAACTGCAATAATGCTGTCAGTGATCATCAAACCCTATGTTGTAGGTACTCATTTGTATCGTCTCGTCGAGACGATTCAAATGAGTACCCACAACATAGGATTTGAATTTGAAAAAAAAAAAAAAGAGATGTTTGTAAAACATATATGCCCCCTCAAGGGCCTACATTTGATGTAGGTTAAAGTCCAAGGTGAAGTTAACAAGGTCCAAGGTCATGGTCAAATATGAAAGGTCTTGGTAGGAGGTGTCTATGTGTGAAATATCAAGGCTGTATATGTAAAAGTAAAATGAAACATAGGCCAGGTTAAAGTTTTTAAAAGTAGCCCAAATGCCAAGGTCAAGTTTATGGTCAAATGTGAAAGGTCTTGGTTGGAGGTGTCCATGTGTGAAATATCAAGGCTGTAGGTGTAAAAGGACATGATATATATGCCTGGTTTCAGTCTTTAAAAGTAGGTCAAAGTCCAAGGTCAAGGTTGCAATATTCAAGGTCATGGTCAAATGTGGTAGGTCTTGGTAGGAGGTGGCTATGTGTGAAATATAAAGGATGTAGATGTAATAGGACATAAGATAAAGGCTAGGTTAAAGATTTCTAAAAGTATGAAATAATCAAAGGTCAAGGTCACACAGGCCAAGGTCATGGTCAAATGTGAAAGGTCTTGGTAGGAGGTGTCCATGTGTAAAATATCCAGACTGTATAGGTAACAGGACATGAGAAATATGCCTAGTTTAAGTTTTTTAAAAGTAAGACAAACTCCAAGGTCAAGGTCATGGTCAAAAGTGAAATGTCTTGGGTGGAAATGACGATGTGTGAAATATCAAGGCTGTATGTGTAAAATGACATGAAATATAGGCCAGGTTAATGCAGAGCTGAATCTAGGTTTTCACAAAAGTGGGCCAACTCCCCCACCATACTTCAAAATGTGGGCCAACAGGATTCAGGCTTGAGCCAAAGTGAATTTAACTTTTTATCGCAAAAACATTAAGTTATAACTTATCTGTAATTAGAGCCATTTTATGAAACTGAAGGAACATTATCTTTACTCCATGTAAGTTAGGATTAGCTCTTGTCTAAGCAGTCTCTTTAAACAACTGTTGTCCATGTAACAAACTTTATATGTTCAATTTCCTTAATTTATTGGTTGTTTAAAGTTTAGATTATACTATTCATAGAAAATGATTACACTGTCCAAGAGTGGTTGAAGCAAATTATTTTCACCACAAAATCGTTTTTAATTTTGCTTTAAAACTCTTCTCTCCAGATTTAAATAGCCTCAGGGCTGTAGAAAAAAAGGCTGGACCATTTAACTTCAATCGTAACCCTGGGCAGAATTCACCATACATGATGTGGCTACTGCAGTAGACATCTACGCCGAGGAGGATCACTTAATATCAATTAATTCAAACCATTTTGTGATAAAAACAATTTTCATGCAGAGTTTCTTTGTTTCGTCGGCCATTTTGATTGTGTGCCGCGATGATAGCATATCACTCAGTCCATTTATGTGCTTAAAACGATTTTAACACAGAGTTTCTTTATTTTGTTTGGAGTAAGGTCACCCAGGCAAGTACTTCCTAGGTCGTAGGGGGCTAAAATAGTTCTTTGAAAAAAATTGGCCCCTTTTCTGGTGATGCCTTGCTCTCTGCATGAATGATTTTGAGCTAATATTTCCATTGAATGCTTTTTGTTGACATGTTTTCTCATTTTTGAGCCAGAATCTATGTTTCTTTTCAGGACTATTTGACGTCTCTGGGTGGATGAGTACATGTGGCCACCATTTCCGGTGTCTCAATTTTAGCACTGAAAAATACACGGTACGTATGTTTAACTGATTTTTTTGAAAAATCCACTCCATGATAGTGGGTTCATTTCTGAGAATTCTACAGGTCAAGGGTGGATCTACACCAGTTTAGGCGCAGTTTGACTCTAACTGAGTTGTGGATTGTGTAATAATGTGTTGAAAAATGGGATTTTACATAGAGTTATATAGGAGCTGTTCTAGGTGTACTGCAACCTTTGTTTTGACCGCCATTGGTGTTGTTGTTGTTGCGGTGCACTGTAATAATTACAAATTCTGAAATTTTCACAGCCATTCCCCCCTTCATTCAACTCGTTTGTTTTCTTCCCGTTTTCAGTTTATATCTCGAACATGAATCTATCTAATTTCTAAGACAAATATCTATTTTTGACTGGAGATATAAAACACTATATAAATATAGAATTGCAGGGGTTTCTCTGCAATCTGTTTTTAGCAACTTTTCAAAGACTATGAACCTACGTTATTACGCGACGTATATTGAAAAATGCGCCAATCTGAAACAACTTGCGTGACTTCTCCCGCGCGGCCTATCGTTTTTTGCACCAAGCAATAAATTACTGCGGGAATCCCGAAATTTTGCGCCCTAGATTCAGCTCTGTTAATGTATTGTAAAAGTAGGTCAAACACCAAGGTCAAGGTCACAAGGTTCAAGGTCATGGTCAAATGTGAAAGGTCTTGGTCGTAAGTGTCCATGTGTCAAATATCAAGGCTGTATGTGTAAAAGGACATGAAAAATATAGGCCCAGTTTAATTTTTTTTAAAAGTAGGTCAAACTCCAAGGTCAAGGTCACAAGGTCCATGGTCATGGTCAAATGTGAAAGATCTTGGTAGGATGTGTCCATGAGAGAAATATCAAAGCTGTATGTGTAATAGCACATGAGATATAGGCCAAGTTTATTTTTTTTAAAAATAGGTCAAACTCCAAGGTCAAGGTCAAAGGTCATGGTCAAAAGTGAAATGTCTTGGCTGGAAGTGACCTTGTGTGAAATATCAAGGCTGTATGTGTAAAAGGACATGAAATATAGGCCAGGTTAATGTATTATAACAGTAGGTCAAACACCAAGGTCAAGGTCACAAGGTCCAAGGTCATGGTTAAATGTGAAAGGTCTTTGTCGTAGGTGTCCATGTGTCAAATATCAAGGATGTATGTGTAAAAGGACATAATATATATATCTGCTAGGTTAAAGTTTTTTTTTTAAATAGGTCAAAGTCCAAGGTCAAGGTCACAAGGTCATGGTCAAATGTGAAAGGTCTTGGTAGGATGTGTCCATGAGTGATATATCAAGGCTGTATGTGTAATAGCACATGAGATATAGGCCCAGTTTATTTTTTTAAAAGTAGGTCAAACTCCAAGGTCAGGGTCACAAGGTCCAATGTCATAGTCATATGTGATAGGTCTTGGTCGGAGGTTTCCATGTGTCAAATATCAAGGCTGTATGTGTAAAAGGACATGATACATCGGCCAGGTTAAAGTTTTTAAAAAATAGGTCAAACACCAAGGTCAAAGTCCAAGGTCATGGTTAATTGTGAAAGGTCTTGGTAGGAGGTGTCCATGTGTGAAATATCAAGGCTGTATGTGTAATAGGTCATGAGATATAAGCCCAGTTTATTTTTTTTAAAGTAGGTCAAACTCCAAGGTCAAGGTCACAAGGTCCAAGGTCATGGTCAAATGTGAATGATGTTGATAGGATGTATCTATGTGTGAGATATCAAGGCTGTATGTGTAAAAAGACATGAGATATAGGCAAGGTTAAGAATTAAGTGTAACAAGAGCTGTCCGAAGACAGCGCGCTCGACTTTCTAAGTGCTTAGTATAAAGGGGGCATAACTCCAAATAGAGTGGTCCCAGGGTCATGGGCCCTGATAGTAAGGTAGAGGGTGTAATGGTGAATAATTATTCCAAGTTTGAGTTGAATCCCTTCGATAGTATGGAAGTTATTGATGTTTGAAAAAACTTTAACCTTTGTTGCAACGCCAACGCCGACGCCCGGGTGACAGTATAAGCTCTCATTTTCTTCGAAAAGTCGAGCTAAAAATCAACAAAGGGCAATAACTCCAAGAATTTGATCGGCAAGGTTATGATTCTTGTGCACTGCACCTCTCCATAATGAAATCTATCCACCTGTAAAGTTTCATGATTCTACAGGGGTGGATTTAACCGCTAGTCCGCCATCCCGTGGCCAGTTGAATTTACCTCGGGCCAGTTGAACGAGCCAGAAGCTAGTCCGTTTGGCCAGTTGCAAATTTACTACATAGTCATAAAATTGGATAGATAAATAGATTTAAATCCAATTAGAAAATTACTTGTTACGCTGAATATTTTCATAATGGTTAATTTTGCTTCGTTTGCGTGCACTCTGTTATCGAAAGACGTCTACATGCTGGAATTTCACAAATCGCACGCAGCCAATGTTTACAGCGGTACATAGAAATACCGAAAAGCACTGTTAAACACTGAAAGCATTATTGATTACCAAAAAACTTGCTTAGAATATGGATTTTTCACATAGTTTGTAGGAGTTATGTACTGAAACGCATATTAAATATGTTTTCAACGATAATCCGTAAAGTCCAAACTGCACTAAATCCTTTCCCAAGTGTGCATTTCGGTATTCACTTTGCCGTTTCAGTGTTTGGTTTTGGGTATTTCTACGGACCCGGTGTGACAGTCGATGTCCACCGATACGTTTGAAAAACAAAATTTGATTGGTCGAGGGACACTGAACAGTCCAATCACATATAGCGTTTTAATATTGACTCGGCAAGGCTTACAATGTGACGTACCTATGACGTAATCACTGTTTGGAGGTTGGTATTTTATTTGACTTTTGAGAGCGTCAATATGGAGCGTTTCTTGACAAATTTTTCCCCAACGGCACCCACACCAAAAAAGCGAAAAACTGACAATGAAAAGAAACAAACACAAAAAGTTTATGAACTACAGCGTATCCGTAAGTTCCTACCAAAATGGAACCAGGAATTTTCCTGCTAATTTTGTCATGCTTTTTTCACCATATTTCCATCTAAAAATTTCGGACCAGTGACAATTTGGTTGGACCAGTTACTTTCCATCTTAACTGGCCCTGTTGGCTAGTTACAAATTCATCCTTAAGTCGACCCCTGTTCTACCTTACATACTTTTCGAGTTGTGCTCTAGACAAGAATCAAGTTATAGAATCAACAAAGGGCAATAACTCAAAAATTTGATCGGCAGAGTTACGGTTCTTGTGCACTGCACCTCTCCATAATGAGATCTATCCACCTGTAAAGTTTCATGATTCTACCTAACATACTTTTTGAGTTATGCTCCGGACAAGAATCAAGTTTGAAAATCAACAAAGGGCAATAACTAAAAAAATTTGATCGGCAGAGTTACGGTCCTTGTGCACTGCACCTCTCCATAATGAGATCTATCCACCTGTAAAGTTTCATGATTCTACCTTACATACTTTTCGAGTTATGCTCCGGACAAGGTTTGACCGACTGACGGACCGACCTACCGACACTTGCAAAACAATATACCCCCTTTTTCTTCGAAAGGGGGCATAACAATTACATGACTAGCATATTTATAAAAGACTAGATGCTTGATTGCCATGTGCTTTGGCAAGGGAGACAACTCTTGCACTACATGTACGTTAAACTTGAACAACAAATCAGTGCTTCTGCAGCGTTTTTTCTCCCCAATTGGGAAAGGTACCTATACCCCTACGATTGGGAATTTTTCGCGTCGTGAAATCTTCAAATTGGGAAAAGATTAATTCGCAAAATTGATGAATTGGGAATCTTAAAGGTGCATCTTAATCTATCATTAGGGGCTAAATTTTGCACCACATATCATTGTAAGGTCTTGGTTTAAACAGGAACATACTTGTGACCATATATTTTGACCATTTATTATATCTCTATATATTTAGAAATTGTTGAAAGGTAGATAATGCTGAAATCCAGCATTCACTCCAATTCTCTCAATACTTTCCAGGCATTTAAAGTAACATTAATTGTGTTGTCTGCATAAAAAAATCCTGTTATTTTCACAGTGACACCATTCCAAGACATTGTGGAAAGGGTTAAGAAAGCATTGGAGCTAAACACAAAATGTTTGTAGATGTAAATTCTTCTATATGTTCTAATCTAAATCTTTTCCTAGCTACTTTGGAAGTGTTTCTATTTTGGGAAATGATGCTTTGGTCTGTTGAAAGCTTAGAACTTTGAATTTGGATCTGTCTAAAAAGAATTCAACTTCTCAGTAACCCATATAAACTGTTTGGATGAGATATTTCTAGTCAAACTAAAATGTATGGCATGATTGGCCATTGGGAACGGCACATAAGATCATTGGGAACGGTAGCTATGGAGATTGGGAAACTGCCTGTACTAAAATTGGGAAAGAGCCTGTAGTCATTGGGAAAGGTTCCTTTTACAGGTACTAATTATAGTAGGGGAAAAAACCCTGTTCTGAAATAAGTTGCCCGAGTTGTCCGACTTGTCCGTTTAGTGGCATTTACCTGTACGGACATGCAGATTTTGAAAGCTAGGTTGTCCGTGGACAAGTGAAAAATCCGAAGTTAATAAAAAAAGATTTTTATCTTTTTCTCACAATTTTTTCATATAATGTTATTACTGACAGTTAAATGTACGAATTTTGTTGTAGACAATAGTTAGACAGTCATAATAGATGTGCAATAAACAAATGAAGCTATGGAAAAGTATATAGAATCAGTCGGCATGACGTCATAGCCTCACTTTCATTTTTTCATCGAGGATACTACCTCGGTCTTTATCGTTACGGGACACCAATTTTGAGGCAGAATATTTCAAAAATCCATCGTTAAAATTCAGAAACAAAACTCTTTTTTTAAAGAATGTGATTTAAACTTTCTAACTACCAATGCATTTTTAATAATCGGGCGTAGTCCTCGAGATATTAATGCTGAAAGTTGGTAATGCTTTAAGGAAAAAGACCGAAGCTTTCACCTCCACCGAATGAGTGCAGGTGCGCGCTGTATGACTGACGACGTTTTTGATTGGCTGAAGGTGATTGTGCCGACCGAATCAATGGGTTTTGTACGGACAAGTTGATTTTTGATACGGACAAGTCAATTTTGGATCAGGACTTGTCCGTGGACAAGTAGATTTTCAAAATATTCCAGAAGCACTGCAAATCTGCGGAATCTTTTGTAAATTAGGCTGTCGCCTATGATCAAAGTGCGCAATATACTTATACAGGCATTGTTGTACATTATATGACATCAACAGAGTTATTTGTTACGTTTGTCGTTTTCAAACAGAATAATTCTCTTTGGGTGCGTTCCATTGGCTGTTCAGAGTGTGTCGAACAGTCCGGTACTCAATGGAATGACACAGAACAATGTCCGGAACATGTTTTGCTTGTTCCCGGAGAAAAGGTGGTGCAAGCAGAACAGTGACATCACCAGCATTCGATTTCAACTGCGCCGTGTTGAAATAAATCAACGTTTCTAATCAAACCATGTAAGAAAAATCAAATTATTTCAGCAAAAATAAGAAAAATATCAATTTTAAGAGACCATAAATGACAAATAAATGACAAACAGCAGGTTGTCAAGGTTTATTTTTAGATCGGCCTGCAGAGTTTTGTCTGCGTTTTAGACAATCCCCCACGTGTTCTGTTCCGTGAGCATTCCATTCGGCTTGAGTTGGACAGCAAGAAAGGCAGACGTTGCCTACATAGATGTCTACAGTGGTAAGAAATGGACAGAACAGTTAGAACAGTAAGGGACAGCCCAGTGGAACGCACCCTTAGTTTAAAACTGTTCTAAAAATAGAATTCCTTTGTGTACCAGCGTGGTCTCGATTCAACTGCGAATATCTTCGCCTATACCAAATGTCATGCAGTCAGACTAAATATGCATAAACAACAATGTTTTATACCTCGATTCTCGACCAAGCTGTTGAAAATAACACGTTATTTGATGAATTAAACTGACTTCGTTCTTCTTTTTAAAATCGTTCGTTGAAATCTTTGTTTGAAAATATTCGTTTGCGCATGCTCAGTTTAGACTGGATTTATTCATTTAGTAGACTAGATGCACAGCCCCACAGTCTGGGAGAAAAACGATTTGTAGTGTAAGCATGACGCGAAGCTTACAATTAAGGCATGAAAAGGGCATGATTCTATTTTTATTTCACAAAAACAATACAATAAAAACAGATATTACAAATAAATGAATATATACCTCCCTCCCCCCCCCCCCCCCCCCCAAAAAAAAAAAAATGGGGATATTCAGTTTATTCAAGGCATTATTTTGACTAATTAGAATTAAAAGCGTACAGAAAAAAGACAGTGAAGAGGACTTCCAAAACCAACTTAAATGTGTGATTCGAATTAACCCTTTCTCAAACAAGACCCAATATTGACATAGGGTATATATATTTAAGAGTGAAATGCTGATAAACAGCATTATCATCTGACCTTAACAAAGTAATTATTTTCTGTGACATGGCATACAAAAATCATATTCTTATTAATATTCTATTTCTCCCCTGCACTAGCAGTAGAAACGACGGTGGGGGCGGCTAGAATGGGCTAAGCCCCTCCCCAAAGTTGCCCAAAAATGCCGAAAGTTTCTTTTTAAATACACTGAAAATTTAGGATAAATCTAATTTTACCCCTCCGATATCTAGTCACTGGCTCTGACAGGGGCCAGATTCTCCTTCCTTATGAAAATCGCTTCCTATGGACTTGACAGGCCCGTAGGAACAGGGGGGGGGGGGGGGGGGGGCTAAGCCCCCAATGTTGGCCAAAAATGCCGAATTTTCCTTATTTCACACTGAAAATTCAGGGAAAATCCAAATCAGCCCGCCTACGAATATTCAGACACTTGGGCTTTAGCCCACCACCATGTGTGCACATTATGATGTACACTGATTAAAGGGACATTTCATCCTCATTTTGATTTTTTAAAGTATGTCTTGATGCCAAGATTGATTTTTCTAATGGGTATAAATGGTATCAGTTTTTTGAAGTTGTTGATGATAGGCGATAAACACGCCTTCAAAGTTGAGACAGAAACGACAACTTATATATACATCTGAACTGTTGTGGACAACAATTTGTTTAATTTTAACACAAACATATATATTTCTCGTAAACGGCGCAATATTTTGGCTTGAAATTTTCAGAATTTTCGTAAGAAAATATGCTCTTTATAATAAAAATGAAAGTGAAATTTATGAGAAAAAATTCTGAAATGTCACTTTAAAAAACAGTTAAATGACTGAGCTTATATGACTCTGTAGATGAGTTATTTGGCAACTAAAATAATTATTGGATAAATTCAGAAATTGGAAACCGATTTGATTTATTGGGGTTTTACGCCGTTTTCAACTTCTATGGTCATATCGCGGCGGCTGGAGCACCTAACCGTGGGTTCCTGGTATTTCTCGCACCAGTACAACCACAATATCCAAACCGAGCCTCCAGCTGCTCTCTCACATAAATGATTCACACCCATTGGTGAGAGACAAATGAGTTTGGTCAAATGTCAGAATGGATACTGGCCGAGCCGGAGTTCGAACTCGCGACACCTGAGTTGACAGACTACGACGTAACCGACTGAGCTATTAGGGCTCGGCAAATTGGAAACCGAACTCTTAGTACCTCAATTATCTAGTTTGCTCTGTCGTATCATGAATTTGTTAGATTATCATCCATTCTAAATAACAAACTTGTCAACGTGAAATTTAAGCACGGACATTCTACACTTATATTTGGCAGTGTACACATACCCCAGACTAAATGAAGATAATTTATAGATATACACTGAAAACAAAATGAAGTCAGTCTTTATGTATTGGTTCAGAATTTTGAGTCTATCCATGTTTCAATATGTATATCGTCATAGTAAATGCAAAACCTCGTATCTCATTTTTGGAAAATTTTAAAGGGGAGGGTTTAAGTTTGAGTTTATTGGGGTTTTACGCCGTTTTCAACTACCAGGGTCATATCGCGGCGGCTGGAGCACCTAACAGCGGGTTCCTGGTATTTCTCGCACCAGTACAACCACAATATCCAAACCGAGCCTCCAGCTGCTCTCTCACATAGATGATTCACACCCATTGGTGAGAGACAAATGACTTTTGTCAAATGTCAGAATGGATACTGGCCGAACCGGGGTTCGAACTCGAGACCCCTGGATTGACAGACTCCGACGTAACCGACTGAGCTATCCGGGCTCGGCTTTAAAGGGGAGGGAAAAAGTGTAATAACTTTTCCCAAACTGAAATGTTTTACTTGAAATTTGGACATATTGTTCGTAATTAAAGTATCATTGATACTGATCGGTAAAATTATCTCAAGAATTGTCTAAATGGACACACGAGTTTGTACTTTGAAAATCGCAAGAATCGACGCACGAGGTTTTGCATTTACTCCGACGATATGCAAGAATTTTACGGGTATTTAAAGCTCCTTGAATGAGCACTGGACAAGTTTGATTTCCCTGCAAATTTCTTGCAAACTGCATGATATTCAATAATGTTCAAGATAGGCTTCTTGCAAAGTTCCTGCAAACTACATGTAAAGTATTTGATGGATGACTTTCCTGCGAAGTTCTGACAAACTTTCTTATTTCTGGCAAACTTGTCGCAAACTGAAACGTGTTTGCCAGAAGATTGCAGGAAGGTTGCAGCTAGCGGCAAACATCGGCGAAGTTCCGGCAAACCCTTCTAGCGAACTAATTTGTTTGCAGCAAATTCGCGGCGAATTTGCTGCAAATTTGCAGCAAAGTTTTCATTTCTGTAAGGGTAACGAATGCCAGACGCGCGCCTACCGATCCCTCTGCGAACGACTACCGAACTCATTCCGAAATATTGATTCGCTGCATTCGTTGAAAAATTTTGTGCATGTTCAAAAACTTTTTTAGGCGTCTGCGAACACCGCGTTATGTCGACGAAAAGCACAGAATGGCACCGAAAACATACCAAACACAAACCGTTTGTGGAACGAACCTTTAACGAATACACCGAATTAAGTTCGGTACGCATTCGGTGTAAAAATTCGGTTAGGTGGGACAGGCCTATTAGATTCATTCGCACACAATAACCTTTTTTATTCCCCACAAGATAATGGCTTTGGATTTCATTCGTGGAAAATGAAGAAATCGCTTTTGACAGGCAATGTTTTCATTTCACACCATGTAGGGCCTATTCTACCAAGAAGCCGCACAATTTCATTCAACTGAAATTGTCTTCTGTAACATCTTTGAATTCAGACCTGTCCAAAATTGTGCCGTCTGGTATTGTATTAACCCTTTCCCAAACGGCAAAATTTTAGACTCCTACAAATTCAAAGAAGTTGCAGACGACAATTTAAACTGAATGAAATTTTACATTTTTGTTCTTTTTCTTGTGGAAAATATTGTGGGAAATGAAGAAATTGCTTGTCACAAGCAATTTCTTCATTTTCCACAATGTTTTCCAAAGCAATTTCCTTGCGGGAAGTCAAAAAAAGTCAGTGTGTGGTAATGGGTTACCAGCAGCTGATTTTTATGATGTAGTAAGTCTCTGCGGCGGATCTATGATTTCTGTGAGTCGAATATAAGTAAAAAGGCAGGTTTTACTATTGATACACAATTTTGAATGAATTTCTGCATGAAAATAAAATTCGTTTGAACTCCCCGAACCTCCTCTGGATACGCCTTATTGTTTTCAAGCAGAAAACTGTTTTGGGAGCGTCAAAAAGCGTCATTATGTGGGAATGAGTTTTAAAATAACAACAATTATTTGTCAACATTTTGTAGGGAATGATATGAGAATCAACAATACACCAGAGCTTGTACTTTTTCGTTTTTTTTTTTTTTTTTTTTTTTTTTTTTTTTTTTTTTTTAATGAGTGCTTTTGGCGACTTTAACCCATTTCCAAATAGTGACGGCTTAAAAGCCATGTAAGAAAATGTCTTTGGAAAACATCGTGGGAAATGAAGAAATTATTGCTTGTGTTTGCTCTTCACAATGTTTTCTACCCAAAAAAAAGACCAAAACAAATATAATTCGCCCTCTTGTGAGTAAATTACCTTGACGCAACAGAAGAAAATTTTCACAGGACTTTCTCCTCTAAAATGATAAATTGCTCTGCGGTGGATCTAGGATTGTAATTATGTGACCATTAGGCCTATAGTAAATTAAATTTACATATTTTGCCACTTTTCTGTAGATCTCTATTTCTCGGTAGAAAATATTGCGGGAAAGGAAAAAAACACAAAACAAACAAACAAACAAAAAAAAAAAAAAAAAAAAAAAAAAAAAAACCTGGCAAACCTTTTTTTCCAATTCCCACAATGTTTCCATTCTTCATCTTGTGTGTCATTGTGCTGGGATGGGATCAAATCTCTCGAATTATCGAGTAAACTAGTGACTTATCTAGTCAACTTTGTCTTTTTCTAGGGCTAGGATGTAGGCCTTATTATTGTTTTCAAGAACAAGTGAGTGTCAGCCATGAAATCGATAGGAATTTCATAAACTTCATGTTTTCTCCAGCGTGAAAGGAATTGCGGTATATTTATCACGTAACCTTGTAACTTGATTTAACCCTTTCCCAAACGAAACATTTGAGGGCGCAATAGATAGATGGAAAGCTGCTAAGTAGGCCTGCTACTGTTTTGTAAAGAATCACATTTTTGTACAAGCTAGAAATGGCACAGAAAATATTGTGTTGAAAGAAGAAAATGCTGCCTATTAGTATTTTCTTCTATTGTCTCTATATTTTCCAAAGCCTATTTCAGTAGGGACGTCAAAATCATGTCTTGTTTGGGAAAGGGTATATAATGTATGCAAGTAAATTTAAGACATTAATTGACCGCATTTTAAAAGTAGGTCAATGTCAATGACTATTTTACGGAAATATTGTTCGGATAAAATCGATATTTTCCGGTACTAGTAAAAGCCTTTCTACGGAAATTAACGAATAAGCCCGAACGCAGCAGATGAGTTGCAAGGTGCGACGATTTATTTTTAGAATAATCCAACCAATCGCATCAGTCCACTGTTCTATTTTTAACCTCACGTTTTGCCAAGCATGGAAAACAGAGAGCCATTTTTCCAGAAAATATTTTGACAACATTGATTTGTTTAAACAGCGATTTATTAAGGATTTATCAAGTGTTGGACATTTATGAATGGGTTATTTATAAGATCAAGATGCCTTCTAACAAGACAAAGAAGAAACATGTGTTACATTGGTTTAGAAAAGGACTGCGACTTCACGATAACCCGGCATTGAAGGCGGCAGTCGAGGGCGCTGACACTTACCGATGTGTTTACATATTAGATCCATGGTTTGCTGGAGTTTCACAGGTCGGGGTTAACAAATGGAGGTAATTATTTAATCAACCAATTGATTATATGTCTCTTAGATTATAGTAACGTACAATTCATGTGTTTCTTTGAGTCCAATATTTGTTTTGATTATGAAATCATTTATCATTGTGTATTCAAAATCATGAAATTCCTAATTTCCCATGTTTCCAGACGACAAAATTTTGGTCTTGTTCAAATTCAAAGATGTTGCAGGCGAACATTTAACCCTTTCCCACACATTGACGCTTGTTGACGCCCCACAAAATAAAGGCTTTGGAAAACATTGTGGAAAGTGAAGAAATTGCTTGTGACATTCAATTCCTTCATTTCCCACAATGTTTTCTACAAAGAAAGACCAAAACATTTTAAATTTTGTTCCATGAAAATTGTCGTCTGCAACACCTTTGAGTTTTAATTAGGCTAATATTTTGTTGTTTGGTAATGAGTTAAAGTGGAAAAATATTATATTTATAATTAAAATATTATATTTACTAGAAAATATTGTTGGAAATAAATTGTTTGTCAACTAGAAATGTCTTCAATTTCCATTATGTTTTAAAAGGGTGTCATAAAGTACCAATGTAGGTAATCCGAGTCTTCTCTGATGTAAATACGCTCTTTGATATTTTGATTTTTCGCTATTTAAAAATAGCGAAAAATCAAAATATCAAAGAGCGTATTTACATCAGAGAAGACTCGGATTACAATGTAGGGGGATGTGCAGGCGCGTAGCTGTGATATCTTCAGTTGTTCCTTTTGAATGCATTTATTTTACATCAATTGGGAATCTCGATTAAGCTTCCTGGAAATCCACCAGTAGTCGCGCAGAATATGTGTACCAATGAGAGGCCAAGAACAACGTCTGCTACAGGGGTTCAAACTTGGAACCCCTTGGTCGCAAGATGCTCTACCTCTTGACTTCAGACACCACATATCGTAGCCACAAAGTGACAAACTGGATGATGGGTATTGGTTGATAAAAATTTAACAAGGTTTTGGTTTTATTATAGCAGCTAGCAAGAGGCAGGAGCATATATATATAGCTAGTCTACAAAGGATGTGGTTATAGCCAACAGTTGGTCAAATAGTCAAAATAAAGTGGATTCAGCGGCATAGTTCAGGGTTCAAATTTTGCACTTGCTAACTTGCTAAATGTAAAAAAAAATGAAAATGCAAGTTGAAAAAAACAGTAACTTGCTCAATTTTAGAAATCACCAAAAACTTTGAAAATCATTAAAGAGAAGGAGAAAATTAGCACATAATCGTCATTTATTATTTCGCATTGATAAGTTCTATTCTATGATCAAGCAAATGTGCCTTGAGAATTCTCAAACTTCAAAAAGTCTTTCCAATTTAGCAAGTTACAAAAATAAGCATTTGGCAATTTTGCTAAAATTAGCAAATGGCAAAAAAAAAATGAAATTTGAACCCTGGTACTTGCTTTAAAAAGGTAGCTACAGTACGTTCCCGTCGGGTTATAGATCTAGTGCTGCAAGATGAACTGTGACATTATAGTTGTGTCCTTGTGGACCTGTGGGACAAAGCCTGAAGACTGAGTGACTCTCGAGACCCTAATCTCCCAGCTTCGTATCAGGAACCTAACAGAAATCCTCAGGGCTAACAGGCTGAGAGGGTTTGGCCATGTGGAGCGGAGTGATGGATATGTGTCAAGGTTCGATTGATAAACATACAAGAAGGCAGAAGATGGGGCAGACCAAACATACATGGGAAGAGTTTGTAAGTAGGGATCGTGGAGCCGTAGGATTGACAAACATCAACTCCTTTGACCGTCAGAATGAGATGTGAAGAGGGAGACTGTGATCTCGACTGGGCAACCAGGCCCCACCCTCTGTAGAGGACTAATCAATGGCCTGGATAATTGAAACAGGATAGTGAGCAGGGCTAGAATTTCCCCGAAAAAATGACTTTTGAAACCACTAGCAAAAAGCCAAATTCACTCGAATTGTATATAATGAGGGTTTTCATTTTGAAAAATAAAAGCACAATATGCTGCATAATTTAAAGGGCCTGTCCAAAATAGTCAACATTTGAATGTTGTTTTGTAAGCCTTTTCCAGTTGCATTGATAAAACTTGTAGGTGGGGAATATTTTTCCACTCGCCAAAAAAATCTAGTGTCAGATAGAATCACTAGCAATTTTCAATTTTTAACTAGCAAAATGCCAGTATGCTAGTGGAAATTCGAGCCCTGGTGAGTGTCAGTGAGTGTGACTGAGTGAATTGTCAAAAGGTTTAGCCTAGCAACCAAGACGTTTTGAGTTTGATCCCCGATAGCGGAGTTAGTTGTTGGACTCTTCATCAGCCCACCCATTTTGTTCAAGGACTGGTGTAGTTGACAGGAAGCAGAATGAAGAGGGATTAACCCATTACCAAACGACAACATCTTTGGTCGGTCCAAATTCAAAGATGATGCAGACGACAATTTCAAGTGAATGTAATTTTGCATTTGTTGGTCTTTTTACGTAGAAAACATTGTGGGAAATGAAGAAATTGCTTGTCACAAGCAATTTCTTCATTTTCCATGATGTTTTCCAAAGCCATTACCTTGTGGGGAGTCAAAAGGAGTCACTGTGTGGTAATGTGTTAAAATATGTTCGTCAGGGTTTTCCATGACGCACAAATCATGCGTCATTGTCGCAATTTCAATACGAATGACCCCTTAGAAATTTACTTGAGGGACATTAATGACGCAAGTTTCAAAATCCAGATAATTCTATCAATACTTGAGTACTTGGGCATTTGACCCACAAAATAGTAGAAATGACCCCTAACTTTGAAAGCAAGAGGGTCACAATGACCCCCAAATTCTAATGCTCAGGGAAAACCCTGGTTCGTTGTAAAAACTTTCTTCCAAACAGATGTAAAATAAATTCAAGTTAACTTCTGAAGAAGAATCTAATGACCCCAACTTCTATGGTTGTATTGTGGCAACTGGAACACCTAACCATGGATTGAGATGTCGTTGCTCAAACCACAGGTGGGATACAACTCTGTCAGAAACTCAAAGGATGTTTGCTGTAGCAAGGGATTGAACCACACTCGACCAGATCTTGAAAAATTTGCAGACCCATAGGAACAGGGGGTGGGGAGGGGGGCTGGTCTTGGTCAGCCGTAGCAAGACGCTCTGGATGGGGGTTGTGAGGGGGTCGTTTTCACAAAAACAGGGGTTCGACTGAATTTCTGCATGATAATTGAATAAACAGACTACATAGGGGGTTTGTTTGAAAACCCCACCCTACATCACCCAATCTGGATCAGCCACTGGCTACTCTGCTGCATTCAACATTTTTGCACTAGAATGATATAGTCATAATGTAACTCATTTCGTTATGCAATGACACAGTCTGCCTATTCAATATTTCTACAATGGTTCAACTAATGGAGTACTTTATGTTACATCTGTATGTCTGTCTGTTCTCAATGTGGTGTTTACACTCTAGCATCCACAAAAAATAGCCAATCTTGATCAAAAGTCCTGAATTATGCCCTTGACAGTTGAAATTGACAAAATTTCTATATTTCTCTTATGTGATCTTGTTTCAGGTGAGCGATTTAGGACCATGATGGTCCTCTTGTTTATGTGTTAATATTGACTAGGAAATCAATTAGTAAAGACCATTCCTTCTCTAGCAAGTCATTAACAATTAGAACATGAATAGAGACCATGTCTCCGGTTAACCCTTTCTCAAAATAACAAAAATTTGGACTTTTCCAACTAAATAGCTACTGCAGACAACAAAAGGACCAACAATTAGGATCGATTTTGACACTGAGTTTATTACAAAAGTACAGAAAATATTGAGGCAAAAGAAGAAAATGCTGATTATCATTATTTTCTTCTTTTGCCTCAATGTTTTCTCAAGCCTTTTCCATTAGGGACGTCAAAACCAGGTCATGTTTGGGAAAGGGTTAATGGCTCCATTCCAGACCAAATGCAAACATGTTGTAAATACTTTCAACCCATTTCCTATACAACAAAATTTTAGCAGCATCGCTTGGATCAATTTGAAAGCTGCTGCAGACACAATTGTTGATGGTTTTGAATGAAAACTGTTAAAAACATCGCTATCAGAATTATTTAAAGCTGCAGTGAACAAATAGCACTAAAACTTTGA
Organism: Fragum sueziense; assembly: GCA_963680895.1. Classification (NCBI taxonomy): domain Eukaryota; kingdom Metazoa; phylum Mollusca; class Bivalvia; order Cardiida; family Cardiidae; genus Fragum; species Fragum sueziense. Next base: position 15,101,074 of record OY804595.1, on the reverse strand, counting down.
AATAATACATTCTATAGTCTGAATTTGAAACATATAGTTTTGAAAAAGAAGAAAGGGGGGGGGGGGGGGGGGGAGAAATTAAATTGGTCAAAAGAATTAAGTTATCATTTTCCCAAAATGTTTTATTTATAAATCTTTATTCCCAGTATTTAACCCTTTCTAAAACAGCAAAATTTTAGGGTGATCCACTTCAAAAACATTCACAAATGACAAAACGGAAGTTGTTTAAGATAGAATTTGTGTAAAATATGGGATAGAAAATATTGAGACAAATGGAGAAACTGCTGGTTATCAGCAGTTTCTCCTTTTGTCTCAATGTTTTCCAAATGCTTTTCTATTTAAAACCAGGTCTTATTTGGGAAGGGGTTGAAGATATGGGGCATATTGTTTTACATGTGTCCATCTGTTTGTCCGAAACTTAGCATTTCGGGGGTATTCACATCTCAAAAACACATCTTTTTTTTCTTTTTTAAAGGAAATGAGCCTGAAATACCTCAAAATCACTCAATTTGTGACAATTTTTCTTATGACCTATGATAACAATTCTAAGATTGAATAATTTGTCCTGATCTGCCTGCGTTAAAGTTTATGTTTATGGTAGTCTAAAATGCTTCACACATTGCCACACAATGATACCTTTTGACGCCCAACAAGATAAATACTTGAGAAAACATTTTTGGAAATGAAGAAATTGTTTGTGACAAGCAAACTCATTTTCCGCAATATTTTCTACCAAGAAAGACCAAAAGTTGTATAATACTGTGCATTAGAAATCGTTGTTTGCATCGCCGCGGCCTTAGCACAGTTGGTAGCGCATCTGACCCTCATACGAGAGGTCCCGGGTTTGATACCCGGCTGCGGCTAAAACCCTTTCTGACAAAATTGTCACCCACCAATTGGTTTGAAATCATTAACCTAAGTGGGCGAGCAGCTGGAGGCTCGGTAAGGGTGTTGTGGTAGTACTGGTTTGAGAAACAACAGGAATCCATGGGTAGGTGCTCCAGCGGCCGCGATATGACCCTGGTAGTTGAAAATGGCGTAAAACACCAATAAACTCAAACTCGTTGTCTGCATCACCTATGAATTTGGAACACGCAGTCTAAACTTTTGCCTTCTGGTAATGGGTTAAAGGACCCCTTTTTCCAGATACTGGCTAATATTTAGTCATTTATGATCTGTATCTTTATAATGTGTGTTTGATTCATATTCCTGCTTCAATGTCTCGAATATTTGGACACGATTTTGAGAAAGGTGAATTCATCAAGAAATCTGAAAAGTGATGGTAATTCATAATATATAATTATATTTAAACATTTATCAATGACTCTTTATGATTGTATGATTTCAGATTCCTGCTTCAATGTCTTGAGTGTTTAGACACCATCTTGAGAAAGTTAAATTCTCGATTATTTGTGATCAGAGGGCAACCAACAGAAGTGTTTCCTAAATTATTCAAGGTAAGCTGGAGCAACAGATAAGTGAGTTAACCCATTACCAGACGACAAAATTTTGGGTTAATCCAATTTGAAAGAAGTTGCAGACGACACTTCAATGTGATGAAATTTTGAATTTTTTTTGACTTTTTGTGGTAGAAAACATTGTGGGAAATGAAGAAATTGCTTGTCACAAGCAATTTCTTCATTTTCCACGATGTTTTCCCAAGCCCTTTTCTTGTACTGGCGTCAAAAAGCGTCTATGTGTGGTAATGGGTTAAAGACATTCTAAATATGTTATTTCAAATCCAAACCATATGTTTTCTGTACTTACTGGAATTGTCTCGATGACAATTCCAACAAGTACACACATTATGGGTTTTGTGAAGAAGGGATGAGATATTTTGAAAAGCCATTTCTCACTTTAATCTTTGGCTCTGATATAATAGACAAGTTTCCACTAAGCCTCGTTTTGATAATGTCAATTTGTTACTATTTTTAGTAACAATTCTCAAACCGTTTCTCAGTGTATACAATGTTAATTTCCCATAAAGCCATTGTTTGCCACCGAAAGTGTTCTGCGGGTACAGACTAATTGAAAGGAGTCTATTGCCAACTAACAAAGCACTGTACAGCAGGTCTGGAGTTAAAGGCAACGGGAGAAAATGCTGATCATCAGCATTCTGGCCCCGGTTTCTCGAAATAACTTCAGTACGTTCTCATGCTCAAATCTGAGCACCGTGCTCAAATCGCACGAAATCCATGTGAACTTCAATCGAATACCCTTCAACGTTGGAGAGTATCCCTTTGAAGTTGAGCATGTTCTCATGAGAATATAAGTTTTTTCGAGAAACCGGGGCCTGGTCTATAGCCTCAATAATTTCCTTGAATTTTTAGCGAGGCGGTACTTTAAGTCCGGGGAGCTAATGTCACAGCCCTAGTGTTGGCGTCGGCGTGGGCGTCGCATCTTCGAAAACTTTTACCTGGCCTATATCTCAGGCACTATTAGAAATACAACCTTGATATTTCACACATGGATACATCTCGACAAGACCTTTCATTTGGGACCATGACCTTTGACCTAGTGACCTTGGAGTTTGACCTACTTTTTAAAAAACTTTAACCTGACTTATATCTCATGCACTATTATAGATAGAGCCTTGATATTTCACATATGGATACCTCATGTCATGACCTTGACCTTGAGACAATGACCTTTGACCTAGTGACCTCGACCTTTGACTTTGGACTCCTTTTTTTGCGACAAGCTCTCATATAGGCGAGCTACGTTGTCCGCGGACAACTCTTGTTTTCATAAAGGGCATTAAAAACAGGTTTGTTTGAAAAAAGTTAAATCATGTACATTTGTATATTATGGAATGGAATGAAAGACTTCAGATCAAAATACTTGTATATACTAATTATGCTTTGAAATAGACAGTTTTTGCTTGAATTTCCAACATTGAATAAGCTAGTTATGTATCCCAACTTTTTTGCCTGGCATTTAACCCTTTCCCAAACAAGACCTGGTTTTTACGTCCTTAATAGACATGGCTTGGGAAAACATTGAGACAAAAGAAGAAACTGCTGATAACCAGCAGTTTCTCCTTTTGCCTCAATATTTTCTCAGCTATATTGTACACAAATCTTATCTTTATTCACATATAATTTGTCGTCTGCAGCTGCTTTTAAATTGGACCACCCTAAAATTTTGTCGTTTGGGAAAGGGTTAACCTTGACAATGGCATTGGATTATTTCTTTGTTGTGAAAGATGTATCAAACCCACAGTTAACCCTTTCCCAAACAGCAAATTTTAGGGTGGTCCACTTCAAAAACTGCCACAAATGACAAAATGTAAGTTATAAATGATAGAAATTGTGTAAAATATGGCATGGAAAATATTGAGACAAAAGGAGAAACTGCTGGTCATCAGCAGTTTCTTCTTTTTATGCTCCCCGAAGGGAGAGCATTATAGTCGCCGCTTTGTCTGTTCGTCCGTCCGGTCCGTCCGTCATTCCGTCCGTCTGAAGCGATTTCTCCATAACCCTTGGGCCAAATCAAATGAAACTTACCATGTGAACTACCTATGACATAATGCTGATGTACTTTTCACAGTTTTTGGACTTGAGGCCTCGTCATAGGAAAAGGGGACTTAAGGTCAAATGCACTTTTTCTCTAGTTTCTCATAGTCTAATGGTCAGAATTTGATGAAATTTTATATTTGAGTAGCAAATCAGATGCCCTTGACAATAAACTGCTCTCCATGGCATACATTTATTGTGACAATGCCTTATTCGGGGAGCATTGTCAGTCTCTGACCGCTCTCGTGTTTCAATGTTTTCCCAAGCCTTTCTATAAGGGACGTCAAAACCGGGTCTTATTTGGGAAAGGGTTAATCAAGATAGAAATCACACATTTTTCGCATCTTTCACGCTTAAGCTACAATAGTTGTCAGAGTATCAGACATTCTCATCGTAAACCCATTTCTGATTATTGATTTAAGTCTTGGAAGCCTGGGAAAACATTTAGGCAAAAGAAGAATATAGTGATAAACAGCATTTTCTCCTTTTGCCTTTAACCCTTTCTCAAACAACAAAATTTTGGACTGTTCCAATTTGAAAACTGTTGCAGACGACATTTTCAAGTTGATGAAATTTTAAAAATCTGCACGTTTTGGGTTAGAAAGCATCATGGAAAATGAAGAAATTGCTTGTCACAAGCAATTTCTTCATTTTTCACGATGTTTTCCAAAGCATTTTCTTGTAAGGGAGTCAGAAGGCGTCACTGTGCAGAAATGGGTTAAATTATCTAAGCTATTACAATGTATTATACACATTTTCTACATTTCATTTCATACATGTGAGCCCTCGAGAGTCAATATGCAGTAACTGTAGGTGAAAGAGGTTCCAACTGTAAATGTTTTAGTTGAAACTCGATAAATGAGGGTGAAATAGACTTCTGTAGATTTATTTTTTAAACTTTTAACTTTATTTTAACGTACATTTTCAGGAATGGAACATCACTGTGTTATCGTTCGAGGGTGACCCTGAACCGTTTGGTAAGAAGCGCGATGCGGCGATCTCGGCCATGGCGAAGGAAGAAGGCGTTGACGTTATTGTTAAATCATCACATACACTATACGACCTGGAAAAGTGAGTTGACAAAGAAAAAAGGATTTTCAAACTGAAAAACAAAGTCATTGTTTCTAAATCCTATCTCAAATAAGATGTCCTTACAAAGAAAGCTAAACGGAAAACATTGGGGCAAATGCTGTTAAAAATTTCTTTCAATTTGGACTAGTTATGAGTTTTGTTGTTTGGGAAAGAAATAGATATATATAAATCTGTGTGAGACATGGATACCGTAATAAACTGTAATTTTAGTCATGACCTTGAAATGGATGATGACTTCAGATGAACAAAATTGGAAAAAAAGTGGGTTAATTTGGACACTAAACCCTTTCAGCCTTTCCCAAACAAAACCTTGTTTCAATGGCCCTAATAGAAAAGGCTTTGGAAAACATTTAGGCAAAAGAAGAAAATGCTAGTGATCAGCATTTCTGCTGTTGCCTCCATATTTTCTTTTCTATATTGTTCATGAACCCTATCTTTATCAACTTTTGTTTTGCCACTTCAGAAGCTTTCAAATTGAAATATTACAAGTGTTTACCTCTTTGCAAAGGGTTAAAGACATCTTAACAAGTCATTATCTGCTAGGATAACTTTGATATTATGTGATGTGTCCACTTTGTTGAACCCACTGGGTACCTTTCTTATCAAATCGGTACAAATCTGAACAAAGTTTGCAGATGCTAAAAATAATGTTACTATTGTACATTTTTCAGTTCAAAATACTGATTATCAACTTTTGGCCTTCAACGCTTTCGGTGATATAATGTACACACATTACTTATTGTTGTACATCCATTCTGACATCTGCAACAGTTACTTTTTCCAAATCGATTCAGACTAAAATTTTGCCATTTCTGAAAGGGTTAACCCATTACCAAACATTGACGCCTTTTGACTACCCTAAAAAAAGCAATTTCTTCATTTCCCACAATGTTTTCTACACAAAATGACCAAAAAATGTAAAACTTTACTCGTTTTGAATAGTCGTCTGCAACATCTTTGAAATTGGACCGACCCAAAATTTTGTCGTTTGGTAATGGGTTAAGACATTTTGTAATCTGTAACTCCTGTCAAATTAGAGCAGTGCATTATTTTAGTTTGGGAAAGGGTCAATATTATGATGGTTTATATAACCAATTACTCACAACCTCACCATGATGCCTTTTGATGCCCTACAAGATGCATGCTTTTGAAAATATTGTGGAAAATTTCTTCATTTCCCACATTGTTTTTATGCTCCCTGAAGGGAGTGCATATAGTCACTGCTTTGTATGTCCATCCGTCATTCGGTCCGTCCGTCCGTCCGGAGTGATTTCTCCATAACCCCTGGGCCAAATCAAATGAAACTTATCATGTGTACTCCCTATGACATAATGCCGGTGTCCTTTTCCCGATTTTTGGATTTGAGGCCTTGTCATGGGAAAAGGGGACTTAAGGTAAAATACAGCTTTTCTCTAATTTCTCCTAGTCTAATGGTCAGAATTTGATGAAATTTCATATTTGAGTAGCAAATAAGATGCCCTTTACAATAACCTATTTGAAATTTGTGTATAACAAATATGTCATGGAAAAAGGGGGCTTAACATTTGTTAGCTTTATGTTAGCTCTCCATAGCATACATTTATTGTGACAATGCCTTATTCGGGGCGCATTGTTTGTCTCTGACGGTCCTTGTCTTCTGAGAAAGACCAAAGAATGTGTAATGTCATTAACCTGAAATTGTTGTTTTCGAATTCTTTGAATTAAGACCAGTCTAAAATGTTGTAGACTAGCAATGTGAAAATGTCATGATTTCTTTTCAGAATAATCTCAGAGAACAATGGCATTCCCCCACTCACGTTTAAACGCTTCCAGTCTATTTTATCCAAAATGGATCCTCCCAAAAAACCAGAAGACCCCGTCACCTTGGAGACGGTAGGCAAGGCAACCACTCCAGTCGGGTCAGATCATGATGAAAAATATGGTGTACCTTCATTGGACGAACTCGGTAAGTTTTGCAAAAAAAGATGGTTTTTTAGCTCGACTATTTGTAGAATAGGAGGGGCTATTCTAGTCACCCGGGTGTCTGCATTGGCGTTGGTGTCAACATTTTTGGTCGGTGTAATGCTTTGGTTAAGTTTTCATGTGCAAGTTTCTCAAATCTCTGTTCTTGATAATGCTCTTGCTCTGAAAGTTTGCACATAATCCTTTGTGACCATAATATCAGCATCATCAAAGATTTGTTACTCTGACAGCTCTTGTTATTCTGACAGTCAGATTATTTTTGTTTGCTACAACCTCTTTGAATTTTAGCTGGGCTCATATTTGGTTATTTAGGGTTGGGTTACATGATTTCCAAACATTCCTTGATTTTGAAGCTCCTTCTTGAAGACATTTTGCTATTTAACTATATTTCTGAATCAATTTCCAAAAAGTTTGTTGTATCTACCCTTCAAATCAAAGGACCACTAAGTTAAAAATGCAGTTTATCAGCATGAAAATATTTTCTAAGCTATAGCATGCAAATTTTCTACTCTAAATTACATTCAAAATAGTGTCTGTTACACTTTTCAAATTTGATAAGTCTTATATTTTTGTTGTTTTGTCAAGGGTTTGAAAGTTTTACCAAGAAAGTATAATTATTCCAGGTTTTGAGACAGAGACTGTCAGCAGTAAAATATTTAGAGGTGGTGAGACAGAAGCGTTACACAGATTACATCGGCATCTTGAACGAAAGGTATGTCATTAAAACATAAAAATCATAAGTTTCTAAATGACGCATCTACAAACTGCCTTTCCCAAACAAATACCATGGAAATATGGCTTTAGATGACCTTGAAGACATTGAGAGCAATTCTTTTTAAAGTGCAAAGTCTCTATGTATTAGGACTTGCTCTACATTATATGCTTCTAGTCTTATTTCGGAAAGGATTTAAAAGAGTGCTTTTTCATCTTTTTCCATCCAGATAGGTCAGAATATTCCAGAATCTTTTCCCAAGATCTGATTTTCATGTCTCCTAATAAAAAAAAACTTCGGGAAAATAATGTTGTAAAAGAAGAAAATGCTGAATAAGCATTTCATGCTCAATATTTTCTATTGTATATTTATACCTTCAAATGAAGTTAAGGGGGGGGGGGGTATACTGGAATCTGCCTGTCGGTTGGTCAATTGGTTGGTTGGTGCAGTCAGTCAGTCTGTCTGTCAATATGTAGTGGTAGGGGATTTTTATCACCTTTAGTGATAGATTTCTAGTTCACACAAATTCTATCTTTATTAATATCCATTTTTTCATCCGCAGGAGTATTTTACTACTAGTCTATGATTTGGTTGCCATTTGGGAAAGTGTTAACCCACAATGCACTACTGTTTTTCAGGCGTGGGTAGCTAGTTTTGAGAAGCCGAAGATGACGGCCCAGTCCCTATTTCCCAGTCAGACTACACTGAGCCCATATTTAAGGTTTGGTTGTATATCACCGAGACTCTTCTATTGGAAGTTACATGATCTATATAGAAAGGTAAGAGCTCAAACTTATCTGGTCTTTGTATGGTCATTTACTATTACAAGAGTTCTACACAGCAGTGACAAAAAATAGGCTATGTGTCAGAAACTCATTTTTCGTTGGACAAGTCATTGATACAATAACATTTTATTCATATATTGTGACCCTCTACCCTTTCTTAAACAATTCTTGGCATTGTTAATTTAATTCAAAAAGCTCTGAAAAGTGTTTATTCAACTTTAATCAGCAATTCTTTAATATTTGGAACAGTCTAGGAATGTCTTGTTTAAGAAAGAATTAAACCTTTTCCAAAGAAAAAAGTGAAACCTATCCAAATTTAAAGGTGTTGCTTATATAAATGAAAGAATTGTTTGGACTATCAGAATAAACATTCTTTTTGTTATGATAGGAAATATTGAAGAAATGGAAGAAAATGCTTGAAATCAACATTATCTTCTCTTTCTGTAATATTTGTTCATACATCTAACACTGATTCTAAGATAAAGTGCTTATTTTAATAAAACCGCTGTCCTTGTGCACGCATGTTAATGTTCAGGCATTAAGATGAACATTTATTGCTTTTTTGTTGACCCTGACATCGTGTCTAACTATTGAACCTAAATCTGTTTGCTGAATATGAAAGTTGAATGTTGGGCATAGCACAAAGCATGCCGGATTTTACAACAAATTGCTTGTCCTTACACCATATGTCTTATTTCAAAGCCGATTTTCAATTTTGTTAGTAAGCATTTGGCACTCTGAGAGGTCTTTTTTCCATCAGGAATGAACTCGGGACTTAAAATCATCCAAATAGTAAACGATTAAAGGAATTATTTGAACAAAATACTCAAAAGAGCGTTGTCCTCATTTTATACATCAGATACGTTAAACAGATATAAATGATACTGAAAAGTGTAATAGCATCGAAAGAGTGACATATTATTGACAGAAACATAGTTGTAAATGCAAAAAGGCTGAAGGAAAATTGTTACTCTACTTAAGCTGAATAAGTTTTGACAAAAATGTGTCTGAAATCATAACTGAAAAAAATATACAAAAATATCATCAGATACGTTAAGATGTTTTTCGTCGTTGTGCAGTAAACGCTTCATTCCGAAGACAATTTTCCACTATAATTTCATTATGGCTATGCCAGTGGTGTAAAAACACTCTCTTACAAACTGAAATGGATAACATGTTGAATTTTATTGCCATTGTTACAGTTCGACCATCAAATACGTTAGAATCAGATACGTTAGTTGAACTTTATCATTCGATTTTCAACCTCGCCTGAATCCCCGAAATTCAAAAAAAATCTTCGTGTCATGACGTCTTATTGTTTTGTGATTGTTCTACGAGAACTTCAAATCATATGATAAGCATAGCCTGATATTTACAGCGTGTTTGTGTACGTGCGAAGTGTGGATGCAGTAAATATTATTCAAAGGCAAAAGTTGTATCAATTCTCTTTGAATTTGTTTTTATTACCTAATGCTTAACTCAATATTATACGATATAACATACATTTACATGATGATGATCGTGACGAAAGGTGAAGTGCTTAACTTTGACACTATCTGATATTTAACGTATCTGATGAAAACATCTAACGTATTTGATGAAAAGAACATTTGTGATTGAAGTTATATTAGACAAAACATATGTCATTTCGTCCATCATAATATCAAAATAAATACAAAATATATTTTTTTCGGTGATTAGCAATGCATATACATCCAGGAATATGAGTTTATTTAAAGTCATCAAATACGTTAAATGATCTGAAATATCAGATAAAAACATATTATTGATATGCTGTGTTATAATATATACCTACCAAACTGTAATATGAATGAACTGTTCAAATCACATTCATTAGTAAAAAGATGACACATATTTGAAGATCTACCTTTAATTGAAAAAAGTGTTTTTGCTTCAAAATACAATACAACAGTTTCTGCTTTGAAAAATGCTTGATAGTTTGGTTATTATTTATTATGCTATAACATATTTTGTTAATTTCTGTGAAAAAAAGTATGACAGTTCATTATTTGTAAAAGTAAAGGTGTTTTTTTCTCACAGAGATAGGCATAATACATGTGTATAAGCAGATGATATATCCTAACGTATCTGACGTATGAAAAATAAGGACCTTTGATATGCGTGATTTTTCCTAAAAATTGAAGTACATTTGAGGCCCCTTTTAAATGATTAATGAACTAGACATAATAGACTATTCATTTATGAAAAAGTATATGACTTAGAGTCTGGTTGATATCTTTAGCTCACCTGAGCACAAAGTGCTCAAGGTGAGCTATTGTGATCGCTTTTTGTCCGTCGTCCGTCCGTCTGTCCGTCTGTCCATCTGTCCGTCTGTCCACAATTGGGGTGTTTACACTCTAGCATCCACAAAAGTTAGGCAATCTTGATCAAACTTGGCCAAAACAAGTATGGTCATAAGTTCTCGGATGAGTTCGATTATGGGCCTGATCGGACCAGAATGTTGGGAGTTATTTGCCCTTGAATGTCAAAAAATGCTGTTTTTATCTTTGTTTACACTCTAGCATCTACAATTATTGATCAATCAAGACAAAACTTGGACATAATGTTGGAGACTATAAGATCTCGGATGAGTTCGATTTTTAGTCTGATCAGAATAGAAAGACGAGAGTTATGTGCCCTTGAATTTGACAATTGCCATTTTCGACTGTTTTCAACCTTGTTTACACTCTAGCATCTACAATTATTAAACAATTAAGACAAAACTTGGACATAATGTTAGGGACTATAAGATCTCGGATGAGTTTAATTTTCAGTCTGATCTGACCAGAAAGACGAGAGTTATTTGCCCTTGAATTCTCCAAAATTGCCATTTTTGGCTGTTTTCGACCTTGTTTACACTCTAGAATCTACAATTATAAATCAATCAAGACAAAACTTGGACACAATGTTAGGGACCATAAGATCTTGGATCAGTTTGATTTTCAATCTGATCTGAACAGAAAGTCAAGAGTTATGTGCCCTTGAATTTTACAAAATTTCCATTTTTGACTGTTTTCGACCTTGTTTACACTCTAGAATCTACAATTATTTATCAATCAAGACAAAACTTGGACACAATGTTGGGAACCATAAGATCTTGGATGACTTTGATTTTCGGCCTGATCTGATCAGAAAGATGAGAGTTTTGTGCCCTTGAATTTGATAAAATTGCGTTTTTTGACTGTTTTCGATCTTGATTACACTCTAGAATATACAATTATCAATCAATCAAGACAAAACTTGGACACAGTGTTGGGGATCATAAGATCTCGGATGAGATCGATTTTCAGTCTGACCTGATAAGAAAGACAAGAGTTATGTGCCCTTGAAATTGACAAAATTGTCATTTTCGACCGTTTTCGACCTTGTTTACACTCTAGAATCTACAATTATTAACCAATCAAAACAAAATTTGGACACAGTGTTGGGGACCATTAGATCCTGGATCAGTTTGATTTTAAGTCTGATCTGATTAGAAAGTTGAGAGTTATGTGCCCTTGAATTTGACAAAATTGCCATTTTCGGCTGTTTTCGACCTTGTTTACACTCTAGAATCTACAATAACAAATTAATCAAGACAAAACTTGGACATAATGTTGGGGACTATAAAATCTTGGATGAGTTTGATTTTTAGTGTGATCTAACAAGAAAGTCGATAGTTATGGGCCCTTGAATTTGACAAAATTGCCATTTTTGGCTGTTTTCGACCTTCTTTATAGCGGACGATAATTCACCTGGCAGAGCATTCCGTTCGATTAGCATGGGCTGCTCTGCCAGGTCGATTCTCGTCCGCTATACCATCTAGAATCTACAATTATCAATCAATCAAGACAGAACTTGGACACAATGTTGGGGACCATAAGATCTTAGATGGCTTTGATTTTCAGTCTGATCTGATAAGAAAATTGAGAGTTATGTGCCCTTGAATTTGACAAAATTGCCATTTTTGGCTGTTTTCAACATTGTTTACACTCTAAAATCTACAATTATTTAACAATCAAGACAAAACTTGGACACAATGTTGGGCACCATAAGATCTTGGATGAGTTTGATTTTCACAATGTTATTGACCATAAGTTCGTTTTCAGTCTTAAAGTCCTGAATATTAATTGAATTGAACAAAATTGTTGCTCATATCATTTTGGTTCAGGTGAGCGATATAGGACCATCATGGTCCTCTTGTTCATTTTTGAACCGCTACTTTGTACATTTAACGTAGAATCAGTGCTAAATGATTCTAAAAGCCAAATTGTTTAGGAGAGAATTAAGATACATTTTCATTTCACAGTGTAGGACAGTTCAGGGAAGCAAGTCAAGAGATGCGCTGTATAGGTTTTACTCTTTAATCGTCTATAGTTGCGATTCTCTACAATGATAAAACATGACAAAAATATGATAACAAATTGATAATAGAGAAATGATGATGATGATGATGATGATGATGATGATGATGATGATGATGATGATGATGATGACGATGATGATGATTTACACAAGGCCTTCATTAAGTCAAATATATTAGATTCTAATTATAAAATGTTTGTTAATTATAAACTGTTACATGATGATATATCAATTATAAATGCTATAATTAGAAAATCAATACTAAATTAATAATAAATTAATTTGTACTGATAATAAGATGAAAATTACCGAATTTGCTGTTTCCAAATATTTTCCATCCAAACTGTCCAACGATTGATTTTGAAATGACAAGACGTTTACGGAAGTCCGTTCGTGACGTCACAACGGCGCTGAGCGACGTAACGTTTAAACGCACCATAAGTATGGCGCGCTTAACGTCACGTCGCTCCGCGCAAATTCTAAGATAACAATCTTATACTCCCCTCTATGAAATGTATTAATTTCATAATGCAATACAACTAATATAAGACAAAGTCAATTACAATATACAATGCAATTAAATAGTTCAATTAAGAGCTTAACACAACACGTGTAGGCCTACATCTAATCTAAAACAATTATTTATTTTTTTTATCCACTGTCATACACATGTACAATTACTTATTGTTTTCTCTTGGCAATTATTTAGATTAAAATAAAAGGAACATGAACTGTTAGATCTATGAATCTTTTTCTTTTATCGCATGCCTGAGAGCGACCTACTCAGCTCCTTCAAGTAAACATAATTTTGTAATGGGTCGTACGAATAGACCCGTTTGCGTTCTGACCACACAGCTTCGCACTAGTCCATCTCTACTACGATTCACTTCTATGACCCTAGCCAATGGCCATTGACCACGGGGAGCATTTTCTGTAGATACTAAAACAATGTCATTTAGCTTTATGTTTGCAACTTTTCGTTGCCATTTCTGACGTTTTTGTAACAGCGGCAGGTATTCTTTTAACCACCGTTTCCAGAATACATTAGCTAAATATTGCACTTGTTTCCACCATCGTTTACTGTAACAATCCTTTTGTTCGAAAATCCCAGCTGGTAAACACTTGTTAGATTTCATTAATAACAACATGCTAGGTGTAAGAGCTGGCGGATCGTTTGGATCTGCGCTTACAGGCGTCAAAGGTCTATCATTTAGGATTTTTTCAGCCTCGGCCATAAATGTTAGTAACTGCTCATCATTTAAAAGTTGTTCCTTTACAAGTGCTCTCATGATTTCACGAGTAGAGCGAATCAAACGTTCCCAAGCTCCTCCCATATGACTTGCTGTAGGGGGGTTAAAGTGCCACTCTATTTCTCGCTGAATAAAGTGTCTGTTAATTTTTGCGTGATTCCATTCCGTTATTGATTCTCGTAGTTCCCGATCACCGCCGTTCAGGTTCGTACCATTGTCGCTAAAAACCTTTTTCGGTCGACCGCGTCTACTTTCAAAACGTTGAAATGCTGAAATGAAAGATGCTGTCGTCAGACTATGCGCCACTTCGAAATGCACTGCTCGTGTAGTGAGGCACGTAAATATACAACCATACCGGTTAACTCGCGACCGGCCTTGCTTAATTGTCAGAGGTCCGAAGTAGTCTATGCCGACAAACGTGAATGGCGGCATTTCCGGTGTAGTTTGTTCGTTTAGCAGAGGGGCCATTTTCTGGTTAGCTAACGAACCATGTAAGCGTCTGCAAGTGACGCATGATTTAAGTACCTTTTTCACCGTAGCATGACCCTTTATTATCCAGTACTTTTCTCGTATTACCGAAAGAACCTGTTGGGTCCCTACATGACCTAGATTTTCGTGAATGTGTCTAATGATTAAATTTGTCACATGATGATCATTTGGCAAAATAATTGGTAGGCAAGATGTCCTGTCAACGCGTCCAGCTGCCTTGATAATCCCTTCTTCTAAAAGAGGATCGAGTGATAGGATTCTGCTAGACTTCTTCACGAGTTTTCCGTGCGCTAGTGTGTCTGATTCCTCGGGAAAGCATTGTGCTTGTACTTGACGAATAATGTGTTTTGTTGCTTTCGTCATTTCCGAAACGGTTAGCTGTCCTAATTCGGGTTGTATGTCCTTTTTAAGGTATTTCCATATGCAATAGTCCTTATATCGCAGTAACCAGGCTATGCTGGTTGTAAGTTTGGTCCAGTCAGAGCAATAATTTAGCACGTTATTCATATCGCTCGTAACGACGTTTACGGTCACCTTTCGCTTTACCTCGACGTCATCTTCCGTTATTACCTGTGGAGCGGTTTGATTTGGCCAATGTCTTTCATCTCTTAAAAGGAATTCTGGCCCATTTAGCCAGAACTTAAGGTTATTGAAGTCGTTTGACTCAACGCCTCTCGACGCAATATCAGCAGGGTTTGAATTTGTATCGACATGTCGCCACTGTTCTACATTGGTCAGCTCGTGTATTTGTCCAATCCTGTTTCCAACGAAAGTTTTGAACCTCCGAGATTCGTTTTTAATGTAGCCAAGAACTATCGTCGAATCCGTCCAAAACGTCACTTTATCAATTTTGATTTCGAGTTCGTCTGCTACCAATCCGTAAAGGCGTGCTGCTACAACAGCTCCAGAAAGTTCGAGTCTCGGTATTGACATCTGTTTCATAGGGGCTAGTCGCGACTTCCCCACCACCAACGAACAGTTTACATTATCATGTTCATCGACCAACCGTAAATAAGCACAGGCGCCATATCCTAACTCGGACCCATCACAGAATACATGGATTTGTGCACTTTGAATTTTCCCAAAGGAAGATGGTTTAAAACATCTTTTCACTTTCAATTCTTCTAATGCCGGAAGAGCACTTAACCACCTTTGCCATTCGTTTGCATATTGTTCTGGGATTCGATCATCCCATCCTAGTTTAATCCTGCACAGATTTTGTACAATTGCTTTAGCGCGAAGAGTCACTGGTGACACAAGTCCAAGGGGGTCGAATATTGAACTGACCACGGATAGGATCCCGCGTCTGGTTAAAGGTTTCTCACTTATTTTAACTCTGAACTGTATTTCATCCCTCTCAACGTCCCAATAGACACCAAGGGCTCTGTCCACTGGTAATTCATCATCTTTACCAAGATCCACGATCGAAGGGGCTCTTTCTGACTTTGGAATTGAATCCATGACGTTTCTGCTGTTGCTCAGCCATTTTGTTAGCCGAAAACCTCCTTTTTTCATTATAGACTGCAGTTCTGATGCTAACAATATGGCATTTTCCTCTGTACACACGGACTTTAAACAGTCGTCCACGTAGAAATTTCTGTTTACCGTTGATATCGTCTCGGGTCCGTACATATGCTTGTGGTCCGACGCTGCACGTTTCAGCGCAAATGCCGTGCAACTTGGTGATGATGTAGCACCGAAAAGATGAACTTTCATCCGGTAATGTTGTGGTTCTTTGCTCAAGTCTCCGTTTGGCCACCATAAAAAACGGAGAGCGTCACGGTCCTCGTTTTCGACCCTCACTTGATGGAACATGGCTTCAATATCGGCTGCTATAGCCACAGGTTCCTGTCTAAATCGAATAATTACGCCGACCAAACTGTTCATTAGGTCGGGACCTTGTAAGAGTTGGTCGTTTAAAGAAATATCCTTGTACTTTGCCGCACAGTCAAATACAACTCGCACCTTTCCGGGTTTGTTAGGGTTCGTTACGGGGTGATGAGGTAAGTACCACACGCGCGTATTGTCAGTTAATTCGGTTTCAACTTTTTCTGCGTATCCGTTTTCAATATAATCGGATACCGTACTGGTGTACATTCGGTGTAGTTCTGGGTCTTTTGACAATTTCTTTTTCAAACACTGTAGTCGCGCACGTGCCATTGCAATATCATTTGGTAATATTGCATTTTTATTGCGCCAAGGTAGCCTTAATGAATAATGTCCATTTTCATGTTTAACAGAATTCTCCATAATCTCGGTAGCTCGTTTATCTTCAACCGACATTGATGTTTTCTCTAAACGAATCTTTTCGTCGAAGTCGGTATCCCACATTTTATTGACTTGGTTCTGTAGCAGGGAATCAGCTGATTGTTGGAAGTTTACGTTCGCTGTAGTTTGATCGGACGAAACCGGTATTGGTCCCCGCACTGTCCATCCCAGCTCAGTTCGCACAGCATAAGGTTGAGTAGCGCTGCCCGATCGCACTTCAAGTGGAATGTGAGCCTGTGGAGTATCGGTCCCGATCAAAAGCATAACAGATCTAGCGTCAATTTCTGGTATCTCGATATCGGTTAAATAAGGCAGATTACGTAAATCCGACTTCTTGGCTGCAGACTCGGCAGAGATCGGAAGGGTTTTTACCGACCACGCCTTGCGTAACACGACTTCTGTACCCTGGCACACCGAGCGAACACGCAGATCTACTTCTGTCCCTTCGAATGTACTCCCAGTTGAGCTGGCAGTCGTCATTTGGAATTTTACACGGGTTCCAGATAACCCTAGAACCTTCAAAAGTCGCTCGTCACACAGAGTTTTGTCCGCTCCATCGTCTAACAGCGCGTAAGTTTTGCACGATTTTCCACTTTCACCAAGCACCGTGACCGGAACAATACCAAGGCAGTTTTTCATAAACGATCCTTTTGTAGCGGCACAATTTACCGAAGGACTTGTCACTGTGTGATCAGAATCATTACTAAACCAGCTGTGTAAAAGGAAATGATGTTTTGCTGTACACTCCGGAACTGTACAGGCCGCATTTTTTCTACAAATGTTTGCGAAATGCTTGCCTTTCAAACAATTAAAACATAGTTTTTGGTTTCTGACAAAATTTTCTCTTTCGCTCAAAGGCATATTTTTAAATTCCAGACAAGAAGCTAAATCTACGCATTTACCAGAACAACATGGGCATGTACGTGTGTAGACTGAGGTTTTGTTTTCACCATTTATGTTGAAATTTGTAGTGTTATTTCTCAGAATATTTTGAACTGGTTTTGACTTTGTGTCGCTCTTTTCGTTACCATGACTACGTTCCTTTGCAAGATCGATGCCATAAGCAGACGTAGCAATGCGAGCCTTTTCATCGACAAACTTTACTAAATCGGAGAAAATTGGTTCTCGACCAGTCTCAGTAATAGAATATGCTACATCAACCCATCGGCTTCGAATATGCATAGGTAAACGTCGGACAAGGCGGCGTAAGTTTTCAGTGTTATCTATGTCTGATTTAAACCCTAATTGTGAAAGCGTTATCTCGCATTTTCTCATTTCCAAAGCTAAATTTGAAAGCCCATCAGTATCGGACGCTTTTAATTGCTGTCCGTTTACAAGTTTATCAACATGAGATCTTGCAATATTGTGAGGTCTACCATATCTTGAATACAAAATGTTTCTAGCTTCTTTATAACCTTCACTAGGTTGCATCAATACACAATCTTCAATAGCACTTTTTGCTTCTCCATCACAATACTGTATCAAATAGCTTAATCTAAGTCTATCATCACTTACCTTGCTCTCAATGTTAGTTTCAAAGTTATTCACAAATTTACTGTACTCAAATACAGACCCACTAAACCTTAAAAGTTCTGGTTTCGGAAGATTAAAACCTTCCTGCAACGTCACCGCGAGTCGCTCGAACACTCGTTCCATTCCGGTTGTGGTTACTTCTTGGTTGTTGGGGCGCTGAGTGTTACTAGGGATCAATTTTACTGGGTGAGAAGGCGTCACATCGTTGCTTGTAGTCGGCGCCTGTAATAGTTGGTTGTCCAAATTCGGTTCCGTAACAGCGTTCACGTTTTGATTGACGTCAACGTCACCGTCATTCTGCATCTCCTCAGACCAGACCGATTCCTCTAACTTGGCCTGATCCACCTCGCTTTGGCTTTCTAGTAGTTGTTGTTTGTATTCTATTTCGCGTTTGGCACGTTCCAAGTCTATCTTTTGTTTCATAGTTTTCAGCTTTTGTTCAGCGATAAGTCTCTTAGCTTTAGCGGACACTATCCTAGCACGCGACGAGGTGCTACTACCACTCAAAACCGAACAATTGTCACAATCTTCTATCACATTTTCGCTTGCTTGTGACCACTGCGCGAATCGTTCACTAAATTCCACATAATTCTTGTGACAGTTTAAGTAACCCTGTTCCAATTCATCACTGGCGTCAGGATCCTGACATTTGTCCAAACATAACAAATGAGTCCTCTTGTAAATTTCGAACTTTTGCTTCAACTTCTCGAAAAGTTTACTCACGTTTTCGATGTTATCTTTTGACACCATTTCTCTCTCTAGTTGAATGTAGATTCTGGCGAGCTGCGACGCGTGGGCCGATCTTGATCTTTTCAAGCTGCTGAATTCCTTATCGTCCAGCTGTTCCATGTTTCTCTCTCGTCGTTTATTCAGACAATTCGAGAATTGTAGGACAGTTCAGGGAAGCAAGTCAAGAGATGCGCTGTATAGGTTTTACTCTTTAATCGTCTATAGTTGCGATTCTCTACAATGATAAAACATGACAAAAATATGATAACAAATTGATAATAGAGAAATGATGATGATGATGATGATGATGATGATGATGATGATGATGATGATGATGATGATGACGATGATGATGATTTACACAAGGCCTTCATTAAGTCAAATATATTAGATTCTAATTATAAAATGTTTGTTAATTATAAACTGTTACATGATGATATATCAATTATAAATGCTATAATTAGAAAATCAATACTAAATTAATAATAAATTAATTTGTACTGATAATAAGATGAAAATTACCGAATTTGCTGTTTCCAAATATTTTCCATCCAAACTGTCCAACGATTGATTTTGAAATGACAAGACGTTTACGGAAGTCCGTTCGTGACGTCACAACGGCGCTGAGCGACGTAACGTTTAAACGCACCATAAGTATGGCGCGCTTAACGTCACGTCGCTCCGCGCAAATTCTAAGATAACAATCTTATACACAGGTTAAGAAGAGAAGCGATCCACCATTATCATTACATGGTCAGTTACTATGGCGAGAATTTTTCTACACTGCGGCAACAAATAACGATAATTTTGATCGGATGGAAGGAAATCCAATCTGTGTACAGATTCCGTGGGACAAAAGCCCGGAAGCACTGGCCAAATGGGCAGAGGTATGAGCTATTATTTTACACAGAGCTACTGATGAAAGTGGTAATACCTTTCATTGTTCAGAAACCTTTATTGTGGATACTCATTTGGTCTTATTTTTGTACAAATACAAATGTCTGACCTGATACAAATATCAAAACAATTTTGCGCTCTGATTTAGAGAAATAAAACAACAGAGACTGGTGTATATTATACAGAATTCATTTTAGTTTGTCAAAATTTGGCAAAGGCATTTCAAATCTATTTTATTAACTTATTTGTTCTGTAATTTCCATTTTCAGGGCAAGACGGGTTTTCCGTGGATCGACGCGATTATGGTACAGTTACGAGAAGTAGGCTGGGTTCATCATTTAGCGAGACACGCCATCGCATGTTTTCTGACACGAGGAGATCTCTGGATTTCATGGGAAGAGGGACTCAAGGTCAGTCATAGTTAACCCTTTCCCAAACAAGACCTGGTTTTGACGTCCCTAATAGAAATGGCCTGGGAAAACATTGAGACAAAAGAAGAAACTGCTGGTAACCAGCAGTTTCTCCTTTTGTCTCAATATTTTCTGTGCCATATTTTACCCAAATTCTATCTTTAAAAAACAACCATTTTGTCATTTGTGGCAGTTTTTGAAGTGGACCCCCTAAAATTTTGTGGTTTGGGAAAGGGTTAAAAATGATTCAAATGAAAAGCTGATGAAGTTTCCTGCCACCTTTTGTCACTTTTGTAAATAACAGATCATTCATTAAATATCTCTTTCAAGCGCTATGGTCATGTCGTGGCAGCTGGAGCACCTAACCATGGGTTCCTGTCATTTCTCATACCAATATTGCCACATCACCAGCCTCCAGTTGCTTGACCACATTTTTAGACTAGTCCAAAGTCAAAGATGATGCAGACGACAATTTGAAGTGAATGTAATTTTGAATTTTTTGGCATTTTTATTTAGAAAACATTGTGGTAAATGAAGAAATTGCTTGTCACAAGCAATTTCTTCATTTTCCATGATGTTTTCCAAAGCCAT
The DNA here is from genome assembly GCA_963680895.1 of Fragum sueziense. Lineage (NCBI taxonomy): Eukaryota > Metazoa > Mollusca > Bivalvia > Cardiida > Cardiidae > Fragum > Fragum sueziense. Next base: position 15,080,476 of record OY804595.1, on the reverse strand, counting down.
TATTTTGTGGGGAGTCAAAAGGAGTCACTGTGTGGTAATGGGTTAATGATTATCAAAGCTAAAACAAAAAAAGAAAAAAACAAACAACTTATCAAAAAATGATAACATTCTTTCAATATTAACTAGTTATTCATCTCGGAAAAGTAAAGTTTCTGAATGTCATAGAGAGAAAAAAATTACAAATTTGGACTAAACAAGCCAGTTAACCCTTTCCCAACTTGCAAATATTTAGATTGTTCCATTTTGAAAGCTCCTATAGTTGGCAAAGTGATGTTGATAATTATAAGATTTGTGTACATGATTAAATGAAGAAATATTTTTAGCTCCACTGGCCGAAGGCCAGCGAGCTATTGTCATGGCGTTGTGTCCGTCGTGCGTGCGTCCGTCTTTGTGTCTGTCTGTGCGTGCGTAAACTTTTCTTTAAAAATCTTCTTCTCTCAAACCAGTGGGCCAATTTTGATCAAACTTGGCAGAAATGTTCCTTGGGTGGTGCTTTACTTAAATTGGGAAAAGAATTTTGATTGGTCCATAAATGTGGGTGTGGCAGGGCGGGGCTTATTAGACTTATAGAAATCACAAAATCATTCTTTAAAAATCTTCTTCTCTCAAACCAGAGGGCCAATTTTGATCAAACGTGGCAGAAATGTTCCTTGGGTGGTGCTTTACTTAAATTGCAAAAAGAAGTTTGATTGGTCCATAAATGTTGGCGTGGCAGGGCGGGGCTTATCAGACTTAGAGAAATCACAAAATAATTCATTAAAAATCAACCATTGAGCCAATTTTGACTAAACTTGGCAGAAATGTACCTTTCGTGACTCTTTACCTAAATTGTCAGTGAAATTTTGATTGGTCCATAAATGTGGGCGTGGCAAGGCGAGGCTTATCAGACTTAGAGAAATCACAAAATAATTCTTTTTAAATCAATTATTGAGCCAATTTTGACTAAACTTGGTAGAAATGTACTTTTGGTGACTCTTTACATAAATTGTCAGTGAAATTTTGATTGTTTCATAAATGTGGGTGTGGCAGAGCGGGGCTTTTCAGAATTGGAGAAGTCACAAAATAATTCTTTAAAAATCTTCTCCTCTCAAACCAATGGGCCAATTTGAACCAAACTGTACAAGAATGTTCCTTAACCCATTACCAAACAGTTCCTTAACCCATTACCAAACAATAAAATTTCAGATTGGTCAAAATTCAAAGACGTTGCAGACAACAATTTCAAATCAATGAATTTTAAACTTTTTTGGTCTTTTTGTGTAGACACAAGCAATTTCTTCATTTTCCACACTGTTTTCCAAAGCCATTATCTTATAGGGAGTCAAAAAGAGTCATTGTGTGGTAATGTGAACCTCAACTTTAACTGTTCAAAGAATTTTGATAGGTCAATAAAGGGTGTGGCAGGGCGGGGCTTATCAGAGAAATCATGAAATAATTCTTTAAAAATTCACCATTTGGCCAGTTTTGGTCAAACTTGGTAGAAATGTACCTTGGGTGACTCTTTACATCATTTGCAGGTGAAATTTTGATTGGTCTATATATGTGGGCGTGGCGGGGGGGGGGGGGGCTCATCAGAATTGACCAATGGGCCAATGGAGACCAATTTTGGCAGTACTTTTACTTGAGTGGCCCTTTACTTACTTTGTTAGTGAAAATTTGGTTGGTCCATTAATGTTGGCGTGGCATGGGGGGGGGGGGGCTTATCAGAATGGGTGAAATCACGAAATAATTCTTTTAAAACAACCATTGGGTCAATTTTAGCAAATTTAAATGTTCCTTGGGTGGTTTACAGTGTTTTGAAACTTTGATTGGTCTATAACTGTGGGTGTGGCAGGGCAGGGCTTATCAGAATTGGACAAACCATGAAATAATTCTTTAGAAATAAACCAATGGGCCAATTCAGATCAAACTTGGCAGAAATTTTCCTTGGGTGACACTTTTCAAAAATTGGCAGTGTGAGGCTTACAAGAAATCATGAGGTTATTCTTTTACTTTAGCCAGTGGAGCGATACAGGCCCTCTTGGGCCTCTTGTTATGCTATATGATAAAGCACGTAATATATTCTTCATTTGCATTCATGTTTTCTGAAGCCTCCTTTAATGGAGATTTCAAAATCAGGGCTTGTTTGGGAATTGGGTAATAGACTAATAGTTGTTTGAAAATTTAAGAAATTTGATTAGTTAATTATTGACAATTATCATTACCCCTTCTGTCTGTGTATGTGCTGCAGGTATTTGATGAGCTGTTACTGGACGCTGACTGGTCGGTGAACGCTGGAATGTGGTTATGGTTGTCATGTAGCTCGTTTTTCCAGCAGTTCCTGAACTGTTACTGCCCGGTAGGATTTGGAAAACAGGCAGATCCTACAGGGGACTTCATCAGGTAAGCTGCAGTCATGTACTTTCACCAATATTTAAGCTCCCCGAAAAAATTTCGGGGGAGCATATAGTCGCCATGCTGTCCGTCCGTCCGTCCGTCCGTGTGTCAGTCCGTCCGTCCACAGCCATATCTCAGCAACCCTTGGACCAAATTCAATGAAACTTCACATGTGAACTCCCTGGGTCAATACCTAGGGACCTTTTTCTCCGTTTGTAAATTTAAGGCTGCGTCATGGAAAAAGGGGCCTTAGTGTAAGAATTAGTTTTTCTCTTATTTCTCTTCATCTAATGGGCAGAATTTAATGAAATTTTGTGCTCATGTAATAAATAGGATGTTCTAGACCATATTTTATAAATAATGTGTGTACAAAAAAGCTGTCATGGGAAAAGGGGGCTTAATGTATGATAGTTTTTATTTTGTGATAAACACTTATTCGGGGAGCATAATCCGTCTGTGACGGCTCTTGTTTCCATGTTTGCATCTTACCTACCCAGGGTTCTCCCCAGAATAATTTGAAGCCGTAGTGGTAAAGTATGAGTATTGGTAAACCTTGAAATGCATTGTGTTAATGCAAATAATTCTGAATAAAACCATAATGGGAAAAGAAGAAATTGCTCAATTTGAGCAATTTCTTCTTTTCCCATTATGGTTTTATGCAGAATTATTACATTTTATATTATAAGAATACATTGATAATCACTTTTTGACATGAAATGCTTAGAAATCCCCCTATTTGGTGACCTTTTTGAAGGAATAAAGCTGTAGGGGTACTGTTTAAGCTGTAGTGGCATTACACTAATTTACATGAAGCTGTAGTGGGGCCGATACAGCTTATTGGGCTTGGGAGGACACTGCTACCCTAGAGAAAAAATGTTGGCCTGCTCCTCGTATAAATGGTTAGAAAATTCTGTTTACGGTACAAATTACAGAGCATGTATTCATTTGCTTTTGATCCATTAGCAGATGGCCATTTTTTGTCATGTTAATTTTGTCACAAATTTCAAGTCGAACTTCAGTGTAAATGGCAAAGGAAACTTATTATTGTGAGAAAGTTTGTTTATGACATTAGTTAAGGACTTGACGACAGCTTTATTGGCATTTTCAGACATTATTTACCGGTGTTGAAGGGTTATCCTCCTCAGTACATCTACGAGCCATGGAACGCCCCGGAGAGCGTACAGAAAGCGGCTAAATGTGTCGTGGGGAAGGACTATCCTATACCCATGGTCAACCATTCAGAAGCCAGCAAATTGTGTATGGAAAGAATGAAACAGGTGTATCAAACTTTACTACTGCGGAGATCAAAAGGTGAGAAAACATGTTTAACCCTTTCCCAAACAAGACCTGGTTTTGATGTCCCTGATACAAAAGGCTTGGGAAAACATTGAAACAAAAGAAGAAACTGCTGATAACCAGCAGTTTCTCCTTTTGCCTCAATATTTTCTGGGCTATAGCCTGCATATTTTCTCCTTTTGATCTAGTTTATTTTGTCGTCTGCCACCCCTTTGGATTTGGAACACCCTAAAATTTTGTCATTTGGGAAAGGGTTAAATCTGTTATGCTTAACCCATTACCACACAGTGAAGCCTTTTGACTCCCCATGAGATAAAGGCTTTAGAAAACATTGTGGAAAATAAAGAAATTGCTTGTGACAAGCAATTTCTTCATTTCCCACGATGTTTTCTGTACAAAATGACCAAAAATGTAAAATTTTATTCACTTGAATTTGTCGTCTGCAACATCTTTGAATTTGGACTAGTTTGAAATTTCGTCGTCTGGCAATGGGTTAACCCTTTCCCAAACGACAAAAATTTAGGATGGTCCAATTTGAAAGTTGCTGCAGACGACAAAAGGACATTGAAAAGGAAAGGATTTTTGTTCAATATAGCTAAGAAAATATTGAGACAAAAGGAGAAACTGCTGGTTACCTGTAGTTTCTTTTTTTGTCTCATTGTTTTCTCAAGCCTTTCCTAATAGGGACGTCAAAACCAGGTCTTGTTTGGGAAAGGGTTAAACGGACTATCATGGAAGTGTGAAAGGTATCGAACCTAGTCAGCCTGCGCATGTTGCGCAGTCTGACCAGGATTGAAACTTTCCACTCTAAGTTAACTTTTTCTGGATCTGGAATGAATGTAATAAAGCGGCTAAATGTGTGGTGGAGAAGGACTATCCTATACCCATGGTTAATCACTTAGAAGCCAGCAAACTGTGTATGGAAAGGATGAAACAAGTGTAAAATGTTATGGCCTTGGTTGTGTGTCTGTTCATCCATCTGTCTGTCTCTCTGCTGGTACATTAACAATTTCTTTTCTACACTGGGTACACATGTACTCCTAGTCTCCATCGGAAGTCGTATCTCCATGATGTCTAGTTGTGCATGCCACCTTTAAAATTCAGATAACTTGTCTGTTTTGAATTATCTGCCCATGAATTGCAAAAGTGCTCGAAACCACAGACAAGTTTGTTTTGGATGTACATGTATAAATAAATGGGCCGCTTTGAAGCTCTTGTTGTAGGATAATAAATCCGATGAAATATTGTTTTGTTAAAGTTTGAATCTTTATGAAAACTGTTATTTGACCCAAATGAGTTTTGTCATTTGTATTTACATGTATTGTTTTGTATAATTTCAGTGCAATTACCCAAACAGATTGTCTACAGTCAAGATGTCATCATGGAGGATAAACACACGAGAGGTACGCTTGAAAATATCACATACTGCTTTTTCATCAAAAACCTGGTAACTGCAGCTTAAAATAAGCTGCAGTTAGGAGGTTTTTGATGAAAAGGGACGATTTACTACTTACCAAACAAGTCCTGGCTTTGACGGCCCTGTTGACCCTTTCCAATAGGTGATCAAAATTCAACGGATTTGCAGACAACAAAGGCAAAGAACAAACTACTTGTATGATATATCACAGAAGATATTGAGGCAAAGAGAGAAAATGTTGGTTTTGATGATTATCTTCTTTTGCCATGTTTTAAAAACCCTAGCCTTTTCTTTTTGGTGCAACAAAAAGTGTCATTGTTTGGGAATGGTTTAATCCACACCCAAGCATGCCAAGGTTTTGACAGCTTTAGGAATTCATAAGGAAAACTTTAAGGCAGAAGAAGTAAATGCCGATTACCAACATTTTCTGCTTTAGTCTGGATATTTTCTGTTTCTTATTGTATGCACTATTCACAATAACATCTATTTTGTAGTCACAACAGCTTTTAATGAAGATTAGCTTAAATGTTGTTGTTTTGTACAGTGCTAAATTGACTCTCATTCCTTCCCATTCTGAACAAATAATTCCCACTTTAAGTCTTTCAGTCATCAATCTATTGATTCATTTTTATGCTCCCCGAAAAAAATTCGCGGGAGCATTTAGTCGCCACGCTGTCCGTTCCGTCTGTCCATGTGTCCCGTCCGTCCACAGCCAGATCTCTGACAGCAACCCTTGGACCAAATTCAATGAAACTTCACATGTGAACTACCTGGGATAATCCCTAGGGACATTTTTCTTTGTTTCTTAATTTGAGGCTGCGTCATGGAAAAAGGGCCCTTAATGTAAAAATTAGTTTTTCTCTAATTTCTCTTCATTTTGATTGGCAGAATTAAATGAAATTTTGTACTTATGTGAAGAGATGTTCTAGACCATATTGCATAAATAATGTGTGTACAAAAATGTGTCATGGGAAAAGGGGGCTTAATGAATGATATTTTTTATTTTGTGACAAACGCTTATTCTGGGAGCATAATCCGTCATAGACGGCTCTTCTACTAATTCTGATCTCTTAAAACATTCAAAACACTTTAAAAATGATTGAAACATGTAAACAGGTTTAATTGGATCTTATACATAAATGGATAATAGTATGCTAGTAAATTCTTATGAATGATGTTATGGTTACCTATTGAAATTCTCTGCTTGTAATGGTTGAAATGGATACAACAGGTACACACATCAAAGAATGTAGCATGTTTTGTCCTTTGACGTTTTGGCTTGGGACACCCATGCCAAAACAATTTCCCTCCCTGGTGATAGAGTTTGGATTTGAAATTTAAGAATGGCTTTATCCCCATCTAACCTGTTGCTCTGTAATTGTATTTTAGGTAATCATCCGTCGAAGGCTGACGTCATCACAAACGCGGAGAACACATTAATGGGTCACAGATCGCATACATCGGACAGTGACAGTGATAACCAGATCGCCGTGAAAGGATGAAGTGAATGTTCAACAGATGTCTTACATAACCCTTTTCTAAATAACAAAACTTTAGACAACTCTTAATTGGCAGGTGTTGTTGGGAACAAAATTGAAGGGTGCTTGAAATACTTTGCACTAAATCTTTCCCAAACAATTCCTGCTTTCAATGTCCATGTTTGGAATGGGTTAAATCAGTGATCTGTTTTCAAACAAATACATTCAGAAAGTGACTGACATGCACAGATTACTGAAGAAAAAGTCTCAAGATCAATTTTCATGAGGAGTCCTTGTTCAAAATGGGAGCCTAGCTCAACTTCATATTACTGCAACTTGCTGTGTTTTGTTAACTCTTTCCCAAGCAAGACCTGGTTTTTATGTCCATAGTGGAAATTGTTTGGGAAAACATTGAAGCAAATGTAGGAAATGCTGATAATGAGCATTTTCTCCTTTTTCTTCAATAGTTTCTTTGCAGTATTGTACTTTGGGAAAGGGTTGATCCATTATCAGATAAAATATTTTTTTATTTATACCCAGATCTCTACAGAAAAAGTTGAAGCTTCTGTGGCCCATTTTATTATACCCCCCACAACGAAGTTATGGGGGGTATACTGGAATCAGGTTGTCCGTCCGTGGACATAATTTTGTGTCCTCTTCTCCTCCCACAGTTTTTGTCCAATTTTGCTGAAATTTTGTTTCCTATCATATGAAGTTGTGCACCTGCAATTTTCATCTTGATCCAGTCATTAGTTTCAGAGTTATGCCACTTTGAACTTTTAAGGGGGGGGGGGGGAGTAGGCAAAATTTAAAATTTCGTTTCCATGCTCTAACTCGAGAACCATTAGACCTAGGATCATGAAACTTTACGCAGGTGTTGCCCATGACCCAAGGAGGTGCCCTAATGTTTTTGGGTCACCAAGGTCAAAGGTTAAGGTCACAGTTGGACTTTGTTTAAAATCCATTTCCTTGCTCTAAGTCAAGAACCGGTTGACATAGGATCATGAAACTTTATACACTTGTTGCCCATGACCCAAGGAGGTCAAAGAGGTGCCCTATACTTTTTGGGTCACCAAGGTCAAAGGTCAAGGTCACAATTGGACTTTGTTTAAAATCTGTTTCCGTGCTCTAAGTCAAGAACCTGTTGACCTATAGCACTTTTTCAGTGACAAGGCCCTAGTGGGGGGTATTTGTCCGCTTTGCAACAGTTCTAGTTTACTCAAACAAATTCAAGATAATAGATTACATATGATCATTTGCAGACAATATACATGTACACTGCACATACAATGGTTTAATGATAGAACATTTCCACTACAGCTTTAAATTATTCTGTAAAGAACTCTTTAGGATTACGTTTCGTTCAGGATAAATGATATTAGTGATTCATTTTTCAAAATATCACTTTTTGTACACCAAACCATACATATAAGCATAAAGAGACCTTACACATTTTGAGAATATCATAGATCAAGATCAGCCTGTTCCCCTTTATGTCTGATCAAGATCCATGACATTCTCTTACAACATTTTCATCAGCTGTAGGAACTGTACGGGAAAAAGCGATCCATATTAGAATGCATTTTAAAACAGGCATATCTAGAAAAGATTTGGAGCCAACTATTTAAAAATGTATATTAACCTTTTCCCAAACATAACCTGGTTTTTATGTCTCTTGAGGGGGAATGCTCCAGTTTTTCAGAACACTCTGTCATTACTGTAGAAAATTAATTGTTTTGTATCATATCGTCGTTGTAAATGCAAAACCTCGTATCTCGTTTTTTGGAAAATTTTAAAGGGGATGGAAAAAAGTGTATTAACTTTTCCCAAACTGAAATGTTTTACTTGAAATTTGGACATATTGTTCTCAAATAATGTATCATTAATACCGATTAGTGAAAATGTCTCAAAACCTTCGAGAATTGTCTAAACTGGGCACACAAGTTTATACTTTGAAAATCGCAAGAATCGACATACCAGGTTTTGCATTTACACCGACGATATATGTTTCGCTACCAAAATTTCTAAAATATATCACGTCATTACAATTTACCATTTTCGACGGTAAAAGCGTATTTATTATGCATAATTTTCCCAAGATGGAAATTGATAATTTAGAACAAGACAGTTGCAAGTGTGTATGCAGTTGCCACTGTTTTGCGTCATTTTATTCATGTGTAGCTGATAAAAATTGCTGTAATTCACTAATAAGTGCGCTGACCTATACATTTTCTTTTTGAATTATTACCAGGACATGTTGCTTAATACAATGAGGGAGTTTTATCAAATTCTATTATGTAGAACTTGAAAAATATTTCCAAAAATATGCAAATTTTGACATAAAACACTTCAGCTTCGTTGATCTAACTTACGTGAGCATGCTGTTTTATACATTTACGCATTTATGATAGCACATAATTTGGGTTTTCTGTTCTTTTTAAATGTTAGACGTTACTTTAAATCCGTTTTCGGGACTAAACGATGATTATACAGCATTTTTTTAGCATTTTAGTGACCTTGGACAGATGCAAGAAATTGTGCATTTTTTCACTGTAGGGGTATTTGATATGAATGCCTATAAAATTCAAACAAGATCCCTGACCATCCGTTTTTATTTTATTTTTCAATTGGCAATAGCATGTAATTTCAACATACAAAATATAAATAAATTCTATTATTGGGAAAAAATTTAGGAAACTGGAGCATTCCCCCTTAAAAAGGGTTTGGGAAGATATTGAGGCAACAGAAAGAAATGCTGAAGAACAACATCATATCTCCTTTTGCATCAATTTTTTCCATGCTATAATGTACAACCTCCATACCCAAAGTACATGTAATACTATTTTATCATCAGCAGCGCATGTATTTACAATTTTATGTTTAAAAGATTGATAGAAAACCTGTTTAATTGGATGAAATGTTAGTTACCATTTCTTTGTGTTTTCTAAATTCAAACAGTGTTTGTATGTACTTTTAAATGCTTGCATTAAGGGCTGAAATGTGAGAAGATGTTTGTTATTTCATCAAATATGTATACAGTCATTAATTTTATTCTTTTCCCAAAGAACTGAGTTTGTGAATTGTCATAGTTAAAAGCTGTCTTAGCCTTAACAATTGGTGTAAATAAAAAGGAATTTCTGTTTATTTTATTATAGCCCAAAAATATTGAGACATAAGGGGAAAATGCTGATCATCAGCAATTTCTTCTTTTGGCCTAATGCTTTCTCATGGCTTTTCTTTTTGGGACATTAAAACCAGATCTTGTTTGTTAAATGGTTAAATACATTAAAGTACCACAGCTTTTCTACAAAGCTTGATTCATTGTTACCATTTGTATATTATATTCATGTGTTGTTTATTCTTCAAGTCATTTTAAAACAAAATCAGTTTTGTAGTTATTATTGTTACACAAAGCAAATGAATAAAAGTCATTTTTGTGAATTTCTTCCTTATACAGAGAGTCATTTCTACCATAGGCCTATCATGAATTTTATCCCTTTATTGAACAAGACCTGAGGCGCGTTCTTTAGAGCGAGATTTTTTAAGATTTCTTAAGATGTTTTCGATAAAGCGTTTTTAAGACCTAGATTCTGACTGAGGTGTTCCAAATGCTCCATACTTCATACAAATGACGTCATGATGACGTCATTTGTATGAAGTATTGAGCATTACCATGGTACCATGGAGCATTCGGAACAACTCGGTTAATTCTATCTAATATTGTTTCTACAGAGATAACAAGAGGCTTCTGCATGAATTATAGGGTAATGGCGCCTCCCATTGAGCGTCTTAAGATATTGCTCTAAAGAACGCTTTATCCTAAAACATCTTAAGAAATCTCAAGATATCTCAAGAAATCTCGCTCTAAAGAAAGCGCCTCTGGTTTCGATGTGCCCAATAGAAAAGTCTTGGGGAAATAATGAGACAAAAGAAGAAAATACTGGTGACCCAGCATTTTCTCCTTTTGTCTTGATATTTACTGAGCTAAAATGTGTACAACTGACATTCACATTTACATGAATGCAGTAGTTTTTAGCTCACCTGAGCACGAAGTGCTCAAGGTGAGCTATTGTGGTCACTTTTTGTCCGTCGTCCGTCTGTCTGTCTGTCTGTCCGTCTGTCCGTCCGTCCACAATTTCGTGTTTACACTCTAGCATCTACAAATACCAGCCAATCTTGACCAAACTTGGTCAAAACATGTATGGCCATAAGATCTTGGATGAGTTCGATTATGGGTCAGATCGAACCAGAAAGTCAGGAGTTATCTGCCCTTGAATGCGAAAAATACTTAGTTTTGACATTGTTTACACTCTAGCATCTACAATTATTGATCAATCAAGACAAATCTTGGACTTAACATTGCAGACCATAAGATCTCGAATGAGTTCGATTTTCAGTCTGATCTGACCAGAAAGACGAGAGTTATGTGCCCTTGAATTTGACAAAATTGCCATTTTCGGCTGTTTTTGACCTTGTTTACACTCTAGAATCTACAATTATTCATCAATCAAGACAAAACTTTGACACAATGTTTGGGACCATGAGATCTCGGATGAGTATGATTTTCAGTCTGATCTGATCAGAAAGTTGAGAGTTACTTGCCCTTGAATTTGACAAAATTGTCATTTTTGGCTGTTTTCGACGATGTTTACACTCTAGAATGTACAATTATTGATCAATCAATCCAAAACTTTGACACAATATTGGGGATCATAAGATCTGGGATGAGTTTGATTTTCAGTCTTATCTGATCAGAAAGTTGAGAGTTATGAGCCCTTGAATTTGAAAAAATTGCCGTTTTTGTCTGTTTTCGACCTTATTTATACTCTAGAATCTACAATTTTTGACCAATCAAGACAAATCTTGGACACAAGGTTGGAGACCATAAGATCTCAGATGAGTTTGATTTTCAGTATGATTGGCCAGAAAGATGAGAATTATGTGCCCTTGAATTTGATAAAATTGCCAATTTTGGTTGTTTTTGACATTGTTTACACTCTATAATCTACTATTATTTATCAATTAAGACAAAACTTGAACACAATGTTTGAGACCATAAGATCTTAGATAAGTTTGATTTTCAGTCCGATCTGATCAAAAAGTAGAGAGTTGTGTGCCCTTGAATTTGATCAAATTGCCGTTTTCGGATGCTTTAGACCTTGTTTACACTCTAGAATCTACAATTATTGACCAATCAAGACAAATCTTGGACACAATGTTGGATATCACAAGATCTCGGATGAGTTTGATTTTCAGCCTGATCTGACTAGAAAGTCGAGAGTTATGTGCCCTTGAATTTGACAAAAGTGTTGTTTTTGGCTGTTTTCGACCTTGTTTATACTCCAGAATCTACAATTATTTATCAAACAAGACAAATCTTGGACACAATGTTGGGCACGATGCAATCTTGGATGAGTTCGATTTTCACAATGTTATTGACCATAATGTCGTTTTCAGTCTTAAAGTCATAAATATTTTTTGAAATGAAGAAAAGTGTTGCTTATATCATTTTGGTTCAGGTGAGCGATATAGGACCATCATGGTCCTCTTGTTGAAGTGGACCAATCTAAAATCTCATCGTTTGGGAAAGGTGAAGGCCCTGGTTCAAAATACTACAGATTATTGTGGTCAGATTCAATACAGAGACAAAGAAGCAAAATTTTTGAACGTTACAGTTTTCTTCTCCCAAATCGTTGTGATTAGAGCTTTGAAACTTGGTGTTTAGAAATGCCACAAGACCATCTACCAAACGCTTCAAATACGCATTTGGTACGATATCGGATTTCATAAAGAGACAAGGGGTAAATCTGAAACCAACAATATTCTCTTTCCAAATTGTTCTACCAATGGTTTTAAAATTTCACATGTTAAGCCTTTCTTACAACCCGCCGTGCGTCTTTTTAAATCGTACGTTTTAAAACTCTGAAAAATCGCACGATTTATAAAGACGCACGACGGGTTGTAAGAGCACATCAAAATATGTACATTCAAAACAGGTCAAAAGTATGAATCTCTTTCGAGAAAAGTACTCATTCTTTGTGAATTATTATGCTCCCCGAAGGGAGAGCATATAGTCGCCGCTTTGTCCGTCCATCCGTCCGTCCTGTCCGTCCGTCATTCCGTCCGTCCGTCCGTCCGTCCGAAGCGATTTCTCCATAACCATTGGGCCAAATCAAATGAAACTTACCATGTGAACTCCCTATGACAAAATGCCGATGTACTTTTCCCGGTTTTTGGATTTGAGGCCTCGTCATGGGAAAAGGGGACTTAAGGTTAAATATAGTTTTTCTCTAATTTCTCCTAGTCTAATGGTCAGAATTTGATGAAATTTCATATTTGAGTAGCAAATCAGATGCCCTTGACAATAAACTATTTAAAATTTGCGTATACAAAATATGTCATGCAAAAAGGTGGCTTAACATTTGTTAGCTTTATATTAGCTCTGCATGGCATATATTTATTGTGACAATGCCTTATTCGGGGAGCATTGTCCGTCTCTGACGGCTCTTGTTTGGAATTTCATTATATCGTTCCCTGCGTCACACGCCCGTCTGTCGTAAGTGCTCCGTACTTCTGTCTTGCGTACCCATGGCGTTCTAAAAGACGCAGAATGTCAATTCTTTGCTGCGTGCAGTCTGCGTCGTGGTTGCGTCCACCAAAATCGTACGTTGCACGTGCGTGCATCGCACGACTAGACGTACGTTTTGGACGCAGACTGCACACAGACCTTACGCAGGAGCACGTACGACCGGGTGTAAGAGAGGCTTAAAGCCTCTCTTACAACCCGTCGTGCGTCATTTTAAATCGTACGTTTTAAAACTGCAAAATCGCACGATTTATAAAGATGCACGACGGGTTGTAAGAGCGCCTCAAAATATGTACATTCAAAGTAGGTCAAAAGTATGAATCCCTTTCGAGAAAAGTACGTATTCTTTGTGAATTTTCTGGAATTTCAGTATATCGTTCCCTACGTCAAACGCACGCCTGTCGTACGTGCTCCGTACTTCTGTCTTGCGTGCTCCTGTCTTTCTAAAAGACGCAGAATGGTCGAAGCAAATAATTGTCCGGTCAATTCTTTGCTGCGTGCAGTCTGCGTCGTGGTTGCGTCCACCAAAATCGTACGTTGCACGTGCGTGCATCGCACGACTAAACGTACGTTTTAGACGCAGACCGCACACAGGAGCACGTACGACCGGTTGTAAGAGAGGGTTTACTTTGATTATCTCTAGTGCCCTCTACCATAATGCATACCACTTAAATTATTATGGTTCAATGTAATTGTCCACGTACTTTTATAGAATAACGAAAAAATAGACATTTGGAAATGAGTTAAACTCCTCCAAAGTTGACAATAGGTATCATTTTGTCAATAAATAATACGAGATCTACTTTACAAATGAAAAATAGAAAACTGAATAGTAGTCTGCCATAAAATGAGGAAAATCAATATTTTATTGTATTACAATTATTAATAAATAGCTAGTAGATGACAGCTATAGTAACCCTTTCCAAATAAGACAGGGTTTGGCATTCCTAATAAAAAGATATCTAGGTAAAACCAACAGGGAAAAGAAGAAATCTTCTCATTTTGCCTATACCGGTATATTTTCTTTGCTACAGTTTACACAAATTCTCTTTCAACACACATCTTGCCATCTGCAACAGCTTTCAATGTGAACTGTTTATTTTTGTCATTTTGGGAATGGTTACTATTTAACCCATTACCACACAGTGACTCTTTTGGACTCCCCACAAGATAATGGCTTTGGAAAACATCGTGGAAAATGAAGAAATTGCTTTTGACATGCAAATTTCATCATTTTCCACAATATTTTTTCTACATAAAAAAACCAGAAAATGCAATAAAAAAAAAAAAAAAAAAAAAAAAATCATTATCTTGAAATTGTCGCCTGCATCATCTTTGAATTCGGACTAGTCTAAAAATTGCCGTTTGGTAATGGGTTAAACAGGAGTAAGGATATGGGAAAAGCGCCATGGCGCTCGGACCCTTCTAGGATCAAGATTATCAGCATTCTACTGTTAAGCGGGTGCTTAAGCCTGTCCCAAACAACAAACATTGACTGACCAATAAGAACAGTTAACGCAGACAGCAAAATGGGTGTTCATAAAGGGGAGATTTGTACAACATAGCTAGCACAGGAATCATTGAGACAAAAGAAGAAAATGCTGTTCATCAGCATTTTATTCTTTTGTCTTAATGTTTTTTCATGCCATTTCTATGTGGGACATCAAAACAAGATCTTCTTTGGGAAAGAGTTGAAATAAAAAAAAAAAAAAAAAAAAAAAAAAAAAAAAAAAAAAAAAAAAAAAAAAAAAAAACACTTTATTTGTTAAGTAGAGCATGGTAGCCTACATTTATATATCAGCAGTTCATATATCTGTATCCGGCTTCAATGTAACCCACAGAAAATTGACACAGTGAACCAACGAGAAATATCATCTTCATCCTGCATGAAGTGAAATGAAATATCACACAGTTGAATAACGTTGTTCAAGTCAAATGGATAGACAAAATGCATCCACGTATTGTCAAGAGCAAAAACATCGTATTGTCTTTTATAGGCCTAATATAGTCTGTTTACGATATTTTGGCACATGTTAACAAAATCTTACAATTAAAACAACCATAATATCGAATTTCTTAACAATTGTAATTTTGCATGTGATGGTTATAATCTTGCAGGTGTCTCGCACATGAATAATTGTATTGAAAATGAAGCACGAGTTTCTATTGTTCACGTAGATAACCCTTTTCCACACGGCAAAATTCTAGGGTTATCCACTTCAAAAACTGCCATAAATGACAAAATGGAAGTTATTTAAGATAGAATTTGTGTAAAATATGACAAAGAAAATATTGAGACAAAAGGAGAACTGCTGGTTATCAGCAGTTTCTTCTTTTGTTTCAATGTTTTCCAGAGCCTTTTCTTACAGGGACGTCAAAACCAGGTCTTATTTGGGAAAGGGATAAAGTAAACATCCGCCAAAATATCGTGATTGGACTATACAAGTAACAGGCTGGTTGTTGTCATCAATTTTCGCGACAAACTAAATGTTTGTCAACATCTGCTTCTGAGTCACTGGGAACAGCTTGAACATCGATTAACCCTTTCCCAAACGACAAAAAAATTTAACTTTTCCCATTAAAAATCCACTGCAGACGTCAAAGTGGACATTAATAAAGGCAGGATTTGTGTAAAATATAGCACAGAAAATATTGAGACAAAAGGAGAAACTGCTGGTTATCAGCAGTTTCTTCTTTTGTCTCGATGTTTTCCCAAGCCTGTTCTATTAGGGACGTCAAAACCAGGTCTTGTTTGGGAAAGGGTTAAACTTTTCCTAAACAAAAACTGTGGTTTACGCCCTGTATCTGGAAAAGGGTTTGGAAAACATTCAGACAAGGAAGGAACTGCTGATGGTCTTCATTTTCACTTTTTTCCCTCAATATTTTCTGGGCTACATTGTACATGGGTCATCTATTTTTGCATTACAATTTTGTCATTTGAAAATGCGTTCCAATTTTGACATTCTATAAAATTTTATTGTTTAGGAAAGGGTAAATATTTCACCGTGAACTTTCATGATAAATGTGCATTTCTACATTATATAATGAACAAAATGAAAAGGGGATTGAATCTATGCTAGTCGATATTTCCAACATTTCAGAACCCTTGAACGAAACACATAATCGATGCGTTTCAACATAAAGCTCGTAGCTACAGCTTGTTAAAACCTTTAGTTACGAGGTTTTGTTGAAAAGCGAGGTAATATTTGGCGGGGCTTTGATTCCAGGAAAATGTAGGCCTAACATTCGTTTGTAATGTTAATAAAAGACTGAGCTCATATCTGACCCATAGCCTACTTTTCTTGATTTTTTTTAGGCAGACGACACATAATTTAGTAGATCTATTATTTGACGTGTAAAATAGACTAAAATGAAAGAGGCGGGAAAACCCAATAGGCCTAATTGTCAACCAAGCGTTACTTGAGTTACGGACAAGACGGGGTTAATGTCCTTTCAAAATGCAATATATCATTCATTATTCAACAAACCCTATGTTGTGGGTACTCATTTGAATCGTCTCAGCGAGACGATTCAAATGTGTACCCACAATATAGGGTTTGGATATGAAAGAAAATATTTAGAATGCATATTTCCCGTATAATCCATCGCTGAGGACACTCAATATGTTACACTAGACATGAGCTGTCGGGTGACATTTTCAATAAATAGAAATCTACATGTGGATAGAAATTGACATTCATTATGGCATAGCTCTATCCTTTTTGATGTTGGACCTATTTTAACCTAGTTTAACGCAATTATGGCTATATTTTCGTTTGTGGCTCTAAAAACTCTTTTTCTCATACTTGTTTGGATTTCTATGGTAAGTTATTTTTATGTTTCAAATAACGGGCACTCGTGAACTTCATAGAATTAAAAAAATGGACCTATCTTATCTCTTTATAATAATGATCTGAATATAGGCCCTTAAGTTTTATAAAGTTACGGGGATTGTTTTACAATGTTCAAATCTTTATTGACAAATTTCGGTATTAAAATGTCTTGCCTTTGGCCATAGCATAAAACTGTACTTAGATCAATAGCATAAAATAGTACATGGATCTATGGCAAAATTATGTAGGCCTAAATATTATTGATAAAAAAGATAAGAAAAAAGCACAAGAAAGTAGTAATAACAGAATAAAGATCTACTTCTAGAGAAAATTGAAATTCAGTACATGCAGGCCCGTAGGAAGCAATTTCATAGGGGGGGGGGGGGGGGGAGGTTAAAGTCCTTGTTCTGAATATTGGAGGGGCTAATAGGGGTTTGTCAAGCAAATAACGCGCATGCGCACAAGCCGTAATTCAACCACCTGTTTCCCTTGAGGGGGCAAGTCGATAACCATTCTATAATGGGATAATAAGCGTGACGGATTAATCTGCTAATGTGATTCGTTAAATCGAAAAAATGGGCGGACACGATCATTGTTGCGTGTATGGGTGTGATCATAGACGGAATAAACTGTCAAATAATTGTAGATTCTTCACTTTTCCAAAAAAAAAATCGGCATTATAAATGCGACGGATTCATGCGTCGGGTAGACAGAACATGAGTTTAAAAACACTTACAAATAACGTGAAAGTTTTTGGATGTCACTTTATTTTGGGAAAGCCAGACAGAACTGATAAAAACAATCCTGACTATGTATCAAATAGAAATATACCAAGTATTTTGACGAAGAAACCCACCAGAAAATCTAAAACGAGCAAAAAATCGTCGGAATATACCAATACTCTAGAACCGGCTGAACAAAGTTCAACCATAGTTTCTAGAATTGCAAAGAGAAATCGACGACAATTATCACTCTCCGAAATTCCCAGTCCCTCCAATGAGATCGAGATATCTTCCAAAGTAAGAATTATTCATTTATAACTACATGTTTTAAGTTTTATTATGTCCGTCATTCAAAGGCCGGAGAAGATTTGGAGATACGAAAATAACGAGAAAACTCCATAAAAGAAATCTAGATTGACTCCGTATTGGATTAACATTTTGGAAAAGAAAATTTATAATGGTCTGTTAATATATTTATATACAAATCAGTTCACCATATGGATCCTGTTCAAAATTGAATTATTACCTAAGTGCAAATATCGTATGGAAAATGCTGAATTCCGCATGATTTCGAAATATTAAAATACCCACTCTTCGCATTTTCTCGAGCCAAATCCCATTATTCATCCGTGAGCTTTAAAATTTCAGAATCAGGCTAAAGGCCTAATATATCATATCATCGAAACGGTATCGAAACTTCAGTTGATTTCTATTCTGGGGTAAAAAAACTGACTTTATTAAGACACTATTAAATATTCAAAATAAAGGCCAAATGAATACATTCGTTTCCCTTCTTATTCGAAAAACGCGGAACCTGATCAGTAAAATTAATGCTTAAATTGCGCCCCGACTGGGATGTTTAGCATTATTGATCATTATTAGGTTTTGAAATAATGATGCCGATGATCTGTCTCATTAACGTATTGCTATTAATTTCGGTTGTTCTATTTTTTCCTTCGAATTCCGTTCAATGACAATTTCGTCTGATTTGTTACATATCTTTGATTGGTGTCCAAAATTATCATTTTTACAGCTTGATTAAAGGTTAAAGTACATTTCGATTGTCAATATTGATGGAATCAGTATTGCCAAAGCAAAGGGTTTTGCAGATAGGCCAACTGGTATATCACGCGTTTGACAGTCTCGTCGGTACAGTACTTTAATATCGCCTTATCAGTATATCACAATCAACGTTATCGGCTTTTCAACAGCAACAAAAAAAACCTGTCATTCCAAAACCCTTTCCTCACCGATATGTTCCAAAGAAACGTGCCAATGCGAATATTAAATCTTGAGAAAAAAAAGAAAGAAAAAAGAAGGCTCGTAAGAACAGGAGCCGGTCGTCATCGATCAAGCCATCGTTTATAACGCTGAAGCAAAGGGGAAATGCTTACCATCATCGTTTTATTCTTTTGTCACAATGTTTTCACGAGTCAGGGACAGTCAGGCTTAGCAAATATTATGCATAATACCAAGTGGGGTTTGTTTATAGTGGCGGATCCAGAGTCGTTTCGGGGGGATCAAATGCCCCCACACCCTGTAGTGTAATTTATTCCTTTTTTTTTTTTTTTTTTTTTTTTTTTTTGAAAAAAAAAAAAAAAAAAACTTGTTTAACTATTTCCAAGACAGCAAATATTGAGACTGTTTGGCATGTGAATTGACATGTTTTACTTTAGTAACTCTTTTTTGAAAATTGTGCCAGACTTAACCCTTTCCCAAACGTCTAAATTTTGGGGTGATCCACTTCCATAACTGCCAAAAATGACAAAATGGATGTTATTTAAGATATGATTTGTGTAAAATATGACAGAGAAAATATTGAGACAAAAGGAGAAACTGCTAGTTATCAGCAGTTTCTTCTTTTGTTTCAGTGTTTTTCAAAGCCTTTTGTATTAGGGACTTCAAAACCAGGTCTTGTTTGGGAAAGGGTTAAATTCAGTCGTTGGAGAAAAGGGTAAAATCTCTCTGAAAATCGCCTTTAATGGCAAAACTATCGTAAAATTGATTTGATAATACGCTGTTACAATGTTCTGTCTTCTCAATAACGAAATGTCGTTGACTGAATGGTTAGAACTCTTATGTTGGAATGTGCCAATCGCCGGTGTTATTGCAAAACCTCGTAACTGCAGTTTGATTTAAGCTGTAATAACAAGATTTTAAAATACCACGGAATATATAGGAGTCGACATATACCAACTATTCATCCTACCAAAATGTATGCGCAGACAAGTGAACGGGCTTCGTGGTCATTATTAAAATATGACAATTGGGATAAAAAAGAAACCGATAGAAATAATGAATTACATCTATTTATTTTCAATTTTGACCAATTTTGACATCTTGGAGTTTAAGGAATACGACCCATCATTAGCTCTAAACGATTCGTGTAATGTCGGCTGTTTCCGCAACAACGGAAATAATCGAGTATGTTCGGATTTACGGAGATTTTTTAAAACATTTTGGTAAAGAGACTTCTACTTTAGATTTGAATTTGTACGAACAGTTTCTACAACGAATCCCAGCCGATGAATTTATAAAAACGTCAAATGAAACAACAAAAAACGAAAAAATCAAAATATTTTGGCATTTAGAATGACCTCCCTTTGCAGCAACGACAACTACAGCGCACCCAGTGGTCTCCCCTGAATCAGAATTACGTACCTCTGACGTAATATGTCACTGTTTGGAGGTTGATTCGCACCATAAATATTTCGTTCCATAACTGGTCACTTTGTTTACCGTAATTTGGGCTTTTTCTTTGGGAAAAAGGTAAGCTTGACCTTTGCCATTTCTTTCTGTTTAACCCTTTCCCAAACAACTAGACACAAGATAAGACCAACTGATGCTTTCTCTACGCTAGGTTTGAGTGAAAAAAGAAACCAATGAGAAAAAAGAAGCAAATACTGATACAAGCAGTTGTATTCATTTTCTCTGTAGAATTTTTATTTGATTATATATTTTGTGTTTCTGTCTCGTTTTTTTCCATCTCTTTAGCTAGTAATAAGGCAGCAAACATGATTCAAACATGACATCAGAAAACTGATATTCAAAAGTTGCTTGTTCACCTAACCCTTTCCCAAACAAGACCTAGTTTTGGCAGAGACCTATCTTTCTACAACATTCCTGGCTTTATTTTTTTCAAAATGTTTCTTGTGATGATAATACCGTCCTCAACTCACACCCAGACACACAAATTTCTGGGGGCATTTTAACAATTTTCGACATAGACATGTTTGGCTAACGATTTACATGCAGATATTATGTACTTGTAACATTTTTTATTTCTACCATTGTTAAAGTATTGAAACTTTGCACACATGCTTGTGGTCAGACATGTATATATTCCTTATTAAGCGTAAAGATTGGGTAAAGATTCATTACCCTTTCAAATTTCTACTTGGGTAGACTTTTTATTCTTTTCATCCTATAAAATTTCACAATCCAACACTTTTTCGTTGAGCTATCCTGTCCACTGACAACTCTTGTTTTATAAACATTTTTATTTATATATATGTTTTTTTATAGTAACATTTACTATTATATAAATATTCCAATACAAACAATTAAAAAAACTGTAAAATTCGTATGGAACAATTTATTTTAAGTATAATGAACAAAGAGTGCCATTTTCCTTAAGAAATTGGGCGGTGGTAAAAAAAGGGGGTGTATTAGTCAAAGTGATTTTTCTAAATTTGTGTACGGCGAAACTGTTTAATTTTTACTTTATTTGAAAGAATATACACATAGGAAAATTATGATCTTCCTTTTGTGCCATGCATTTTGATATATCATTGGAATTAATGTTATTTAAAATTGACTATTGTTTCAGATTCGTCCGAAAAGTCTGTCGAAAGTATGGTAGCCATGTATTACAAAAGCAAAACAAAATATTTTGTTGCTGGTTATTGTTTGTTTACTTGTTAGTCCATTGTTGGAGATAATATAAGCTATTGATTAGATGCAAACACTTGTGTTTATTGCTTTTAATCATGCAGTTTTTGTGTTTAAAAGCTCACATGGGGTGTTTGGCATTTCATGATTTTGTATGACCCTGATGCAAGATGTAAAATTATCAAAATTTCACTAACGAAACGATCAAAGTTGATAAAAATTGGCAATTAGATGCGGGATACCATGCTGATTTTAAATATATATAGTTACTAATGTATCTTTATGATTCTAATGATGGGTCGTATACCTTAAGTGATTCATCTAGCACACAATTCGATGTATAATCATGCTTAAATGTGTAAATAAACTTAGTTTTTAAACGTGTATTCTACAAACAAACATAGAGCGATAATTTACCAGTGCCCCCACAGGAACACCGGAAGTACATTTTTAATTTTCTTTGTGAAGAGTTTCGCAAGGGAAATAACTCTTTGACAAACCTCTATTTGGATTTTCCCAAAATTTTTAAGAAAATTTGGCATTCCCCCCCCCCCCCCGTTCCTACGGGCCTGACATGTAAGAACAAAAAGTCATAGGTCCCTATATATAGTGCAAATATCTTTAAAAGTAATTATCTGCATTTTCTTCTTTTACTGAAATGTTTTCCAAAATATCTGCTTTGTCCGTTAGGAATCAGATGATAAAACAGGCTTTCGATATTTTGCGTTGTCTCTTATTCCCGACATGCATATTATCGCTGAAGTCACCGCATCTGTCAACGAAACGTGCTGCATACGCGACAGAACGATGTACAATTTTAGAACGTTCCAATTTGAAAGCTGCACCACCAAGTGTTTGTTGACAATTGTTAGATTTGTGTACAATAAAATGTTTAGACAAAAAAGAGAAAGCCCTGGTCATTAACATTTTATTTTTTTGTCTCAATATTTTTCCAAACGTGACGTATTTTAAATAAGACGTAAAAATGAAGCTTATTGTTTAGGAAAGAATTAATAAAATATGCTTATAATTGTGGTAAATTTATTCTCATTTGTGGGGATAACTACACGTTTCCATGGTAACACATTGTCATAATTGTAAGGCTTCAAATGTCACATTCATAAAATATCGTTACTTTAATATTGGAGACAACTGCAGGACCGAGGATTGTTTTCATAAAAGCATGATTGTATTTGTCAAATGATATACCCTTTCCCAAAAAGGAAGCCCCGGTTCTTGAAAATCATCAAGGCTAAACGTCTGGGAAACAGTGGGCCAGTATAAAAATATGCTGGTAACGACAAAAGGTAAGATAGCTCTAATTTGAAAGATGCAGCTCAGACACCAAACCAGACAATGATAAAGAAGGGGTTTGTGTACAAGTTAGAGAACGTACTGAGGCACGAAAGAGTCTTAGTAATCCTTTCATCAGCAAATTGTTCTTTCCTTCCAATGATTTCCAAAACCTTATCTACTAGAGACGCCGATACCAGGTATTTTTGTTTAATCATTGCAGGGCCTCAGTATCGAGGTATTTGGACCCACACTGAAGGACCTCAAGGCTATTTTTGGAACAGATTACGAGTCTATATCACGTGCTATCGGCGCGCGCGGTATCGGGGGATGTCTCGGCGCTGTTGTAGCGGGCGTGTTGGCTGACAGGTTCCCTCGCTGCCTTGACCTCATGATGACTATCTACACGACTGAAGTGTCTGTGTGTATCGCGCTGATCTCTACCCTACAAGACACGGATCAGATGTGGTTCTTGTGTCTCGCGTTTGGTGTGGGTGTTGGAGCTGTAAATATAGGTACATGTAGGTGGATTGTCCGCCAAGATTGACCTGATGGTAGCGACGCCTATTAGCATGCATTAATGTTCTGTATGATGTATATAATCATACTATCTTGTGACGTTTTAAAATGTAATCTGGCATAAAAGTCTGCAACCAACATCAGATTAACAAAGGAAAACAACACCTGATTATTTTTATCATTTTCCCAAACAAGACAATTTACAGGAAACTGATCATTGATAGAAAAAAACCCTCTAACGTTACCATCGCTAGAATTCTTTTCTTGTCCTAGATAATGCGATGCACCGCAAAACTAGGCAAATTCTATGTGTCCCCATGTTATGCCCGTGAAATCCAGCATTCGTGAACCCCTTTAATCCTGTACAACACTATAAGGAATATTGTGAAGGTCTAGTTAAATATGCCATGGAAAATAAATAATGTATGCAGCGCATGATGGGATAGATAACGAATACGGACAAAATAATCTCGACTCTGGTAAGATTTTTTGCAATAACTGCCTTATTTGTGCGCCAATTTTCAAAAGGTTTGTTGCATGTACCCCGCCTTACCGAGCTCTTTCATCGGATGTATGACATATTAGATAACTCGTGGTACTTTTTCCAAAATATTGTCCCAACCGACCAGAAAGCGAAATGGTAACGACTACGGCCAAATTAACCACGCTTCAGGTAAGCATTTGTGCAATAACTTTCTTATTTTAGCGTCAATTTTCGTGCAGTTTATTGCATATACTCCGTCTTACTGAGCCCTTTTCTCAGATGTATTACTTATCGGGAAACTCTTTGTACTGTTCTCAAAAATCGATCCCAACCGACTAGAAAAATGACCTGCATTTTTTGTCGTTTTTCTGATCGGTTGGGATCAATTTTTGGACAAGTACAAAGATTCTACAAACAAGTCATATATCTGAGGAAAGAGCTCAGTAATGCGGGGTACATGCAACAAGCCGCTTGAAAATTGACGCAGAAACAAGAAAATTATTGCACAATTTCTTACCTGAAGCGAGGCAAATTTGTCCGTATTCGTTATCCATCCCATCATGCACAATCCCCAACGCGTAGGTGCAAAGAATACTAAACATGCTAAATGCGCTGTATAAATCAGCAAGGTTAAAAAACCGTCTGAATGGGGTTTATTGCCACTTTTAACAATTACTTGTAATAGAGCAATAATTTTACCACGGTACTGAAACTACAGAGACAGAACCAGTGGTTACAAACAGAAAATCCTCGTGAAAACTTCTCTGTTGGCACGATTTGCAGTACATTTGTCACTTTGTTGTCCAATTATTTTTTTCTTTTGAATCTTAAAAGCGAAAAATGAGAAGGTTCTCCTCTAATACAACTATCTATCTTTTCTAATTATTTCGGCTTCAAAATCGACAGGGTTTTCACAGGACCATTGTTGTCGTGAGTTGAGCCTATGTGTTGTAATCCTACATCCTGTAGATCTTTCTATTTATGAGGATGTCAATGCTAACAACTGCCACACAAATATGTTATTTATGGTAATCCAGAGCTATTGATGATATATTTCTTCTCAGACAACCATACCTAATAAATAATGGTCATCTAAGAAATAGTTGATGTGAACACGTGA
The DNA here is from genome assembly GCA_963680895.1 of Fragum sueziense. NCBI lineage: Eukaryota > Metazoa > Mollusca > Bivalvia > Cardiida > Cardiidae > Fragum > Fragum sueziense. The sequence goes on along the minus strand of OY804595.1, from coordinate 15,055,461 downwards.
ATCACTTTGAGTCAACTCATGACAACAATGATCATGTGAAAACGAAACCGAAAGAATGAGAACAGATACATGGTCGCAGAGCAGCATATCATTTTCCTTTTTTCGCATTTAACCGCCAAATGAAAATAATTGGGAAAAAGCGATGAAATGTACTAAAATCGTGCCCATAGAGACGTAACCATTGTAGTTTCCATACCGTGTAAAGGAAAAGACAGTCTTAATCCTTTCCCAAACAAGACCTGGTTTTGACGTCCTCGATAGAAATGGCTTGGGAAAACATTGAAACAAAAGAAGAAACTGCTGATAACCAGCAGTTTCTCCTTTTGTCTCAATATTTTCTGTGTCATATTTTACACAAATCATATTTTTAGTAACATCTATTTTGTCATCATTTGTAGCAGTTTTTGAAGTGGATCACCCTAAAATTTCGTCGTTTGGGAAAGGGTTAATCAGACTGCACGTATGTTCCTCCTGATCTTGCCCAATGTTATCAAATACCACAGGGACATACTTTTCAGTATCCTGACTTGTATAATATTTTCTCCTTTTCCGTTACAGTTGGTCAGCGTCTGATCCTGGTGATGTGGAAGGAGAGATCCGCCTCCCCCACCCACGCTCTACACATGGGCTTCGGTATTGGTGCCTTACTTATACCTCTTATAGCTAACCCATTTCTGATGGTCACACAGCCTCCAGGTGCAACCAACACCAGTACTGAATTATCAGGGTCTTCTAATACATCTAATGTATCAACGACTCTATCAACTACTGCTTCTACAACTGCTGATTCTGTTTTAGTGAATTCGACTTCAAACACAAGTTTTGTGGACCAGTTTTTCTCTACAAATATTACTATGGAGGGAAATGACTTCCATATTTTAAGTGCGTCCAGAGTTAGTTATGTGTTCATTCTTGTGGGATGTATCACTTTCATCAGTGGATTACCCTTCATCGTGTATCAATGCTTCAATTCGGAGAGGTGTAACCCGATATATAGGAAAATTACTGAAAGTGAAGTTAGGCACACAGAAAAGATCAGTTTTCTAGAAATGTTGAATCCAGCGTCCTACACTGGTGGCTCGATGGGTTTCGGACTGATTATGTTTACGCTGATATTCATTTTCTACACAGGAGCGGTGGGAGGGGAGCAGCTTTTTGGCACATTCATACGAACATATTCTGTAGATTTGTTACATTTCTCAAAGGACGATGCATCATATTTACTCATGGTTTATTGGATCGCGTTTACATTTTCACGGTTTCTCGGCTCGGTTCTTTCTCATATTTTCAAAGTAAAATATATAATAATAGTTCAAGCTGTGTTTAACCTAGCCTCAGTAACTACGATGAATTTGGTTAGAAAGACGAGCACCAACATGTGGATATTTACCGGTGTACAGGGGATGCTGTGTGCGCCATTATACCCACTAGGTGTCTCCTTCATCAACACCGTGATGGACGTCCGGGGATTCTGTCTCACTGTAGTCTCGTTATCCGCGGGACTCGGTGACCTGGGTTACATCTGGATCGCCGGCAAGCTTTACGATCATTTCGGTCCATATGGAATCATGTACGCGATGCAAGCGTCTGGTATCAGCATTATGATCGCTGTGTTTGGGTTTTGTTTGGCATCGAGAAGACGGAAGTCAGTAGATGGACGCTTGTTTCACACGGCAGCAGAGAAGCTAGAGATGTCCGTAAATAGTACAAAACATACAGAAGAGACAGCGGGTCTCCTCGAAACGTCCGAAGATGAACTGTGATAGATATACCAGTGGCCGTATTCACCAATATAAATTTTCTAAATTGCTTGTCTAAAGCAAAATTACATTACAAGCCAAATGATTGGACAAGACGTATGTCTCGGCCAATCGGATTGATTGCTGTGTGATTTTAAAGGCATTCTGGGATTTAGACGGGTTAGTGAATACCACTCTCAGGAGTTCCAGGATGATAGTGCCTTCAAATCATTACACATACTCATTGAAGACCAACGCGTTCCTCTATCGTTTTTCTTGTTACACTAAAAAGCTACAAAAATAACAAATACTTGGGATTCTCAGTGACTGTTTTGTCATAGTGTAAGAATGATCTCTATATCCAAGTTGGAAAATCTACAACAATCGAACCTGTTGTTTCTCTCTCTAAACATTTTATGTGGGACGTCAAAAGCAGGTCCTGTTTGGGGGGAGGGTGGTTGGGAAACACGACTCCCTAAATGTGTATAAAATAGGATTTGTATTGACAAGGTTAAGTCGCGGTGGACGGCATCCATTTTTACACCAAATACAATATTCATTTGTTAGATGCTCAATTTATTTTTGTGTCGGGATTTGGAAAAATGATCCTTATATCACGTGAAAGGATCTAGATCACCTTGTTCATATACAACTAAGTACCTGTGTCCTGTCTGATCATAGTCCATATGCGTAGCAACCCGTTCGCAAAAACTCAATTACGTACACATCGCAAAAAAAAAAAAATAAAAGAAAATGTGGATTTTTTTGTTTCCCTTGAAATAAACACCTGAATCGCCATTAAGATACATACCAAATACCCACCAGGAGCCATGAATGACCATGAGTCCGCCATCAAACATTGGGCATGCGTTTTGCGTACACTTTATTTTCAACTAGCTACGGCAGTGTGGTCGGTACTGATCTCGAGAGTAACTAAACACAATGAAGAAGCGATTACAGGACACCATGTGGATCTTGATGAGACACATATGTACAGGCTGATCTGGATCCATGATGATTTCGAATCTATTTTCCAAATCCCTGCTAATGTTTATTAAAAAACATTTTATAGATATTTTGAAAATATTCATTAATTTCTATTTCTTTGAAATCCCGGTATTAAAATTCCGGAAACATAGCTAGGTGTTAATTTATTTCGTTATAACATAAATGTTATAGATCTACAACATTGCAGTTGGTGTATTCAAAATTTGTTGTGTAACTTTCCCATGTATGGTTTAGAAATGAATGCATCAATATTTTGTCACAATAGTTCGCTGCTTTTCAACAAAAACCCCGCAGCTGGCGACGATTTGCTTCATATCTCTAGCACTATCAATTTTGTCGCCTGCAGCAATTTTCTTTGAATAGAGTATTTCTTACTGTATGGAAAATGGTTGACAGAAATATATGTATATCCTAAAGTCAAACTAGTAAAGTGTCACAGTCTTGACGGAACTCCTAGAGTTAATTCTATCAAAACCGTTTATAGAAAGTTATTCCGTGGAAAAGTTTGGTTGTCATTGTACCAGTCAAGGTACTCTCTTATGAACAGAGCACATTATCTCTACATTCCATTTCGATAGAATGAGCTCTGTTCTCGCGGGGTCATTTCACGTCTAATCTCGGGGCCTTGGCGGGATTACAGTATCCAATCGTTGGCGATACACAACAAAACAATTCAAAAAGCTGATACAAACTTTCATTGGCTGACGCTTCAAATTACCGGCTTCAGCCAAAAATAGAAACGACGTAATGTATACGTAATCAAACCAGATCAAACTGAATGATTTTGATTCGATAATTCAAATGTTACCGGCTTCAGCCAAAAATAGAATCAACGTAATGTATACGTAATGATCATGCAAGATAAAACTGAATGATTTTGATTCGATAATTCAAATGGTGTGCTATAATTAGATTATGACGACCAACTAGGCTGTTAGCGTACCGAAAACTGCAGAGGTCATATTTGATGGTTTAATAAATAGACCTCGGCAATGGAGAGTACAGTCAAGGTGGAAATATGAAAAACATCAAATGCTTTCAATCAAAGAATTAACCCTTTCCCAAAAGGCAAAATTTCAGGGCGATCCACCAAAAAAACCTGCCACAAATGACAAAATAGATGTTACTAAAGATAGGACTTGTGTAAAATATGGCACAGAAAATATTGAGACAAAAGGAGAAACTGCTGGTTATCAGCAGTTTCTTCTTTTGTTTCAATGTTTTCCCAAGCCTTTTCTTTTATGGACGTCAAAACAAGGTCTTGTTTTGGAAAGGGTTAACATGGAATCGCCAATAGTGACAATATTTTGTTTCTTCAGCCGTCTAAGAGTCTAAAAAGATTGCGTCAGCTTTTTCCAAAAACGAAACAATTTAAGGGTGGCCAATTTGAAATCTTCTGCAGACGACAAAGGATGGGTTGCAATAAGGGTTCAAAAAATGATTTTCTTTAAATTCTGTGAATTGATAGGGTTACATAATATCTTTCATTTGTATGTGTAAAAAATCTGATGAGAGCTTATTTTTGGAGATAATGGCTAACAAAGTGGATGGGGTAAATTGACACGAGAGGCAAATTTTTACTTTGAAGTTAAATAACTTTTTCTGTATAGATCAAATCAAATTGAAATTTTGCACGTACTTTCAATACACTAAGGATAGAAGATTTTTGGAATCATTAATCATGTATATTAGTTTGTTGATTTTCTGTATTCGTCCTTCTGTCAATCTCAGATTTTGTTTATTTTTGATGCACTAACTTTACGAAACTATCTCTACAGCTTTTATTTTTGTATGAATTAATTGACATGATATTTTGTGAACATGATTCCATATGGTGTAACTAAATATGTGTAAACGTTGGGTCAAATCCACAGCATAGAACTAAAGTTATTTGACCTTGACCTTCAAATGTCATTCTAAAAAGTCACTTCGTATAATTTTCAGCTATATCTTGATATAGAATGGGCTTACAAAGTATATTTCAATAAATATTGTCACAGGTATAATATTCTTGCTGTTATAAGTTTATTAAATGCTTATTTCACAGTAGACATTGACCTTGACATACAGAACAATAATGACTATTGAAAAGGAAATTGTCCACTTGCGCCTTTAAATATCCTTGATATTATGTGCGAAAAAGTCAGTATCAATCGGAATTTTCCATTGAACTAAGTAATAACAATTAGGATATTATGAAAATAACTTTATTGCTTTAAAATTCACTTCATATGCCAATTTTAATGATAAAGTTTTACTCAAAATCTTAAAATTTAATATTTCAGAATAACCTTTGAAGGTCAAGGTCAAATAACTTTGGTGCTTTGCAATGGATTTGACCCGAAGTTTATATTTATCTAGCTACATCACATAGGATCATTTTCACAAAATGTCATGTCAATTCATACAAAAATAAAGGTTGTAGAGATAGTTTCGTAAAGTTAATACATCAAAAATAAGCAAAATCTGAGATTGACAGAAGGACGAATACAGAAAATCAACAAACTGATATAAACGATCAATTATTCCAAAAATCTTCTGTCCTTGGTACATTGAAAGTACGTGCAAAATTTCAATTCGATTTGATCTATACAGAAAAAGTTATTAAACTTCAAAGTAAAAAAGTGATTCTCATGTCAATTTACCCCACCCACTTTGTTGTCTATTATCTCCAAAAAAAAAAAAAAAAAAAAAAAAAAAAGCCATCATCAGATTTTTTACACATACAAATTAAAGATATTATGTAACCCTATCAATTCACAGAAGTTAAAGAAAATCTATTCTTTGAGCAATTTTGAGCTCTTGCTGCAACCCATCCTTTGGTGATTTAGATAAGATTTGTGTAGCCTACAATCGAACACAGGAATTAATGAGACAAAAGAAGATAATGCTGATTATAAGCATTTTCTTTTTTCCCTCAATGTTTCGTATGGTCAGCTCTATTTTGGGCATCAAAATCAGTTCTTTCATGGGAAGGTATCAAAAACGAGAGGAAGAGCTTTCCTGTCGCTGAAACTACCCTACCATCGCTATGTGCCAGTCATAGTCAGTAGAACAACGAACATGCACAGGTAAAAATACGAATAGCAATGAATTTTGGGTTAAGAATAGAATGGGTTTACCGTAATGTTTTCATAAACCATCGGTGTTGTTATAAAATCTCGTAACTACGACTTAATTCAAGCCGTAGTTACGAGATTTTATAACACCACCACGAAAGACTACTGTTTGTCCGAGATTACGTCATGCTTAACTGGATAAAATCGTTCCCTATTGCCATCGAACAGTCGCAACTTCTTTGTAGCAAATATGTAGGATTTTTTCTGGTCATCGAAGTAGATCTTTTACGAATTTCACAATAATTTTTTTGGGAATACTTGTGTTGCCAATTTGAGTAATTGCCTCCTTCATTGTCCATTTTTGCAAATATACGTTTACTTAAGAACGATTATTTAAAAGACATTATTACAATCGCGTCATTATTATGTTCAGGAAGTGTTGAAGTTTTAATCAGTTTTAATTATGAAATAAATTGAGCAATGACTAAAGTCGAGACACACTTTGTCTAATTAGGTACATCAAGCGACGATAATTAATAAACGATTAATTAGAGAAGTCCTCGATAATTACGAACAACACGTGTCAAAATTTAGTCTTCATAGAAAAGGTATAAAACGTGAAGATCAGATATCAGCGTCATCACTTGTTCATACTCGATCAAATATAATACTTGTTTTACTAAAAGCGAATTCTGCCCGTAGAATAACGAAGCAAGAATGGTAGGAACCAACAAACAACTTCCACAGAACGACGACACCTATCTCAGAAAGGTAAATATATATTTACAGACTTACACTATATAACCCTTTCCCAAACAAGAAATGGTTTTGATGTCCGTATTTAGAAAATGCTTGCGAAAACATTGAGACAAAAGAAGAAACTGCTGATAACCAGCAGTTTCTCCCTTTGTCTCAATATTTTCTCTGCTATATTGTACACAAATCCTATCTTTTTTCACATATAATTTGTCCACTGCAACTGCTTTTAAATTGGACCACCTAAAATTTTTGTCGTTTGGGAAAGGGTTAAAGCATTTGCTCACCATAATAATTTTGAGACAAATTTTAAGTGAAATGAACTGCATATGATACATCTTTCATTAAATGAAAAAGAAGAGTATTTCGTTGCATTGGAATGAGTGTTGTGTTTTTAACATTTAAATTATCTTTTTGTAAATGTCAAATGCTTTCTATAACTTTTAGCATTCTTTCTGATCCAAAGAAGCGAACTCTTTTCAAAGACCAATAATTATCAACAACAATCCAATACACAGATAGAAATGGCCGTATTTTTTTTTATCAGCATCCTTAATTGTGTAGTCGTTTTGTCCACGATGTATTCATTTAATACCCAGCCTATATCAACAAATTATTCAGTGTTGTGATGAAACGCTAACGATAAACTGAAAATCGTCACAAATAAAAAAGCTCTTACTGAATTAATATACGCGCTTCTACTATGAGTATAATACGTGACTTATATACTAATATATAGTCAATAATCTCTCTGTAAATGCATGTGTTTCAGATCAGGAAGCCCCTCATCGAGAAGAAAAGACGAGAACGTATGAATCAGAGTATTACACAGTTACGGACCTTGATTGATGATACAGTCAAACAAAATGTGAGTAAAATATCTAAATAGATAATTATGTATTATCCACGTACATTAAACCAGGGTGAATCATGAATCAAAGTATTACACAGTTACGGGCCTTGATTGATGATACAGTCAAACAAAATGTGAGTAAAATATCTAAATAGATAATTATGTATTATCCACGTACATTAAACTAGGGTGAATCATAAATCAGAGTATTACACAGTTACGGGCCTTGATTGATGATACAGTCAAACAAAATGTGTGTAAAATATCTAAATAGATAATTATGTATTATCCGCGTACATTAAACCAGGGTGAATCATGAATCAGAGTATAACACAGTTACGGGCCTTGATTGATGATACAGTCAAACAAAATGTGAGTAGGATATCTAAATAGATTATTATGTATTATCCACGTACATTAAACTAGGGTGAATCATAAATCAAAGTATTACACAGTTACGGGCCTTGATTGATGATACAGTCAAACAAAATGTGAGTAGAATATCTAAATAGATAATTATGTATTATCCACGTACATTAAACTAGGGTGAATCATGAATCAGAGTATAACACATTTACGAGCCTTGATTGATGATACAGTCAAACAAAATGTGAATAGAATTATGTATTATCCACGTACACTAAACCAGGATGAATCATAAATCAGAGTATTACACAGTTACGGGCCTTGATTGATGATACAGTCAAACAAAATGTGAGTAGAAGATCTAAATAGATAAGTATGTATTATCCACGTACATTAAACCAGGGTGAATCATTAATCGGATTATTACACAGTTACGAGCCTTGATTGATGATACAGTCAAACAAAATGCGAGTAAAATATATCAAAATAAGATTATATCACTGATATTCATATGAATATATAAAAACGAAACGGGAATCAAAGTATCATACAGTTACGGGACTTTACAAATGATTCATTCAAACAAAATGTGAGTAAAATATTAAAAATGGAAAATTAAGTTTAATCCACGTTCATCAAATCAAGAAATAACATACATTAGAGTATTACACGGATACGGGCATTGATTGATTAAATGAAATAAAATGAAATAAAGTGTAGATCTACGTTTGTTTACATCGGGGTTTGTTCCACTTATATTTTTCAGTTTACTTTCCTGTGTATAACCAGTACCGGGCTATTGCTCTGTTATGTCCTGTCAAACCACAAACCCAGTGTTGAGAGCGGGACTCGTATCCACGACCTCAAGACCTCTTTTCAAATAAAGATTACAAATCCAATGTCTCACTAGCCAAACTAGACCACGATATCATGCCTATATATAAAACTCTTATTGTTGGAATTTCAAGGACAACTATATAGGCTATATGGAAATATATCAATAGTTTAAATTCAGTTTGCTTCATTCCAGGTGGCCCCGATGACTCGTGTAGACAAGGCCGACATTCTAGAACTGACTGTCTGTCATCTCACAAAGTTACGTCACCAACAACCTGTTACCATGACAACCGACAAGAGAATGTCGTATGCTGCAGGGTTCCAGGATTGTGCTCACCACGTGACGTCATTTCTGGCAGTCAATGGACTCATAGACAACGCCCGACTTATGGAGTTAAATCAACACCTTCAATCAGCGTCGGTAAGAGGACCAAATGTTTTGGAAGACGTCGGAGCTACTACATTAGGTTTCCACACATCGACGCCATATCGTATAACACCAACACCAAATTCACGAAGATTTGTTCACACAACTGCTTATACACCAGGTATATCCCCAGCACAATTATACAGAAATTTCGCAGACACTCCCGCCCATATACATGAACTATCTCTTGCACAGCATTATGATAACCACAGCAATTATCCAACTCCTGTGGATAGGGCCTCGATCGACGAGCAATCGATGCTGTCATCCAGCGATTATTTGGGATCATTTTCCGCTGACAACAAGTCGCCACCGAAGACAAGTTCAAGTTCCTTTACGTCATCGTCAGAAGACTTTTCGACATCAGATTCATCTGTGACCTCTTCGATAAGGGACATATCCGAGGAGTGCCAAACTGTTAGTATTGGTACCGGAAGTGAGAATATGATTGGTCACGTGATACAGGAAACAACATGGCGACCATGGTAGTGATTTGTGAACGCGATATGGAGACGATTGAGTTCTTTCAAGGAAATCAAACCATTGCGTTTAACCCAATACTGCACAGTGACTCTTTTTGACTTCATGTGAGATAACTGCGTAGGAAAACATCGTGGAAAATGAAGAAATTGCTTGTAACAAGCAATTTCTTCATTTACCACAATGTTTTCTACCCAAATAAACCAACACATTTTGAATTTCTTTTACTTGAATTTGTCATCTGCAACATCTTTGAATTTGAACCGGTCTAAAATGTTGCCGTTTGGTAATGGGTCAAAGGTTGAAATGCCGTTCTAGGCTAGTTAAATTGCGTAAATATAGATCCTGAACCAAAATTAAAGTGACGTTACGAATACCCACCGCTCATCTCCTCTGTTAAGTTTTTGTTATTTATGATGCATGATATTGGTCAGAAGTTGACTTTAAATTGAATAACTCTTTCAAAACAGCAGACTAAATTTGCTGCAGACAGCGAATCAATAATGTTAACGATAAGGATTTGTGTACCATGTAGCATAGAAAATGTTGAGGTAAAATCAGAAATTGTTGCTTATCAGCATTTTCTTCATTTGTCCAATCATTTTTCCGTAGCCCCTTTTTGGGGTGTGTCAAAAAATCATGTCATTGTTTTGGGAAAGAGTTAAAATGTAATCGACATTTCGCTGCTTTTCTGCGAAAAACTCGTAACTGCAGCTTAAGACAAGCTGCAGTTACGAGGTTTTCGACGATTTATGATATTTGATTCAATTTCTGACTGATATTGCAATGAAAAATAAGAAATAAAAATATGAGGAAAATATTATTCTTTTTTTTGTTGTCTTTTTCACGTTTCCTTCACTAGCTTATTTCTTCTTCATAATCTCACCAATCCATTAGGCTTATATCAAATGGGCCCTTGCTAGTTTTTTTTTACATAGATAGATGAAAAATATAATTATTTTAGAATATCGTATGAATTTGTTAAGCTGAATTGGTAGATCATGTTCAACGAAAATTCACACCGTCATTTGTTCATTTTGAACCAAGTTTGTATCTAATTTACACCAACTCGCATTTTTCATTCTAATAATGGTCATTCTGGCCTTAGATAATGTGATGCGCCATACCATGCCGTTCTGATGATTGAAATATCAACAACAACAACAACAACAACAACAACAACAACAACAACAACAACAACAACAACAACAACAACAACAACAACAGTTCTGTCGTATGCTGTACACTCAAAATATAAACAGAGGAACTTTGATGTTGAAGAGTTCCCCTACAACTGCATTCAACAAAAGGTAAACAATTCAACTACTCAATATTTGGCGTGATTTTTTAATTCCAAATAACATCCAATCTCATCGAACATAATGTAGCAAATGCCAGAAAGGATACTGACCGAGCCGGGGTTCACACCCGCGACCAATGGATTGATAGAGCCCGACGTTAACGACTAAGCTATCCGGGCTGAACGTTATATGGACAAGGATTTGTGTGGTTAAGAATTTCATATTTTCAACAAATTACACAATGTTAAACACAGATTATACGAAAACTGTCAACGCATAATTTTGGCATTGCCATTGTTCATAATCCGGCCTTTATTCACGGTAACGTGACGCAATGTTTATGCCACATCCATTGCTAAATAAGTAATATTTAACCTATTACAGCACAGTGACGCGTTTTGACTCCCTTGTAAGAAAAACCTTGAAAACATTATGAAAAATTGAGAAATTGCTTGTGACAAGCAATTTCTTCATTTTCCACAGTGTTTTCTTACCCAAAATGCAAAGATTGTTTTAAATTCAATCAATTTGAAACTGTCGTCTGCAGCAGCTTTGAAATTGGAACAGTCCAAAATTCTGTCGTCTGGTAATGGGTTAAGCGATAATCTGTCGTGTAACCCATTCACAAAAGACACAATAGGGAGGTTCTAATTTGAGAGCCATTGCAGACGTAAAGTAAAAATGTCGATAAAGTTAGAATTTGTGTACAACATCGTACAGAAAATATTGGTTTACTGCATTTCCATCTTTTGCCTCAATGTTTTCCGAAGCCTTTATTATTAGGGACGTCAAAACCAGGTCTTGTTTGGGAAATGGTTGAGTCAGTCCTTATCCCCCCCTCCCCCCCCCCCCCCCCAAAAAAAAAAAAAAAAAAAAAAAAAAAAAAAAAAAAAAAAACCGAAAGACTTGTTCTTCCTCAGATTTATGTTGATTAACTTACTTTTTAAGTTACTTCGTTTCGTTTAAAGGCAATAATTTAAAAGCATCTAAGCACAGATCTTGCATGTTCACAATTCAAGTTCTCGCATTGATGCCTATTTAATCGAACACTTATTTTAATATTACCAGTTATAGGCGGCACAACCAGTTCCTGGTTTCTAGAAGCGTATGTAAAACATTTAAGGGAAAAGACTAAAATGTTTTTTACGGTTGACAGTTTCTTTTTTTTTTTATCTGTGTTTCCATACTATACTGAGTCAAAAAAGAAAGTGTGCATACTTCTACCTAATATATCTACCTAACGGCTGCGATTTATTCAACCAAACTTCTACACGGAGTTAAGCTATCAACTTTCTTATGTCTATTGACATGGGAAGCAATTCTGGATGATTAAATTGTCTGGCAAATCGCCAAACGCTGATAGCACCTTTTTGCACGTGGTTATCAAAACAAACGTTTCGTGATAATGTTTATTCTCTAAAACCTGCATTCAAAGTGTATAAAAGCTAAATCAAACATAAATTTTCAAATTGCTGAATAGCCAAAGATGATACGTCTTAGTAAACACGGCATATTTCACACGTAAGTTTTGCTAGTCTCTTGAACCGGCGTAAAATGTGTAGTTTTCGTCTAAATGACATCGTTCTTAAATTAGGCGTTTGCAATCATGTGTCCAAAACAAAGGATACATTTTTGATAGGCTTTGGTCTGATATCTCGAATGCAGCAATGACTAGACAAGACCGTTACATGACGTTGACGCCCTTACGTCAACGTTTCAAAACTACACCAATTGTGGTGATTCAGTAAAGCAAACATGTGTAAGCAACACTGAATATCGACCAAGGCAGATAGACGGCTCATAAGAGATTGGAGACCATATGCTTATCACATTATCATAATGCATAAATCTTACGTTACGCCTGCATTAGGCACAACGTCATCGGCACGGGACGCGTGAAAATTAGTCATGAGGGCGGTGTAGGGCCGAACATCTCTTCCGCCTGAGTTTCGCAAAATTAAGGGGCCAGTTAAAGAATTTGCAGGACGTGGAATACGTCTTGCAATATGAACGCAATAGAATTCCAAACGATAAAATGAAACGTTATGTTCGAACTGTGAGACCACAGATGTTTGCCGTCATTCATTGAAGACATGTCACAATAGAAATTGAAGCAGAAATCCCAAGAAATTGGCATTATTTAATCTCCTCACGTTCGTCAGCAAGTTCTGTGAATTTCGAAATTGACCCCTATCTCAAACACCTTAAGAAAACACATGTAAAATTCCATTTCACACAATTCAAAAAGACACCTACATATAGGCAATTGAATTATCTTTAATTTGATACCAATATCAAAATATCAATATTCAAAATTACGATAGAAATTCCAGTTATTCTCTATGCACACTTTCTTTTTTGACTCAGCATATAACATAGCCTACATTTATCTAGTTTTCGTAACATAAACTTATCGTCGGCAACGACTATATTCGAACCAGTCAAAATCTTTTGTGTTGAAAAGGGTTAACGCAAACCTAAATCCTGGTCAAAGAAAAAAAAACTTATACAATCTATGGATTGTTTTGATATAGGTTAAGCTCCTTGGAAACATAAATCTGTATAAAACGTGTCTTCACTTCGTGGTTATAACATATCACAGTTGACTGTCGGAAACGTAACAGGTATTGTGCATTTTCAATAAATTTAATTTCATAAACTATAATTGTTGGTTAAAAGGGAATTGTAGCCTGCATAAAATTTAGCGCAGAAACTTGATGCAAAAGTAGAAAATGTTGTTTATCAGAATTTTCTTCTTTTACACCAATGTTTTCTCAGTCGCTGTCATCTAAGGTGTCAAAACCAGGTATCATTTTGTAATTTGTTAATCGTATCAGTTACATTCTTTAAGAAATGGCCATATTGTTGAAATTATTGCAGTAGGCCTACAAAAGGAGAAAATACCGATTGTCAGCATTTCTTCTTTTTGCCTCAATATTTTTCCAATCTGTTTCCACCAAGGATGCCAAAGCAGTTTTTCTTTGGGAAATGGGTTATATTGCTTATTTTCTTGACTATTTCATTCTAGCAGAACGTTCAATTTCCCCGTATCAGATCCATAGAAGTGAGTTAGTCCTGTCACAATGGCAAATCGTCCAAAAGGATACGGGATGACCGCAGAAATGAACGCGAAAGTAAGTTACACTTTCTTCTCACTTGGTTGTTCCACTAAATACATATCGCTGCTTTTCAACGAAAATCTCGTAAATGCAGCTTGTTTTAAGCTGCAGTTACGAGGTTTTCGTTGAAAAGCGACGGTATAAAGATCTGGAAAAAGTATCTTATATCACTTGAGACGGCCATGTTTCACAATCAGCCTGCGCCTAACTGCAGTCTGGTCGGGATCCATGCTGCTGTCTTAAGGTGGCTACAGGTCGCGAAGTACCTTCTGGAGACCAACAGGGTTCATGATCAGACTGCATGTATACGCAGTCTGATCTTGAACCATGTTGGGCTCAAAAGCTACAAACACCCCTTTTCAAGATCCCGACTCACATATAAATACATACGGTATGAATCTAAAAGATATCAGACAACGATTTGATAATTGATTATATTTTACAATTTGATAATTGAAGACCAAAATAATCATGATACAATTTATTTTGGTAACTTATGAGTGCGGTTTGGTCAACATTGAATTCATATGGTAGGCTATCAGTCACGCACATCATGGTCACTTCTGAAGTATGTAAATTATCGACGCTTTCCAGTCTGTATATGATCATGGTCGAAATCAGTCACTTTACGAGGATATTCTGAATTTGTTTGTTTTTGTTACATATCACTTTTTGTTCATTTTGGAAATGACACGCATACATCTTGATGACTTCTGCTTGGTCCGACCTTTGTTTCTTACATATTTATCGCCCCATGGCGGACCAATATCTACCAATAGATGTCGCCACCTGTCGATTACCATCTATCTCTGGTGGGCATTCTGGGTTAACTACTTTCAAGATGTCAGCGCCCATAAAATGCATACACGTGGTACTTCCTCATGACTTCCTGTCACGCGGCATATTTGCTTCATATGCTTGCACAGAGTAAAATTAATAATCTAATTTGAATTAATTATTTTATTAGATGAAATTGAGACGAAAATCAAACTTTATTTTGTTGCAAATGTATTTGTAGTTGCAATTTTCTGCTCGCTACTCTTTGGCGACAGGATTTTGGAGTTATGCGCACCGCGTAGTGATTTTTATCCAAAAATGGATAAAGTGATGCGTCAAATGAGTCAGTCCAAAAATAAAAAAAAATAGACTGGAAATATTGTAGACTGGCTGCTTAGTCAATGCATGGCGGACAATCATGTGACACAACAACACTTATTACTAAAAAAGTTTCAGTATTTGAATATGGTTTGCAGCAGACAATGTGTATGTCACGGATTTTCTGGTGTGGTGTATCTCTTAACCCTATCCCAAACATGACCTGGTTTTGACGTCCCTGATAGAAAAAGGATTGGGAAAACATTGAGACAAAAGAAGAAACTGCTGATAACCAGCAGTTTCTCCTTTTGTCTCAATATTTTCTGAGCCATATTTTACACAAATCCTATCTTTAATAACATCCATTTTGTCATTTGTGTCAGTTTTTGAAGATGATCACCCAAAAATTTGTCGTTTGGTAATGGGTTAAACAGCACCTGATATAAAGGTTATTGGTGACCAAAATTTTCTTTAGTTTGTTTGGTCGTCAATAATAATTTTTTCATTACGTGCTGTTTGATTAAATGTGTTTTTCTTTCGCACAGCATATTTTTGACGTGATGTGAACGCGGAGATATGCATGACCAGGCTTAAATAAATAACGGCTTTGATTTTGTTGCAGAAAAACTCAAAATGGGATCCATGTCTGGCCGCGGATGTTCTAGACTGGATTAACGATGAGCTGGGCGGACAGACGAATATAGAGCCACACGAGAATGATCAACAGTCGGTACAGAATGTACTGAAAGATGGCGTCATTCTGATGAGGCGAGTAGCTCTTAACCTAAATTACAAAACGGCAATATCTTAAACTGGTCCAAATTCAAACATGCTGCACACGACAATTTCTAGCCAATGAATTTAACATTTTGTTATTTTGGCATTTTATGGTAGAAAACATTGTGGAAAATGAAGAAAATGCTTGTCATAAGCAATTTCTTCTTTTCCCGCGATGTCTCCAAATTCTTTTCTTGTGGGGCGTCAAAAGGAGTCAATGTGTGAGAATGATTTAAACATAATCCAAACGATATAAATTTAGACAAGTTTACTTTGGAAGATGCTGTAGGTAACAAATTAGTTATTGATAAAGATGTGTTTTGTGTACATAAAAGGCCAGAATATGATGAGGAAAATAAGAAAATACTGGATCATATTTATCATTTTTATTCAAAAAAAAAAAAAAAAAAAAAAAAAAAAAACCACTCAACAAGCAAAACAATCTCGAAAACAAGGACTTAATGAAATTTTAATGTACTCCACCCATCATTACCTTAGATACCAAACACTTTAGCGTCATCCATGACAACGGAAATTGACGATTTTTCTTTTCTAATTTAAAAATCCGGATAGTCTTGTCAATATCCGGGCGTAATCCATGGCAATGGAAAGTGACGATGGATACCCTCGTCAGTTTGTGTTGCAACGGATGACACCCGAAGCTGCATGAAGTGTTGAGTGACTGATGGTGGATGGAATACCTTAAAAGAACTGCGGTTATTTGGCTTCTCCATTTACTATTATTACTTCTGCTACATTTTGTTGGTATGTTTTAGTTTATCTTTATATTCTCCCATTTCCAGGTTTGCCCACGCCCTAAATATTTCCAAGGCAAAAATAAACGAGAGCAAGATGGCGTTTAAAATGATGGAGAATATCGGCAACTTTCTGTCTGCCTGTCACGCCGCCGGTGTCAACAAGACAGACAGTTTCCAGACCGTAGACCTGTACGAAGGTCAGAACATGCCGCAGGTCATCACGGGTATACACGCTCTAGGTAGAAAGGTATGACACTCTGATTAAAATCCTATATTAACTTTTCAGTTACATCTGACGTGTACCTGTTTGGGGTAATCTTCTGTTACCTTTCTTCGCAATTTGAGATTCATTAGATCTGTATGAAGGTCAAAACATGCCGCAGGTCATCACGGGAATACACGCTCTCGGTAGAAAGGTAGGACAATCTGATTGAAATCCTATATTAACTTTTCAGTAACATCTGACGGGTACCTGTTAGAGGTAATCTTCTGTTACCTTTCTTCGCAATTTGAGATTCCGTAGATCTGTGTATGAAGGTCAAAACATGCCGCAGGTCTTCATGGGAATACAGGCTCTCGGCAGAAAGATAGGATTGATTCTCTCTCATCAGACATATTGAAAATGTTCGAATCCCAGAGGAGTCGATATCCAGTGAAGTCGTCAAAACAAGTCACTGTTTGGAGAAGCCTTTAAAGACAATCTGAATCAGATCGATGAATTATCAAGTTCTTAAGGTAGTCCACCCCTAATGAGATTCATGCCACGTCGGAATTATTTTGGCGACGTCGAAAATATTCGGCGGTGAAACTTTTAACCGCCGAATGTTTACGGCTGCGCCCGAATAGGTTCGGACACGTATAGCGACGCAGCTCGATAAAATCCACACATTACGGGTATTCTACCTTAACGGGCTTCAGTAGTCCACTTACTTCAAAATAATGATATACAATTGAAACATGTGGATTCTGGTCTTTTCTCATTACGTTTTCCATGCCATAAAATCCAATTTCATACCTTAAAGGGCGACGGTAACAGATGGTCTAATTGCAAAAAATGATTTTTTTTGAAAAAATATGCAAAACTTTTGTGTTGACCACCTCGGGATGGTTAATAATATGCGATTCAGACAGAGAATGAGCCGAAATTACAAGACAGATAGCTGAATTTAGGGAGAATCCAAGCCTAAATTCAACCCCATCACTGATGGGGTTAGAATTATTTTTAAATTGTTGCACATGCGCATACAGCGCGGACCATGATTCAAACGAGATTCATACTTAAATTTCAATATGACGTCATCATGTATGTTGTGACGTCATTTAAGAAAGTCGCATGTCCTACTGTTTTAACCTACTTTCGACATCGCTTCATGAATTTGGTATCAAATTGCGAAAAAATGAGTCGTTGCTTCAATAGTTTCTCGTAATCATTTAATCAGGTCATATAAAGCTTTAAAAGTGTACATTTCGTTTGTATTTGACAATTTTTGGGTCCAAATCTGGGAAATAGTAGCTTTAAATATGTAAAACTTACCTTTTCATCTCCAATTGCTCTCAATTTGGAGCGATCTAAAATTATATCGTTTTTGGGATTGCTTAAGAAAATCGTTATTTTTTACAGCTAGGTAAAATTGGACCTAAAGAAGCCACAGAAAACGTGCGTCAGTTTACACAGGACCAACTACGAGCCGGGCAAAACGTCATCGGATTACAGATGGGATCCAATAAAGGGGCGAGCCAAGCCGGACAGAACTTCGGCAAAACTCGGGCAATTATCGACTAGTTCCGCCACATCAGCAATTTTATACTAATTGTCTGTCGATATTCATGCTATGTTATTTCAAAGCTATATTCATAAACCAAAGAACTTTTCGGTTCTTCATAGCTCACGATATATGGCCTGGCAGAGCATCCCTCAGCTAAAACGAGTTAAGTTGCACAATTACGAACGAAAAATGTCCAACTATAGTTTCGGTCTTAGATTTTTCTCATTGACATATTTCGGTTTTACTATCAATTAACAACTTGAATTTGATAAAGATTTTAAAACATGACCCAAGCGTTTCTAATTATGCGACATTTAATGAATAAAATATTTTATGGAACGTAAAATGACGTAACGTAAAACACAGACACGTAATTCACAATTTGGAACATACAATAAAATTCCACAGGTAATAATTCTGAAGAGAAATTTTCTTCTTGGTTTATGTAATCTACACATGTGTAGGTACATGCCCAACTATGTATTTAACTTAAGCGTTGATTGTGTGAAATTTTAAAGAGCATTAACGTAATTCACATTTAATGCTCCTTGAGCGGGGTAGCTTCCTTCATGGCAAAGTGTGACTTACTACAATCTACTGCTACCTTCAAGAGTAATACAATGTGTTTGTACATGCTGTTGACTATTTATAAATGATATTTAATATTATGTATTCAAAACATGGTTTCGTTTTAGGATGTGTGTAAAACTAAATAACGTAATTCACACCAGACCATGGGATATATGTATAATTGTTCGCAAAAAATGCATTTATCTTAAATTTCTTTATTTCACCACTAAAAACAATTTGGAAAAGCTACTGGTTGGGATACTAGGTATACTGTATATGTATTATATATGTACTCTCCGTACAAAAGCGATGAACTGGACCACCCCCGAGGTGGGACAGCTGTTTTTTACCCATTTTCCGACTTATCGAGACACTATTCTCACATATTTCTTCAGATATATGGGGTTTTGTTATCATTTCTATTTGACCACCCCTATGACATTATGTTAAAGACGATATATCAATATAATTGTACAAACGTCGCTTCTTAGGTCCATGGGACAGGTATTTCTCGTAATTGTGCAACTTAACTCGTTTTAGCTGCCCTAGCTTATAGCTGGAGATGATCTGCCAGGTCATTTATCGTGAGCTATACGAGTGGAAGAGAATATACTGCCGGTATCCAGGCTTTTCGCATTTTCCCCACAACACTCTCCCAGACTTTGTTAGGGTTTTTTTTAAATGTGAAAGTGGTTTAGAGTCTAACTTTAGACGAATATCCGTAATGTGGCTTTTTTAAGATTCATAAAACATCGTTTTTTTTCAGCGATGTCGTTACGTTTCCGAACATATATTCGGGCGCGGTCGTAAACATTCGGCGGTGGAAAGTTCCACCGCCGAATGTTTTCGATCGCGCCCGAATAATCCCGACGTCGCGTGTCAACTCATAAGGGTTGACTACCTTAATGTTCGAAAAGTATGATATGTGAAGATAATACCATGGAAGCTTTTGATTGAAAAGGAGAAAATGCTGATCCAAATCTTTCCAAAGACTTGTCCATCAAAGACGTTAATATCAGGTCCTATTTGACAAGGGTTAATCAATAATTTTGTACATGTATACAAATGTTATGTTTCATGTGAGATTTTTCTGTTTGTCTATAAAGACTGTAAATTTGGAACGCCTTTGCTGACGTTCCTTTCTATCAGCGGAATTTGTAGATACCATATTTTTAGCATTCATTAATGTATTTCTATTTGTTATCGCAATAAAAATTCAATGAGCAATGTTAAACTTTTCTTAACTTATTTTGTTTTTAGCCATTTCCCGCATTTTTCTCGATTTGGTTTGGAAAAGGGTTTATTGATGCATCTTTTCCTTAGAACTATCTTCATCTGCAAAGTTTCAAAGGGGAATAATTTAGTGCAAAAATGTGAAAATACACCATAAGGTTATTTCCCTTCAATAGTCATTGCATTGGTTTTCCTCTCACATCAGTAGACGCTGAAAATACTTCGTGTAATTTCGTCTCCAACTTCGACGTTTTTTTATGACAACGGTAATTGACGAGTTTATCCGTATCTGAGAAATCCGGAGAAACTCTTCAATCGCCGTTCACACAGATGTCGTCACAATTGCACGAAATGTTTGGAACCAAAGATGGGTTGATTACCTTAACTTTCTTCTTGGTGAGAATGGTAAAGTAAATCGCCGGTGGGGAATCAAAACCTCGTAACTCCAGCTTTGTCAAGCTGTAGTTACGAGGTTTTGACTCCCCACCAACGAAATGACGTTTTGCGTTAACAAGAAACGAAAAAATATGAGACATTATCCGGAAAATGGCCATAAAGCGTTTGAGACAAATATGGATAAGATCAGCATGTGTATACGCATAGTCTGATCAAGACCCGTGTTGGATGGATCTAATATGGACAGGCTGATCTAGAGACATGGTAGACGAAAATGTTGTATAGTCCCTTTCCAGATATCATGTTTTATAGACACACCTGTAATTAGCTTATAGAGAGTTCGAACAGTAAGGTATAATAAACCATTAGGCTATTTGCATTGTGTGATCCGTAATTGCGAAAAGGAATCCACCACGAAATCAAGGAAACCCACTTGTGAATAACCGATTGGACCTAATACATGTATACGGTTCTGGATTCAGAGAACAATCTTGGTTAGAAGGCGTTTGACCGTCTCCAGCCTTTGTCAGGGTGTATAATCACGTGACTTAGAATTTCCGATAATCTTCAATAACTTTGTCAATACTTGACCAATTTGAATTCGGTTTGAAGCAGAGAAGGTGTAAAAATGTCAGGAATAACCTAGACGTGGTGTGTTTTTATAAAATCAACTGATAAAAAAAAGTTATTGAAGATTAACCAAAACTTTGGTTTATCTTTAATCACTTTTTTATCAGCTGATTTGTCAAAAATCGACCATGTCCGACTAATGCGTGACGTCTGTCCACATTCTCTGCTTCAACCCGTATTCAAATCGGTCCAGTATTTACAAAATGATTGAGGATTTTCTGAAAATATTGTATCACGTGATTATCCACCATGTTTGTAGTCATGTCGATCATTTTCGCAATTGCAAGATGTCCCTTTTTGTGAGATTGGACCATACATGCTATCTTTGCAAGACAAGCTGATGAAATTTAAAACACATTTCTATTTTTGGATAGAAAACATTGCGCAAAATGAAGAAATGGCTTGTTCCGAGCAATTTCTTCATTTCCCACGAAGTTTTCTAAGTCATTATCTTGTTAGGGGCCAAAAGGGGTCAATGTGTGGGAATAGGTGAACCCTAACCCAACATGACACAAATATAGACCAGTTCAATTTTGAAGATGCTGTGTTCCTTGCGAACGTAACGAAGAGGAGTCCGATCATTGGTTTGCAATACAACGTGCGGGAGTCCACTCCTAATGAGATACACGCGACGTCGGGCTTTTTCGTGCGACGTCGTCCTAACCTATTATGGTGACGTCGTACACATTCAGCGGTGGAACGGTCCACCGACGAATTTTTTTTTCGATGGTACCCGAATAATTCCGATGTCGCGCGAATTATGGGTGGCGTACCTTAAAGGGCGACGGTAACAGATGGTCTTATTGCAAAAAAATGAAATTTTTTGAAAAAATATGCAAAACTTTTGTGTTGACCACCTCGGGATGGTTAATAATATGCGATTCAGATAGAGAATGAGCCGAAATTACAAGACAGATAGCTTAATTTAGGGAGAATCGAAACCTAAATTCAACCCCGTCTCAGATGGGGTTAGAATTATTTTGAAATTGTTGCGCATGCGCATACAGCGCGGACCATGATTCAAACGAGATTCATACTTGAATTTCAATATGACGTCATCATGTATGTTGTGACGTCATTTAAGAAAGTCGCATGTCCTACTGTTTTGACCTACTTTCGACATCGCTTCATGAATTTGGTATCAAATTGCGAAAAAATGAGTCGTTGCTTCAATAGTTTGTCGTAATCATTTAATCAGGTCATATAAAGCTTAAAAAGTGTACATTTCGTTTGTATTTGACAATTTTTGGGTCCAAATCTGGGAAATAGTAGCTTTAACGATTACTTTCGAACACGTCATTAATGCTACGGTCGAGTTTTCTCATTTTACACAGAAGTTCCTTTTTCTATGACAGATCATATAGAAAGGTTTGTCAATAAAACATTTCAATAATGACTCATGAATTAAGAATTAAAAATATTATAAGATAGACGTCATTGTGATACAGTAAATAGGTACACCCCGCTTATCGTGGGATACTTTACCTTATATGGAAAAAGTCAATTAGAAAAGCTTATCTCAACTTAATTTGTGGTGAACTTACGGGACTAGATGACATTTAAGGCCAATCATTAAATATTTTGAAGTATTTCCTAATTAATATGATCAAGTAATAGAGAAATATCAGAGAATAGGGAGAAAATGTGGACAATATTCCAATTTAACCCATTACCACACAGTGACTCTTTTTGACTCCCCAAGAGATAAAGGCTTTGGAAAACATTGTGGAAAATGAAGAAATTGCTTGTGACAAGCAATTTCTTCATTTCCCACAATGTTTTCCATCCTAAAAGACCTAAAAATTGAAAGTACCATTCACTTGACATTGTCGTCTGCAGGATCTTTCAATTTGGACCACCCTAAAATTTTGTCGTTTGGTAATGGGCTGAAAGCCTCTTTTTCCAGATCCTGGCTCATATCTACCAATACCACAATTTATATTTTTTTTCAAACAGCCAAACAAAATCGTACTTTTGACGATAAGGAGAGAGAAAATGAATCAACATTTCACTCATTCTCCAATATCTCCTATATCATGGTGTTTTTTTCTCTCTCAAATATCATCATTTGAGCCAGGATCGGGAAAAAACATCCCTGAAGGCTTTTGAGCGCAACATAGATCCAGATCAGCCTGTGCATACGCACAGTCTGATCAGGATCCACGTTGTTCTCTAATAGCTTCTTCGTGACCTGTAATGGCTTAACGAGAGAGGCATGGATGCATATTGGACTGCATTTGACAACAGGCTGATCTTGAAACTCAATTTTTAAAAATGCTTTAAGGGACGTTTTTCCAGATCCTGGCTCATTTGATTTCATTTCCAAAAGCTTTTGATTGATTCCATCCAGCAAATTCTGATCCATGAAAGGGATAGGAAACCTTTATTAGAATGTTTTGGTTGTAGAATCGTTATATCATGCATTCCTTAACCACAATATTTACAAAAACTGCAGTATTTGCAAGTCAATAAATAAGCCTATCCCGATTTATTATAAAAGTTTGGTAAATATGAGTACATAAAGTGGGACAAATAGTTTCTGCATACCAAAACAAATGACTCGATTACTATAATTATACAATCAACTCTTGTTGTCGAACAAAATGTACGGCTGAATTCAAACCAATGCATTTGAAAACTTTCAAAAGCAGAAAATAAGAAAATACTGATAGATCTAATAACATTTTCTGCTTTTCTTTCAATATTTTCCTTATTGTAACACACCATCTGGTTACATTGATTTTTTCATCTACTTGAATTGGGACAAGTCCATCGATCGTTTATTTTTTTGGAAATGGTTATCCCATTACCAAACGACGAAATATAGACTGATCCAATATTCAAAGATACATGTTGCAGACAACAATATCAAGTGAGTGAAATTTAACATTTTTTGTGTTTTTTTTTTCTTGGTAGAAAATATTGTGGAAAATGAAGAAATCGCTTGTGACAAGCAATTTCTTCATTTTTCACAACGTTTTCAGAAGCCCTTTGCATTAGGGGAGTCAAAAAGAGTCACTGTGTGGCAATGCGTTTTACTAAACGGTTTAACTGTCTGTCTTCAATCCCTTGTAGATCTAGCATTTTGTTATGAAAGATCGTAGGTTAAATCCTAAGATCAATATCAATCAATTCGTAACCTCCACATCAATATTATAACGAGGATTTAGACTAGACGGTCATTATGGATTATCTGCCGAGTCATGTCAGAGGTGTTCATTTAACCCTTGCCCAAACAAGACCTGGTTTTGACGTCCCTAATAGGAAAGGCTTGGGAAAACATTGAGACAAAAGAAGAAACTGCTGATAACCAGCAGTTTCTCCTTTCGTCGCAATATTTTCTTAGCTATACTGTGCAAAAATCCTTTCTTTTCCATGTCCATCTTGTCGTCTGCAGCAACTTTCAAATTGGACCGCCCTAAAATTTTGTCGTTTGGAAAAGGGTTAATTAAAACGCACAGAGATTCTCGACAGCAATGCCACGGCGAGGAATCACGCGGTACAATAACCGATAACTGCAGGCACACCTTTATGATTTTATTAACCCATTATCGAACAGCAAAATATTAGACTAGTCCAATTTCAAAGATGATGCAGACGACAATTTCAAGTGAATGAAATTTTACATTTTTTGCTCTTTTCATGTATAAAACATTGTGGGAAATGAAGAAATTGCTTGTCACAAACAATTTCTTCATTTTCCACTATGTTTTCCTAAGCCATTTGGCATTATCTTGTGGGGAGTCAAAAGGAGTCACTGTGTGGTAATGGGTTAATTCGTGACCGATTTGAAAATAGTTGAAGTAGTGAAGGCCTAACATGTCAGGGATTTGCTGGGCGCGAAGGATCTTTCTAAAATCAGATGATAAAAAAGGTTATTGACGACAAATCAATATTTTTGTTGGTCGTCTGAATTTTACAAGATATACCATATCCGTCCAGTTCCTGGCGTTTCCCACTTATTTGCTTCAAAAGCAAGTTGTTAACAAAAATATTGACGAAATTCAGTTTCCATTATTTTTTCTTACCAAAAATGTAAATTATTATACAGTTGAAATATTCGCCTGCAACATCTTTGAATTTGTGCAAGTCTAAAGTTTTGCCGTTTATGTAATTGAACGAGAGTGCACATCATTAAAAATCTGAAAGTTGACACCAATAAACATTATATTGATTTAGAAAACATTGGGAGATAGAAAAGAAAATATTAATGTCAATGGTCATCATTTTACCTCAGTGTTTTCTACGCTACAACCGGTAGAATACTTTTTGTTTATCATTAGATGAAGTCTGTCGTTTGAAAATCCTTTGAATGTTTATACCTGTCTAAATTTTGTCGTTTTGGAATGCTGGTGTAAAGCGTTAAATCAGCTGCCTCTACTTAAGAAATTTCAAGTTTGATTAAAACCGCGCCCAGCTAGCCAATTGTCTGTCGGAATTCAGGGCCACGTGACTTTTAGAGCGGATCCATTCAGCTGATTCATCGGTGTGGTTTTATAGAGCTGGGTCACACGATAATCAGTGTTCGTCTGGGACCTGTAGTTTAAATCTTGTGTTGTGAGGAATTTGTTGTGATATTACAGTGTTTACCCAGTCAACATGGCTAACTTCAGAGCGACCAAGTCAGGGATCAATGCCGATGTTCAGAGAAAGGTAGATCTAATTGTTTTGTTCTATTTTATTCACGATGTTTATTTATAGACATTCTGTTTATTACAATACATGTATATTTCCGTCTGTCAAATAACGACCACATGTGTCGCATTATTAATTACCAGAGCTGCAGATAAGAGGGGGTAGTGGCTTTTGAACTGCAATGTTTGGTTTATTATCCACTGAGCCCTGTGTTGTGGATTCTCATTTGAATGGTCTCATTGAGACGATTCAAATGAGTACCCACAACATAGGGTTTGGTTTTAAATAAGATATTTAGAATGGCTTTACCACATCTGATCTGTCACGTTGATTACTTTCCATCCTTTCTCTCGTGGATCAGGGATTTTTTCAACTTTTCTATGAATGATAGCATTATGAGCAACAGTGTAGATTCATACAACTTGTCGCGGTTCAGCTTTAGTGACACAGAACAGGCCCGTAGGAACAGGGGGGGGGGGGGTGCTTGGGGGGCTAAGTTGAACAAAATGCCGAATTTTCTTAATTTTACACTGAAAATTTTGAAAAATTCCAAATTAGCCCCCCACCAATATTCAGGACGAGGGCTTTAGCCCCCATAATATGAAATTGCTTCTTACGGGCCTGCAGAATCCTTGTTTGAAAACGAAGACCACACTGACATTATAAAGTGATTACTGCACAGTGGCGCCTTTTGACTCCATCACAGGAAAGGCTAAGGAAAACATTGTGGAAAATGAAGAAATTGCTTGTATTAAGCAATTTCTTCATTTCCCACATTGTTTTCCATCCAAAAAGACCTGAAAATCAAAATTTCTATTCACTTGAAATTGTCGTCTGCAAGATCTTTCAATTTGGAACGCCCTAAAATTTTGTTGTTTGGTAATGAGTTAATAATGGGAAGGAAGACAGGAGTTGAACACTGACCAGCAATTAAGGCCTTCTTTAACATGTATCTTTCTCCTAGATGTCAGTATTATAAATAATTATAATTTACATCTACCTGTTCTAGTTTAGGGTAAGTCTTCTTGTCGTCTGGTACGACTTTGGATGTGCTCGATCATTATCTAGATGTCACAATATTAAGCCAAAACTACAGGTCTGTCAATACTAAGGGAATTTACAAATGACAATGGAAATCCTTACATCATGTGATGATCGAGTAATAAGTACGGTGGGAAATTACGTGACACTAACACAACAACAACGAATACGTGACCAATTCGAATGTGGTTTGAATCAGAAAAGGTGTAACCCAGCCTAAAATATATAAGGGATCTTTTGGACGTGATACCTCTTTTAAATATCACATGTTAAAAAGTTATTGACGAGCAAACAAAATTTCGTTCGCATTTGCTCGTCAACAACTTTTTATCAGGTGCTACCTTAAAGATCCACCACATCCAAATATGCCTACTAGAATCTCTAGCGCTCAAAATTAGACTTCTCTGCTTCAACCAATTTTCAATTCTGTCTCATAATAAAGGATGTAATTGAAGTTTTCTGCAATTGTTTTTGTTGCTGTGTCATCGGATTCTCCGCCGTGAAAGCAGATTATGGAGTGATACAAGTTGTTAATGTGGTTGATTCCCGGACTTAAAAGCTTCCGTCTGGCCATGCGTCTGGTTTGATTACCCGCTGAAACAAAAAATCTCACACTACTCACAATACATTTCTTGTCCTAGACAACCTGTACAGTCCCAGTCGAGTATTATATATAAGCATGGAACTGGAAAATGGGTCATTTTTATACGCCGCCGGAGGCGGACGTATATTGGCGTCATCTTCTCCGTCTGTCCGTCCGTCCGTCCGTCCATCCGTCCGTCCGTACGTCCGTCCACTTTTCTTGTCAACGCAACTCCTCCTAAGTTTCAGGCTGGATCTTCTTGAAACTTGGTCAATGTTATCACCTCAATTGGTAGATGTGCATGAAGGAATGATTTTATGGTTCGTCGATTTTTGTCTGAGTTATGCCCCTTAAAAACTTAGTCTCTGGGGCTTATTGAAATTGCAGCCTTGTCAACGCAACTCCTCCTAAGTTTCTGGCTGGATCTTAATGAAACTTGGTCAATGTTATCACCTTAATTGGTAGATGGGCATGAAGGAAGGATTTTATGGTTCGTCGATTTTTGCCTGAGTTATGCCCCTTAAAAACTTAGTCTCTGGGGCTTATTAAAATTGCAGCCTTGTCAACGCAACTCCTCCTAAGTTTCTGGCTGGATCTTAATGAAACTTGGTCAATGTTATCACCTCAATTGATAGATGTGCATGAAGGAAGGATTTTATGGTTCGTCGATTTTTGCCTGAGTTATGCCCCTTAAAAACTTAGTCTCTGGGGCTTATTGAAATTGCAGGCTTGTCAACACAACTCCTCCTAAGTTTCTGGCTGGATCTTAATGAAACTTGGTCAATGTTATAACCTCAATTGGTAGATGAGCATGAAGGAAGGATTTTATGGTTCATTGATTTTTGCCAGAGTTATGCCCCTTCAATCTTACTCTCTGGGGCTTATTGAAATTGCAGCCTTGTCAACGCAACTCCTCCTAAGTTTCTGGCTGGATCTTAATGTCACTTAATCAATGTTTTCACCTCAATAAGTAGATGTGCATGTAGGAAGGATTTTATAGTTCATTGATTTTTTCCAGAGTTATGCCCCCTTAAAACTTAGTCTCTGGGGCTGATTGAAATTGCAGCCTTGTCAACGCAACTCTTCCTAAGATTCTGACTGGATCCTAATGAAACTTGGTGGATGTTATAACCTTAATTGGTAGATGTGCATGAAGTAAGGATTTTATGGTTCATTGATTTTTGCCTGAATTATGCCCCCTGCAATCTTAGTCTCTGGGGCTTAATGATATTTCAGCCTTGTGAACGCAATTCCTTCCAGGTTTTTCACTGGTTATTTATAAAAACCTTTTTGTGAACACAATTTTTTACAGGTTTTTCAGTGAATATTTATAAATCCTTGTCAATGTCATTTTTTTGTCTAAAGTTTTATAAGTGGCGGCGTATATTGTGACCATGGCACTCTTGTTCACATTTATGAACAACATGGACCAATATCAGTTTGCATATGATCAAGACCTATGATTATGTCATGGGTTCTTCTTGACCAGTAGCAACTGTAAGAAATCCTGATCAGACTGCACAGGATTATTACACTTATCTGAAAACACGATGGTCTCAAATGACTGGGGACCCTCATTCCAGATTCCCAGCTTAATCATGTTAATACGAAGTAAAATTGTTGAAGGTGGCGTATAAATCTGACTCAAACAAGCACATTTGGTTAGCCTGTCCTTATTTCCACAGATGAAAAATTCATCTGGTAATGTAATGCATGGAAGGGAAATTTAATCTTTTTATTGCTATTTTTCACCCTGGGAATTATCAGCTGTATAAATGAATGAACGATCGATGAAGAGATAAATGGATGCCTATTTATAGCCATATGGTTTACCAGACTGTATCGGTCAATATGCTGACTCCGCAGACATTCATAACATTAGAGCTCCTTTATTAGCTAAATCAACTGTAAAATACATTTACACCGGTATCTACACTTGCTTAGGAAGAAGGGATCCAGCCCCTCCAATAATTTAGAAGGGGGCAGCATATCCTTTGGCCTCCAATAATACACCAATACTTAAACATTTGCCCCCCCCCCTCCCCGAATGTAATAAACCTTCCTACGCCTATGAATTCTAGAAAATGTTGCTACTCTGGCTTCAGCTTGTGGCTTTTGAGACCATCATGGTCTCTGATCAGCTTGTGTATAAACGCAGTCTGATCAAGATCCATATTGTTTCCTAATAGCTCTTTCATGACCATCTAAAACAATTTTTAAACAGTAGAATGGATGGAGATCAGACTACGTGTTTAAGCAAAATTTCGTCGCTTTTCTGCGAAAACCTCGTATCCGCAGCTTAAAACAATCTGCAGATACGAGGTTTTCGAAGAAAAGCAGCGAAATGCCCACTTTGCTCTATGGTTGTCTCAAGAGCAGTAAAAGTCCTTTCTGTAGATCTGATAGAAAACGTTGATTGCAGGAGGAGAAAATGTTGGTCATCAGCATTTTCTTCTTTCCCCTTCATGTTTTTCAACTTCTTTTTTTTTTTTAAACTTTAGGGACGTCAAACCAGGTATTGTTTTAGTAAAGGTTAAATGAAAGGGGTAAATAACTACGTAGGGGTCAATTTCCACGCCATTTTCTATATCACGTAAGTGTTAATGGTCAATTTGCGACGTAAATTCAAGCATAACAAAAGATGTAAATGACAGGAAACCATGACCTTTGATCGACCTTCGATCTAATGAAGTGATTGCAGCAATGTTTGGTGATTAAGTTAAAGATTGCTATCTAAACCGCGGGTGTTGATATACGAGACGTAGGCTACCTTAAACCATTAACCAAACAAGACCTGGTTTTAACGTACAACTGTACCTGATAGAAAAGGTCAGAGAAAACATTGAGACAAAAGAAGAAAATGCGATTAAACAGCATTTTCTCAGTTTACCTCGATATTTTCTTTGCTACACTTTACACGAATCTTATCTTAACCATACCCTACAAAGGCTTTTCAATTGAACCAGTCCACCCTAAAATATTAATGTTCATTAAAGGGTTAAACCATTGCCTTAAAGTGACATTTCAGAATTTTTTGTCATAAATTTTACTTTTATTTTTATCTGAAATAGCATATTTCCTTATGAAAATTCTGAAAATTTCAAGCCAAAATATTGCGCCGTTTACGAGAAATTTATATTTTTGTGTTAAAATTGAACAAATTGTTGTGGACAACAGTTCGGATTTATATGTAATTTATCGATTTTGTCTCAACTTTAAATGCGTGTTTCTCGCTTATTGGCAACAACTTTAAAAAACTAATAGTATTTGTACTCATTAGAATAACCAATCTTGGCATCAAGACATACTTTAAAAAATTGAAATTGGAATGAAATGTCCCTTTAAGGTTTACAGACCCTGAAAAAATCTACACTTTCTAGCCGTAAGATATGCATCAAATTTAACACACTTGTAAATACACTTGACATAAGTTGATTCAACGTGCCGGATTTCTAGATTATGCCCTAAGAGGAAAATAATATACAAAATAAATATTATTTTACTCTATAGTCATATGCAAGGGAGGTTATTTTTAACATTTTTGTCAAATATTTTCAAAAGTATGCATTCATTCAAAATCGTGCAAAATGCTTATGTATGTATTTGGAATTGAAATGTAATACAGTTTAGGAATTATTTGCACTTTTTAAATTTCGCCTCTGGCTCTTTGTTGCTTTTGAGGCGTCGGATACCTTAACAGCAAATTGACGTAGACGCGTAAGCACTGGATTGTAAGAATGTGCTGATTTGTTAAAATGATCAGGTTTAACTATATTCAACAACATTTCCTTATCTTTTTCCTAATCACATTACAAGCAATCTGATTGGATAGGACATGCGTCTTTTCCATTCAAATGACTTGTTTAATGAATTTACATTAATTATTAGATTTAGACAAACGATTAACCATTTCCCAAACAAGACCTGGTTTTGACGTCCCTGATAGGATAGGCCTGGGAAAACATTGAGACAAAAGAAGAAACTGCTGATAATCAGCAGTTTCTCCTTTTGCCTCATTATTTTCAATGCAATATTTTACACAAATCCAATGGCTTTCAATCTTAATTTTGTTGTCTGTAGCATCTTTAAAATTGAAGCACGATGCAATTTTGTCGTTAGGGAAAGGGTTAAAGAAATGTTGGTGAATACGACACAAGAGCTAAAATGTCCATAAGAATATTATCATTGTGACTCAGGTCTGAGTCAGTGAATCTTTGAGGGGTCTTGTATCATAGATGATATCCACTTCAAAACATCTTTCCCAAACTCCATTTTGATTTAGTCATTACATGCGTGCATTGTTATGTTATATTATTGGAAATAGAAAATCTGTAAGGATATTATAAAAAGTATTGAAAGAAAAGGAGAAATTGCTGACTGAAAAATGCTTGCAAGCAGCAAATTTTATAGGTAGGGGCGTCAAGACCATGCCTTGTTTGGGTAAGGAATGTTTTAAGCACCACTCTTGTCTTGTGAAGACACTCGTGGTTTGTCATTAAACTCTAGTGACCATAATCCATTCATGTTTTCTCTCATCCCAAACGACAATGTTAACTCAAAAGCTACTGCAGACGATTAAACCATTTGTGATAGTATGATATGGAAGCGGTTGGTGCATATAAGCTTAATAATCATTATACCATATTACTAGTAAAGAAGAAGACTGGTGATCAGATTTTTCATGACATATAGCTTTAACACCAGAAAAAATGGAGAACGATTGTAATGCCTTCTCATCGCCGAAGAATTCCGGTATTTCCAAAACGAGACTGGTCCAGTCTTGATTGGATTGGAATAAAGTTAAGAGTCACCGCTTCTCAAACAAACAATGAAAAATATTCACCAGACAAAAATATTTTACCAAGCAAAGGATTAACCCTTTTCCAAACAAGAAAATGTGTTGTCGTTCTGAGTAGAAATAGATCGGCGAAATATAGAGATATTATTTAAAGTGATAATGGCCAGAAATTCTTCATTTTGCTTTGATATTTTCTATGGTGTGGTATACACATTCTACTACTTTTGATATCAATTAATTTGTCGTCTACAACTCTTCGAATAGGAGCAGAATAAAAATTTCGCCTTTCGGGAGAGAATACATACAATTCCAACTTTCGATTAATTTTAACTCATGGGCCAGTTAGCTAATGCATTAATTCCATGTTATCTGGGATGCCACTCAGAATGCATGCAACATTTCACTATTTCTGACAATTTGACATTTATCGTCTGCTGGTGATATTAGAAAACTGACGCTGTCGTCTGTAAATTATGCACGTATAATACGTGCACGTCTGATGATGCAAATATCATCCATAAAACTGCACATAGTACAGATAAGAAGTGTGTAATGGCTTAATTTAATTTAATTCATTTAATGTTCATCCAACCATGTTGTTGGTACTCATTGGAATCGTCTCATTAAATGCAAACGATTCAAAATTATAGTCAATGTAACTTAAATTTTGCAGTGGACATACAGACAAACATACACACAAAAACTTTAGTGATATCACTATTAACCTTATTCCAAACTACACAATTAGTGATTTTAGACCGGACCATATTCAAAGGGATGCAGACGCGATATTAAGCTGACTGTTTGAATGAAAATTCTTTTTCATATCAATTGCTGAAAACTAAGGATGAAAATGCTGGAAATCAGCACTTTCTTTCTTTTCTTCAATCTTATTCAAAACTTTAGCATCCAATTTCGTTATTACATTAGGAAAAAGCTAAAAAGAGAAAGTAAAGAATAAAAATCTACCATTTTATGTGGTGATTAATGTTGCATTTCACACACACTAATTCATTATTCGTGTATCACATGGGAGGTTTTATATTGTAGACTGCAATAACGATCCACTTTCACCATTATGTATGTGATACAATATGTTACAATATCGTCGCTTTTCAACGAAAACCTTGTAACTGCAGCTTGTTTCAAGATGCATTTACGAGATTTTCGTTGAAAAGTGACGATATGTTACAATACAGCACATTCATCATACAACCTCCTTCACTCTCTTTTCCAAACGTCAAAATTTTAGGGTGGTACAAAGGAGACACGACTCTCATACCGTACCCCCTTTGGTTCCGTAAATGTGTTGTAAAAATGGTCTAAACTGTATTACATGTCCATTGCGGATGCTAATGAACCAAGTGTTCATTGTTTTATCACACACACGAATGTCAGTAGAATAACAACAACACAAACGGCGCAGCCATGGATTCCAACGCTAACTTATCCCACGTGGATGATTCAAACATAGATGAGAGACAAATTGTGCAGGTTTCGGAATCAGCCGAATGAAAAATGTTAGCTGTTAGAGCTTTAACTCGAAACTGTTGGAAATGCCATCGAATGTACGAGTCAGAAATCATTCGACATAAACTCTGTTCCAATTCTTTTACTGGTCCAAATTGCAAACAGTTGTTGACGACAAAATTGGTGTAACTGAAGATCTTGAAGCTGTATGCTGAAACTTTGAAAGCATTTAGATAATTGGGTAAAGTCTTGTTGTTCATCACTTTCTCCTGTCCTCTCGATGTTTTCAAAGGTATTTTCTAAGTAATCTCAAAATCTGGACTTGTTAGAGAATTGATTGAATAGAACTTTCTCTATTCATTCGCAACGAAACCCACAAAAAGAAGTAAAAGATAAGGGTTTTAAACAGGAAGTATACGTTTTCATCTGAACAAATAGAGGTTTGTTGACTTTTTTCGTAACCATGACATTGAAAGTTGAAAAAACGGAAATTTATACTTGAAAGGAACTGAAACAATGTCAACTGCTTTTTAAGGGGTTTACATGTATGCATATATACCTTGCCCAAGAAAGATGCAGATTGGTTGCTTATTTTATTCTTTTACGTATATTTTTAGCTCACCTGAGCACAAAGTTCTCAAGGTGAGCTATTGTGATCACTCACCGTCCGTCTGTCTGTCTGTCTGTCTGTCTGTCTGTCTGTCTGTCCCTCTGTCCGTTCACAATTTCTTCAAAGATCTTCTCCTCCTAAACCATAAGGCCAATTATGACCTAACTTGGCAGGAATGTTCCTAAGGTGACCCCTTTCAAAACTTGTACATGATTTTTTTATTTTTCAAAAAATGAGGGCGTGGCAGGGCGGGGCTTACTGGACTTGGAGAAATTATAAGAAAATTCTTTAAAAAAAAACCATTGGGCCATTTTTTTCCAAACTTGGCAGGAATGTTCCTTGACTGACTCTTTTCAACATCTATTCTCAATTGTTTTGATTCTTCAAAAAATGTTGGCGTGGATGGGCGGGGCTGACCTTATTTGGAGATGCCATAGGATAATTCTTCAAAAATCTTCTCCTCCTAAACCATTGGGGCAATTTAAACCAAACTTCAATTACTTGGCAGAAATATTTTTTGTGTGACCATTTTCAAAACTTGTTCGTGAATTTTCGATTCGTCATAAAATGTGGGCGTGGCAGGGTGGGGCTTATCGTACTTAGAGAAATCTTAAGAAAATTCTTTAAAAATCAACCATTGGGCCAATTTGAACCAAACTTGACAGGAATGTTCTTTTAGTGACTCTTTTCAACATCTGTTCACGAATTGTTAGTTTCATTAAAAATGTGGTCGTGGCAGTGCAGGGCTTATCCCACTTAGAGAAATCGTTAGATAAATCCTCAAAAATATTCTTTTCATTTACCATTGATTCAAATTGAATCAAACTTGGCAGAATTGTTCCTTGTGTAAGCCTTTCCAAAATTTGCTTGTGAATTTTAAATTCGTCAAAAATTGTGGGTGTGGTATAGTGGAGCTTATCAGACTTAGAAATCATAATACAATTCTTAAAAAATCAATCATTGGGCCAATTTGAACCATGTCAGGACGGGGCTTATCAGACTTAGAGAGACCGTTTGACCTAGGGTCATGAAATTTTACTCAGTTGATGTCCTTGACCCAAGAAAGTGCCCTATGGTTTTTTGGGTCACTTGGGAGGTTTTTGTATAAAATCCATATCTGTGCTCCAACTGGAGAACATATCGACCAATACCTTTTTCCCTATGACCAAGGCCTATGGAGAGTTATGAGAATATGAAAGTATATGTCAGATTTAGAATAAAAGAGTCAGGTGAGCGACATAGGGCCATTCAGGCCCTCTTGTTATTATCATCATTCCCTGATAAAGTTCTTATATAGGTTTTTAAAACCGTTGAAATAAATTGGATGGTTTGATCTATCCCCAAATTATGCATGTATGGTTTTCACTACAGCCCGAAATCTTTTGTACATACTTAGACTGTACGTTTAGTTGCAACTGTACGCAATAATTGTCTGCAAGGGATAATTATTATTATGTGCTATACCTCGATCGAGAGTCAATTATTTCGAAAGTTGCAGCTAAACGTAATCCATTTATAAGGAAAAGTAACACTGAGTTATACGTATACATAATATTATAGCGTTTTAGATTGGTTAGATGGGTATTACTAGCTGATCATGTTCAGTGTTGAACTTACGGTTGACATTTGTGACTTACGACCTTTTATGTTCTACTTCATAATAAAATATAGTCTAAATAAAATACAA
Source organism: Fragum sueziense (assembly GCA_963680895.1). NCBI lineage: Eukaryota > Metazoa > Mollusca > Bivalvia > Cardiida > Cardiidae > Fragum > Fragum sueziense. The sequence goes on along the minus strand of OY804595.1, from coordinate 15,019,467 downwards.
TGTTGCCTTATTGGTAAGCGATATTTTATGGTGTAGAGTAAACCCATAAATTTCACTCTCTGCTAACATCATATTTTTCTAAACATTACAAAATATCTTTTATTTCTGTATCGTCATATCCGAATGGGAAAGATATTACAATATGAACAGTATATTTGTGTCATTTTGGAAAGGATTTCACAAACTAAACCTCGTATATGTCAGGAAAAAACTCCTGAGCCGGACAAAGTCTCTGTAAGATATACAAGTACAAAATTGCTGCATGATGCAGCATAAGATGAAGCACGGCCGAAATAAATTTGTGCCCCGAACTTTTCCACATTATGGTTACATTCCAAGGGATCAAACAATAGTTTTTCTTTAAATTCTGGGAATTGGTAGGGTTACAATCATATCTCTATTATCTAGGTGTAAAAAAGGGAGGGCTTGTTTTTGGAGATAATGGCTAACAAAGTTAGTAGGGTGAATTTAACAATAAGTGACCATAGTAGGTTCCACTGAACACAAGGGCGGATCCAGGATTTTTTTCCAAGGGGGGGGGGGCGTCAAAGCTCAAATGGCAGCTTTTAATAAGACGTTATATTGTCAAAATTCAATTTTCGGCAAATTCCAGGAGGGTCATGAAAATTTTGCCAAATTCAAGGGCAGATAACTCAGAATTTGCATTTTCAATCTGGACAAAAATCTCACTCACCCAAGACGTTATACATGCAAACATTTTTATTTGGCTTTACATTTGATTGGGCAATATTTGTATGTATTATGCCAAAATTGTCAAAAATAGCATTTTTTGACATTCAAGGGCACATGCCGCAGCACTTTCTACAGATTTCTACAAAATCAATCTTACACAAGGGGTTATGACCGTACACATTTTGACAAAGTTTGGAGAAGATCGAATGATATTTGTGTAAACCTGATATTGTAGACGAGCAGACAGATGGGCGGAAAACAGACAAACCTGGCCGCAATAGCTTATTTGTAGTACTTTCTGCTGAGGTCAGCTAAATTTTAAGCTAAGTAATCAATTATGCCTTTCTGTGCGAAGGAAATCCAGAAAAAATGTATTTGGTAATTTATTCCACAATTTGTCATGGGGTTTTAGCTCAACTGGGCACAAAGTGCTCAAGGTGAGCTATTGTGATCACTTTTTGTCTGTCGGTCCGTCCGTATATCTGTCTGTCTGTCCGTCCGTCTGTCAACAATTTGGTGTTTACACTCTAGCATCTACAAATATAAGGCAATCTTGACCAAACTTGGTCAAAATATGTATGACCATTCCCTCTCAGATGAGTTCTATTTTGGGTCAGATCGGACCAGAAAGTCTGGAATTATCTGCGCTTGCATGTAAAAAGTAGCTACTTTTGACATTTTTTACACTACGATTTTTGACAATACGATCTCGAATAAGTATGATTTTTGGTTTGATCGGACCAAAATGTATTGAGTTATTTGCCCTTGATTTTGACAAAATTGTCGTTTTTGACTGTGTTCGACTTTGTTTACACAATAACATCTACAATCATTGACCAATCAAGACAAAACTTGGACGCAATGTTAGTGACCATTAGATCTTGGATGAAATTTATTTTTGGTTTGATCGGACTAGAAAGTCTGGAGTTATCTGCTCTAGAATTTGACAAAATTGCTGCTTTTGACTTTGTTTACTCTCTAGCATCTACAATCATTGACCAATCAAGACAAAACTTTGCCACAATGTTAAGGACAATAAGATGTGACCAGCTAAGTTTGATTTTCAGCTTAATCGGTTAAAAAATTATTATTTATATGCCGTTGAATTTGGCAAAATTGCTGTTTCGACTGTTTTTGCCTTTGTTTACACTGTAGCATCTACAATTAGAGACCAATCAAGACAGAATTTGTATAAAATGTTGATGACCGTTAGATCCTGGATGACTTTGAATTTTAGTATGATTGGAAGAGAAAGTCGTGAGTTATATGCCCTTGAATTTGCCAAACGTTTTGTTATCGACTGTTTTTCGACTTTGTTTACTCTCTGGCCTTAACAATTATTGATCAATCAAGACTTACAAATAATGTTGGTGACCATAAGATCTTAGATGACTTTGAATTTCAGTCTGATTGGATGAAAAAGTAGTGAGTTATAATTATACTTGAATTTGACGAAAGTGCTGTTTTTTACTTTGTTTTTACTCTAGCAATCACAAATGGTGACCAATCAAGACAAAACTTGGATCTTGGATTTAAAGTGACATTTCACATTTATTTCAATTTTTAACAGTATGTCTTGATACAAAGATTGTTTATTCTAATGCTTAGAAATGCTATCAGTTTTTTGAAATTGTTATTTATCAGCGAAAAATATGCCTTTAAAGTTCAGACAGAATTGACAAATTCTATATAAATCTGAACTGTTGTCCACAACAATTTGCTTAATTTTAGCACAAAAAATGTATATTTCTCGTAAACGGTTCAATATTTAGGCTTGAAATTTTCAGAATTTTCATAAGAAAATATGCTCTTTCAGATGAAATAAAAGTAAAATTTATGTAAAAAAATATTGTGAAATGTCACTTTAAAAGTTGATTACCATAAGATCATGGATGAGTTTGAACTTCAGCACAATTAGACAAACAGTTGCTGAGTTATCTGCCCTTGAATTTGACAAAATTCTCGTTTTTGACTTTGTTTTCACTCTTCACAACCAGATATGTTGACCTATGCGGATAAATTACAGACATAATGTTGATGACCATAAGTTTGTTTTCAGTCTTAAAGTCACAAATATTAATTGATTCAAACATAACTGTGTCTCATGTCATCTTGGTTCAGGTGAACGATTTCGGATCATCATGGTCCTCTTGTCGTGTATTCAAGGGCCCGTGACTCGTTTTCCCGACTAGCTATCAAAATTCCTAATAACTTTGCGCTGACAAATTATTTTAGTACTGGCCTAAAATATTATTCCAATATGTCGCTTTAATGTAGAAACGTGTTGATGTTTTCCCCAAAGTTGGGATATGAAAATGTACCAAAAATTGAAAGATTGCATAAATTGCAAATTATTTTGATATTGATCATAATCAAGCAAATGGACCTTGTGTCGTGTTAACATGGGCTCATATACAAATTATTTTGTCTTAAAAATTTCGCCAATTATTTACATATAGATAGAAAATTAATGAATATGAACCTTGGGTAGCGCCGGAATAGAATTACACAACCCACTTTCAATATACATGTACAATATACACCAAACTAAATGTCCGTTTGATTCAGACCTTTCGGCAAAACATGTCCCCTTTATGTATCTATTCCCCCCCCCCCCCCCCCCCCCCTCCTTTAACACTTTCCCAAACGACAAAATTTTAGGGTGATCCTCTCCAAAAACTGTCACAAAAGACATAATGGATGTGAGTAAAAACAGGATATGTGTACAATATGGCACAGAAAATATTGAGACAAAAGGAAAACTGCTGGTTATCAGCAGTTTCTTCTTTTGTTTCAATGTATTCCCAAACATTTTCCATTAGGGACGTCAAAACCAGGTCTTGTTTGGAAAAGGGTTGTTTATTTTTACCATTTCCCACCCACATATTGTGAAGTAAACTGGTTCTAGAACCAGTACTAGAATATTGAGTTCTAAAACTGCATATAACGTTCAAGAACTGGTTCTTGAACTAATTATTGAATCAGCTCTAGAACTTTTGAGTTTTAGAAATGCCATTTAACGTTCAAGAACTGGTTCTAGAACTAGTTCAAAACTGAGCTGTAGAACATTAAGTGACAGTTCTAGAACTTCAGTTCAAGAACTTGGGTTCAAGAACTGATTCTAGAACTGGTTCTAGAATCCAAGTTCTAGAAGTGCCATTTAAAGTTCTAGAACGTTCCAAAGCTGATGTTTTAGAACATTCTAGAACAGTTCATGGACTTTTTTGCAGGGTTATGTCTTTACCCTTTATTAGCTCACCTGAGCACAAAGTGCTCAAGGTGAGCTATTGTGGTCGCTCACCGTCCGTCGTCCGTCCGTCTGTCCGTCTGTCCGTCCGTCCGTCCGTTCACAATTTCTTTAAACATCTTCTCCTCCTGAACCATTGGGCCAATTTTGACCAAACTTGGCTGGAATGTTCCTTGGGTGCCCCTTTTCAAAACTTGTTCATTTATTTTTGATTTTTCAAAAAATGTGGGCGTGGCAGGGCGGGGCTTAAGAATCCTAAGAAAATTATTTAAAAATCAACCATTGGGTCAATTTGAACCAAACTTGGCAGGAATGTTCCTTGAGTGACTCTCTTCAAAATTTGTTTTCAAATTTTAAGATTAGTCAAAAAATGTGGGCGTGGCAGGGTGGGGTTATCAGACTTACTAAGGAAGATAACCAATCAGCGCAGCCCTAAGACTTTTAGTGTTCATGTTACCTCCCTTGGTCCATTCTGATAAACTTAGATTTTATCTGATCAATGATCTATACTTTCCCCAGCTTAAATAAACAAATGAGGATTTAATCTAACTGTTATCAGTGTTCTGTTATCTTTTCTTTGGATTTATAATTAGACTTGCTTCTATTTTGCAACTTTTATTCTCTTTAGCTCTTTACTAAATTATTTTAAAAATTAATTATTTTGCAATGAAAAAAGGGCCCTATGTTGTTGATTCTTGGGGTTTATATAGGGGTTAAGAGTTCTATCTCTAACATTTTGATCTTTGACTTGGAAAAACTTTTCATCTCAAAACATTTAGCTATGTATTGTGCAAGATACAGTAACAGTATTTTTCATAGGGCGCTATGTTGTTGATTCTTGGGGTTTATATGGGGTGAACCCTGTTGAAAATTGGAACCTTCTCATCGATATCATGGGAAAAGGGGCCTAAAAGACAAAATCATTATTAGCATTGTACAGGCTACAATATTGGCCCAATGTTCATAAAACTTGGTCAGGATGTTTGTCTAGTCACAGAGATGGACCCTACAGAAAATTGGAATATTCCATTGGATACCACGGGAAAAGGGGCCATAATAACAAAATCCGTGTTGGCAATTTATAGGCCATAATGTTGGCTTAATCTTGGTGAAACTTGATCAGAATATTTGTCTATTCACAAGGATGAAGCTTATCAACAATCGGAATGTTCCATTTTGATATCATGGGAAAAGGGGCCTTTATGACAAAATCCTTTTTAACTCAAGAAGCAACAGTTTTGGCTTAATCTTCATGAAACTAAAAAGAATGTTTGTTTTAGTCACAAGGATAAACTCTATATAAAATTGGAATGTTCCAGTCGATATCATGAGAAAAGGGGCCTTAATGACAAAATCCTTGTTAGCACTCGAGAGACAACAATTTTGGTCTAATCTTCAAGAAACTTGTGTTTGTCTAGTCACAATGATGAACTCAGAGGAAAATAAAAATGTTCCATGGGATGCCATGGGAAAAGGGGCCTTAATGACAAAATCCTTGTTAGTGCTATAGAGACAATAATTTTGGCTCAATATTCATGAAATTTAGTCAGATTATTTGTCCAGTCACAAGGATGAAGCCTAATGACAATGTGAATGTTCTGTTGGATATCGTGGGAAAAGGGGCCTTAAAGACAAAATCTTTGTTAGCAATGTAGATGATATAATTTTTGTCCAATCTTTATGAAACATGTTCAGAAGGTATGTCTAGTCACAAGGATGAAGACTATTAAGAATTAGAATGTTCTTTTGGATATCATGAGACAAGGTGCAATAATTTCTCACCTTGTAAATCTCAGTTCAGGTGAGCGATTAAGGACCATCATGGTCCTCTTGTTGTTTGTTACTTTCCGTATAGTGTTAATGAAAATTTGTAAAAGGATTTACGAATACTTTAGACTGGTAGGCCTAGTTGACGTGACTATCGAACTAACTAAAGCTTCTTCTCTTTCAATCTTATCTAAAAAAATCCTAAGGCTATCATGACCAATACATGGTGTTGACGTTCCTAATGGAACCGGATTAGTTGACAAAACATCGCGGCAAAAGAAGTTGCAAACTATCATTATTTCCCTCTTTGTCTCAATATTTTCTGTGCTACATTATACCCTTTCTTTTTTAAAAGAAACTGAAGTTTCATTGTTTGTCAAAGGATTAACAGGGACATAGACACATTGTTATGTTTGAGAAAGAGTTAAACTAAAACTACATCTGGAGCTCTGGATTAACCGGTCACGCTAGGTCACCTGATTGTCCTACATAGCTTATCACTCACACTGTGCAATCCTTTTCCAAAAAGCGAACTTTTGTTTACTCATTACTGATCACAGTGCTGCTCTAATTCCAAAATTGTTGCAGACGACAAAATGATTAAAGCTTTAACCCTTCTCATAATTTACATGACATTCCTGCTGTGACCAAAGCTACGAAAGATGATATAGATGAAGATCAGTCTACTCAGCTATGCAATCTGATCTTAGTCTACGTAAGGCTGCTTTCCGCTTGATGATGTGATGAAAACTTGAGAAAAACAATAAAATCAGTAGGGCAAAGGTTAAACAACAAATAATTGCCTACTATGCTTTACAGCACAATCGGGATACATTCTGAACGCCCCTCAAAGCTGTTAATGCGATAGGTAAAAGATAAAACGGAATTTATGTGACAGGCTAGAAATAGAAGGGAATTTTCATTTTCGAAACACACAAAAAACTCAACAGAAAGATCCTTTAACGAACTTTTGTGATAAACATCCTTTCTTTGCTATCACTTATAGAAATATCTTTGCCTTTCAAATGAATATGGCCATTGATTATGGAGATAACAATTCATTGAGAACCGAAAGGATTATATTAGCTTACATCCGACACCCACTGACATCCCCAAAACAACCTTAATATGCACGGCCTGAGGGGCCGTGCAATTAGTTACGTTAAGTTATCTGAACACAGCGGATTTATCGCCTGTCTAGTAGAATTAATTTTAAAGCACTTAAGTTAACCCGCAACATAAATGATAGACAACAAAGTTATTTGTATCTGATAAAGAACACCCTTACACCTGAACCAATTTCCACATAATACCGCATTTTGACGAACCTTACTGTTGGCATAAAGGATTTGGAAAACAATTAAGAAAACTAAAAATAAATTTCCCATTTCTAATTTCTTCATTTTCCACAATGTTTCCTACACAGAAAGACCATTAAAATGTAAAAATCCATTTACTTAAAACATTTAAGATTAGAGCAGTCAAGATTGTTGCTGTTTCGGAGGTTTGAGAGCAACATGACCTTTCCGCAGCAAAACCTGGTTTGGGTTTCCTTTATATTAAACGTATAAATGGAAACATTGAGTTATAAAAAAATAAAAAAAATGCTTATAATCAGCACATGTTTCTTCAATATTTCGTGTTACATTGTGCTTTGATCATTTCGTAATCAGCATCCATTTATAGACACGAATGACGTATTATGTAACGGCCCTGACTGTCTAGCAGTTCGTTCGTCCGACAATTTGTAATTTCTTGTATGCTCAACTCCTCCTGTAGTTTCTTTCCACAGATGTTGATATACTGTTTTAAAAGTACATAAAATTAATTTCATATCCTTGATAAACAAACGTACCTGAAGAGGTACTTATTGTTTTTCTGTTTCATACGTTTTAATGTTTAAGGACAAATATTTGAACAAATGTGAGTTAGTCTAGAGCACTTGATACACAATCTGCTTTATCATTGGTATGTGGAATTAAACTGACGGGGGTCATTTATTTTACTCAGGTCAGGTTATTAACCCTTTCCAAAACGACATAATTTTAGACTGATCCAATATTTAACCCTTTCCCAAACAAGACCTGGTTTTTTGACGTCCCCATTAGAATTGGCTTTGGAAACATTGAGACAAAAGAAGAAACTGCTGATAACCAGCACTTTCTCCTTTTGTCCCAATATTTTCTGGGCTATAACACAACCATTTTGGCCTTTTGTGATCATATATTTTGTCACCTGCAGCAGCTTTCAAATTGGACCGCCTTAAAATGTTGTTGTTTTGTAATGGGTTAAGTCCTGCTTCAGACGATCTAGACAGACATCGATTGATTTTGATTGTTTTATTTCCACAGACTGCAACATATAGCCTTAGGATAACTCTTTGGTTAATGTCCTTTCTCATAAAACGAACTTTAAGACTAGTCAAATTTGACAGAATTTGCAGACGACAAAATGATGAATGTCAAACACAGAATATATCTTATTAGTACATAGAAAATATAGAGAGAAAATGAACATAATCAAATTGTGGTTTATCAACAATATCTTCTTATCTCTCAATGATTTTTTTCAATCCGTATTTCCACCAGAAGTGTCAAAACCAGGTCATGTTTGGGAAAATATTCACTATTTCAGAAATAGTATTGTCTATTGTTCAATCTAACCGCCAATTGATGTATCTTAGACCTGTCATCTGCATTTTGTTTGTCACCGTGTTATAAATGTATGTCTCGGAGTGTTTTTGCATATGAATACCATTTTGATCTAGCATAATCAAATGAACGTTGTTTCGCTATTCCAAATTGCTTGAAGCAGAATATCCGAATGAAGCCAGGTGCGATCCTGATCAGGTTACAAGAACGTATCACTGATAAACAGAATAGTTTTGACATCATTTGGTAACCCGACCTTTGACAAGTGGAAGGGGACCCCATACTGTTACAGTATTTTCATATCTTGTACACCATTGTCAAGCTAAGCAACCGGTACGAAAGAATTGTGACATTTCAGCATAAAAATTCTCGCTTATTATTAGACAAAACCCTTTGTTGTGAGTACGTATTTAAATCGTCTCATCGAGACGATTTAATGAGTACCCACATTATAGGGTTTGGATTAGGAATAAAAGATTTAGATCATTCTTATCCCGTCTGATCTGGAGTCTTTATTGTGTGTAGTATTTAGTCAGATCTTGAAGGATAATAAATCGTGACAGTCTTGATAAATAATACGACGAAACCCGATCTTACCTGGATAGATATAATAGAGAAAGTGGTTTAATTCATTTCCAGACGACAATATCACATGTCATATTCTAAATTGAAAGGACTGCAGATGACAGATGACAATGTGATTTTGATAAAAATAGGATTTGTTTATGAAATAGTATATAGAATATTGAGACAAAGGGATAATACTCAGCAATATGGTATTTTCTATTAGGGACTTCAAAACCGTCATTGTTTTGTAATTTTTAGGCTTTACAAAATTTAAGACTGGTCGAATTCGAAAGATAATGTAAACGATCATACTAACCCTTTCCCAAACGGCAAATGTCTGGACTGTTCCAACTTGAAAGCTGCTGCAGACGACAAAATGATCTGTGTCTATCAGGGACGTCAAAACGCGGTCTTGTTTTGGAAAGGATTAACCATATCCCAAACAAGACCTGGTTTTGACGTCCCTAAAAGAAAATGCTTGTGAAAAAAAATGAGACAAAAGAAGAAACTACTGATAACCAGTAGTTTCTCCTTTTGTCTCAATATTTTCTCTGATATATTGCACACAAATCCTATCTTTATTCACATGCAATTTATCGTCTGCAACTGCTGTCAAAGTGGACCACCCTAAAATTTTGTCGTTTGGGAAAGGGTTTTAATTTGCAATTTCAAATTTCATAAAATTTGTTTGTGGAAAACATTGTAGGGAATTAGGAAATTTAAGCAATTTCTTTATTTTTTCTACAATGTTTCTCTTGGGAAGCGTCATTAATTGTCACTGAAGAAGCATTATTAAGCCCTTATTTCACGCAGCAGTATTTTATCAGTATTTTGTCCCGCTATCCCGCCGTCCCATTATAATAAATGTGAAACGTTTATTAGCTTATCACATTTTATACTCAAGTTACAAACCAAAAATTCACATGGCGTCTATGGTATGCACCCACCCCTTAATTTGATGGATTAACGCAATCTCAACGAGTTTGTTTCTAATCCAGGGCCCGGTTTCTCGAAAAAACTTAAGTATATTCTCATGAGTACATGCTCAACTTAAAAGGGATACTCTCCAACGATTGAAGTTCACGTAGATTTCGTGCGATTTGAGCGCGAGAATGTACTTAAGTTTTTTCGAGAAACCGGGGCCAGGATTCTTTGGAAAACACCGAGAGAAAATGAGAAAATGAATACCAGCATGTTCTTTCAATGCTACCAATGCCGTAATACACTCATCTTTTTATATAACTTAAAGCGGCATATCTTTTGTCGTCTGCGTATTTGAATGTTGATAATCAGCGTTTTCTCCATTTGTCTCAATATATGTCCGTCTGTCAGTCCGCCTGTACATTTTTTCTCTGAAAATATTCTTCTCAAACACTGCTAGTTGTATGACAACCATATTTCACGTCGAATAAATGCTTAAAATTAGCGCGTGCCGTTGATAGGAGATAAAAACCTCGTAACTACAGCTTGAAAAAGTTGGTGTTACGAGGTTTTGCCCTCCCACCGTCGATGGACTGGTAGGAGGTTTCTGATATTGTGAAGTTTCGTTTGTGCAATAGGGAACGATTTTATCGAGATACACGTGACGTAATTTCGGACAAACAAATAGTATTTCGTGGGTGTTATTATAAAATCTCGTAACTACGGCTTGATTCAAGCCGTAGTTGCGAGATTTTATAACAACACCGACGGATTATCAAAACATAACGGTTGATCTGGTCTATTTTTAGAACAAAATTCATTGCTATTTATTTTTTGAGCGTCACATTTTTACAAAATATGTCGCTGCTTTTCAACGCGAACCTCGTATTTGCAGCTTGTATATAGCTGCAGTTACGAGTTTTCGTTGAAAAGTGACGATATAAATTATGTTTTATAAGGATGATAAAGGGAAAGTTTGACTGCTGATAAACCAGAATAAGACTTCAAACAAGACACACCCATTTATATAGTGTTTAGTTTACATTATATTACGACTTTCACACGAACTGTTTATGTATTTATTGCTTCAAATCCCTTTACACTGCAGAGACATGACCGGGATTTGCCATTATCTGCATCTTTATGAATGCTTCCCTCAGGCATCAAAATGATGCTGGTTCTACCCCCTTGACGCATGGCCGTTTATACATTGTAACTCATTTGTCCTTATATATACTGACCAAAAGTCCTAACCGGCCACTTTAAAAATGACTATAACTTTTTTAAAAGTTATTGCATTTTATTGAAATTTGATATGTTAATTTTTAAGCATAATGCCCGTGGATCTCCATGATGATTTATCAATAATTGTCATGACCTCTTTCATTTTCTTTTACGGCCATATGCCGCGCACAATTGACAAACATTTTCAATTTTTTTCCTTAGTCTATGTTGTAGCTAACGATCCATGAGACCAAAAACACTACATTGACAGTATTCTGAGCTCTGTTTGAATTTAGAGCTTTATGAGCTTTTCTTACGTTGCGCTTTTATTGCAATAAAATAGCGGTAACTTTTCGCCAAAATCATCTGGAAAGTTGCTTTAAAATCCACATAGCAAATTTCATGAAAATCCAATCACCACAGAAAAAATTATCTTTGTTTTTTAAGTGGCCGGTTAGAAGTTTTGACTAGTATATTTGTCCTTATCATGAAAATTAAATGATATTGTATTCTATATAAATGCTGATCCGTATCTTTGTACTTGTAGATGAACGAGAAGTACGATATTGAGGCTGCAGCTAAAGCTATGTCGTGGATCCGAGACCAGACTCGGGCGGATCTGATCTGTCCCTCTATATTATATATATCTGATCCGTATCTCTGTACTTGTAGATGAACGAGAAGTACGACATCGAGGCTGCAGCTAAGGCTATGTCGTGGATCCGAGACCAGACTCGGGCAGATATCGACGTGAGCGGGGAACCAGAAAAAGTGTTCGAGGAATTAAACGACGGGTTCTACCTTGTACAGTAAGTAACAGTTTTCATAGCAAGTGCATATCGTCGTTTTTTAACGAAAACCTCGTAACTGCAGCTTAAGACAAGCTACAGTTACGAGATTTTCGCGGAAAAGCAGAAATATAAATTAACTTCATTATTGGAAAATTTGAACCATTTTCTTAAAGACTTCATGGCCTTTTTGTTCCTTTAACAACATTTGGAAAAATATCTGAGGGAAAAATGAAGTATCGGCACTAAATCTCATTTTCCATCAATACTTCTGTGCCATAAGTACACCAAACTTACATTCTGTTTTGTAATATCTATATTTCTGTTAACGCAGGCCAATAACTCGATGATAGTTTTCATAGTTTTGGGTAGATTCCAGTTTAGCGGTCCCCAGACAAAATGGCCGCCATTCTGTTACCGCACATTAAGAAGTAATAGAGGGATAAAAATATTGCATATTTTCATGAATGAAAGGAAATACTAGTAAGGGGGGGGGGGGAAGGGGGGGGGGGGGGAGGCAGCCCCCATAAATACTTTTAAAATGGAATTAAGTGGTGGTGTGGGGGCCGTAGCCCCCAAAAATGCATTCAAGAGGACAAGGTGAATGGACGCCATTTTGGTAGGGACCTAAACAGGAAGACCATAAGTGTTCCATAGTTTTGTCTTTATCTCTTTTTAGGTTAATGAATGCCTTACAGATTCCGACCAGCATTAAAAAGGAGCCAACACGACAGAAAATGCCTTTTAAAAAGATGGAATATATAAACGCGTTTTTACAAGCATGTGAAAAATACGGAGTCTCATCAACAGAAGTGTTTCAAACTGTGGACTTGTATGAAAACCAAAATATTAATGCAGTCATTGTGTGCCTTGGAGCTCTAGCAAGAAAAGTAAGTTACAAGTGTGGATTCAATGTAAGCGGAGAACATGGGTGTGGGTTGGTGGGATTGGGCGGAGTTGGAGTTTAAGAATTTCAGACCAAACTTGGTCCGTGAAGAAATCAAATACTCGTTTTGATAACCCTATTTTGTAAAAATGAGGGTCAGGACTACCAGAACCCTTATATATCCGCGCATGCGTTTGAGCCCGGGTCTTGAAAACGGACCATTTTGGCATTTGAGATCACAAATGTCTGTTCTCTATTAGCTTCTTTATTACATATAGAGAGCATCATATGGGTCCCGATCAGTATATACCCAGGCACATGCTGTTCTAGAAACATATTAAAACGTGTCAAAATTTCTAGAAATGTGATGTCATGAATGATATGACATAATTATTTTTCTCATAGAAATTTCCAACGACTACATTTTAGACTGGTCTAAATTCAGATAAAATGCAGACTGCAAAATACATGTTACCAAAGGTTAAAAAACCTTTACAACAATCAGGTAAATAGAGTACATGTTGATCATCAGCATAGCTTTCTTTACATACAATGTAGTCTAATGAACCAAATTTTTTCAAAAAACTCTGTGGTATGACGTCAAAATCGGGACTTGTTCGTGAAAGTGTATTTTTATTCTACAGGTTTTAAAGAATGGCGGTCCTGGGTACGGAGTTAAAGAAGCAGACGAAAACAGACGAACATTTACGGAGGAGCAGTTGAAGGCGGGACAGCACGTGATCGGACTACAGATGGGGACAAATAAAGGCGCCTCACAGGCCGGACAAAACTTTGGGAAAGCTAGAATGATTGTGGACTAACTTATATGCATTCACCGTGGACTTATTTCACTTTACATCTCTTCCATGTACTGATGGACTACGTACGTGCCCGTATGTGGACGAATCCATCGCTGCTTTTCAACAAAAAACTCGTAACTGCAGCTTAAAACAAGCTGCAGTTACGAGGTTTTTTGTTGAAAAGCGACGTTATATGAATTCATTTTGGACTTATTTCATTTAACATTTCATCCATGTGCTGAAAGACTACGCATGCGCGGTGATCGGTTATTTGACTGTAAAGTTCGTCAAGAACGATTGTTTTCTACATCGTACCAAAGAACTGTCTTATCGTTGCTTTTCAAGAAGAACCTCGTTAGTGCAGCTTATTTTAAGGTACAGCTACCAGTCCTTTGTTGAAAAGCAACGATATAATAATAATGTTAACCATTTCCAAAACAAAACCTGGTTTTTACGTCCCAAGGAGAAAAGGTTGTCGAAAAATTTGAAGTGAAATAAGAAAATGCTGATAAACAGCATTGTCTCCTTTTGATTCAATATTTATGTTAGACTATGTCCTATGTTATGAATAAATGTTGCGAATATAAACCTTTTATCCTTTTAACTGCAGCTACTTTCAAAATTGAATTGTGAGCAAGTTTACTGACCCGGCATAATTTTTTTTTTAAAAGGAATCGGTTATCATTCGTATGTAGAACTGATCGGTTTTGTTCGGTTCTAATCGATTTTGTCGGATGAGCTAAATCGAGCGTGACCAATTACATCCGGGTATTGGCGTAACTCAATCGCCATTTTGAGTAAACCAAATGCTGTTCAAGAAATATTGTCTTATTTTGTTTTTCTTTTCTTCCCTTGTAGGTAAGTTGTCATCTCAAAACATTACTGTATTCATGTTAAAGGAGGTTTTATTTTGTAATTACAATACATGTTAATGCTAGATGATTGTGATAAACGCCAGATTTTAGGGATTTGAAATGGACGTGTGTTGGCAATTGCTGAGAAATGCACATTTCTTGTTCGCATATTTGGAAATGCTGATTTACGCAAGGAAACAGTTATTTGCATTTAGATAACAATTTTATACAGTAGACAAAGCAAGAAGCTATAGAGAAACGAGATTTAAGTGACAAAACGGAAAGTATAGACTGGGATCGGGTTGCACACACGTGCAGGCCGATCTTGATCTATATTTTCTGCAAGCTGGGAAATGCCTGGTTTGGCATGACTACGGTTAATGTTGAAACATTTGGTAGAATTATGTATGAACAATTGAAATAATTTCTATTTTTGACTTTGTCGTCTGGTGTCGGTAAACACATTCTTCAAAGTGACAGTCTCAGAGCCATGCATTTTGTTTTGGATATCAAGATGTTCATGAACACTAAGAGAGGGATGTCCGCTTTGCATGCAAGTGCATTTGCAAAGCGGGGTTCCGTCTCTGAGTGGTTTGCAGGTGGCTCATCTTGGGCATGAGGCAGGGTAAGATATATGAAATTACAGGATTGTATTGGGACTGGTCGAATTGAACAGACATAATCGAATAATAAATGATGCAAATCGGTTCAATTTAATAAGCATTGTGTGAGGTTTCATTCACATTTTTGTTTTTGTTGTATTTGATTTTAGAAAATCCCCTAGACATTGTTTTGTTGATATGAGCCAATGGAGCCTAAATTTGGTATGCATATTGTTACTATAAAGTGAGATTGATATCATTGGATTACAACAGAGACGATGTTGTGACTGCCGTTTCAACAGTCTGTGTTTGAATTCAATAATATTCGGTAAATTGTACTGTGTAGCAAGTAGAAAATGCTCACTGTATTATTTTACTGACACTTCTCCAGAAATCCTCCTCTGGATGTAACGGTACACTAGATTCAAAGCTATGCCATGCATGTAGAGGTAGCCCCATTTTGACCCAGACAGCCGTCATTGTATGTTATTATAGTGATCACACCATCTGATAAGCTGTAATCGGACACCACACCAGGCAGTATATTTAACAGATAAATACACAGCAAAACCACCTATCGATTGTGGCAATAGTCCATCATAAAATTTGTTTTGCTTTCAGTCTTCTTGTAGCAGAAACTATTAGGGGCCTGATTCAAGTTTAACTAAAACTTGGAAGTGCAGGTACAAATTTCCGAAAGGAGGTCTCAATAATCCTTAATCTTGACAAATAGCCTGTAACATTATTCACTTAAAATCTTTGGTTTCTTTTTTACATTTTTGCATCTTATCATCAATTTGATACCATTTATTTAGCAAGAATTTGAAAGAAATACCATGCAAACAATTAAACAAAGTGGACTTAACAACATCATTTGCATTTTAAAGCCAATCTCTAGTCTTTCGGCCTGATGAAAATCAGACATTAGTTTTTCTGACCAATTTGTTTGCAACTGTTTCGTGGTATTTGAAATGATTGTCCATGGACAAATAATATCAAATTCCTTGAAGTTGAACTTCGAGATCTTGTTTCGAAGGCTTCGAAACAAGATCTCGAAGTTTTGAAGTTCCATCATTTGAACAGTTTGTGGGGATGAGTCAGAAGGGGGTGTGCATAACCAACTTTTCCCGATCGTATTGGGTATCTTAATTAATTCATTTTCATAAGCATCTATTTTTTGCTTTCAATTTGGTAAAATATGAAAATTCATAATTTGGATAAAGTTGAAAGGGTTATTTTCAGGACAAAAATTATAATTATGATATTGAAAACAGCAACATTTTCTTCCTTCAGATCCCTGTCCCAAACAAGACCTGGTTTTCACGTCTCTCATAAAAAGGCTTAGAAGAACATTGAGATAAACGAAGAAAATGATGTTAACCTAGTGTTTCTCCTTTTGTCTCGATATTGTGTGTGCTATATCATACAAAAACCTTATCATGCACCAGTTTCATGAGGTTTTGATAACCTGTCATCGACGTTCTATAGTCACAATATTCGCCGCGTTTCATGACTTGAAGTACTTTATAAGTACATCAGAGGTGCATTTGAAGCACAGAGACTTATCTGAAGTCTCTGCTTCTCTTGTGGCGGGGCTCATATAGGCCCTACCCCCCTCTTTTTGCAACACAAAAACAGTATAAAACATTGTTTTCGCGTACATAATACAAGTACAAGTATCTGCAATAAACGATCATGATATCATAAAGACATAAAAATGTGGTAGTGATGGGGGGGGGGGGGGGTGGTAGGGTTAATCCGAGAGAAATTTTCCACCAAATTGAATCTATGCAATTTATACTGAAACAAAAAAGAAACGCAACTTCCATTTCAATTCCCTTTTACGCAAAGACATCAAATCAGATTTAAACAAAATATAGTACATTCAAAGCAATAACATTTCACCTTGCAAAGTACATAAAATCTCGTTTGTAGTAAATTCCATTAATAAGAAAACGCCCAGTTTACGCTGGGTGTCAACACAATTTGACAAAAAAATGAATGTAGGTCGAAAAACACAGTCTGTTTCGATCAGTTTGGTCCGATATTCGAATGTTGTGAAGCCTGTGGGATTTATTAGAGGTCTCCGTTGCAGCCTTAAACCTATCCCGTATGTGGGGTTAACGTTGTGATACGGTTCTGCCTTGACGTCATATCTCTTGCATGTCTGCTTCGTGCTCGATCGGTTGTGGTCCCATTTAGAGCCAACAACGTATACAGTCGAAAATGTGTCGATTTGTTGCCCCATCAATGTCTAAAGGCCCGGTCACATACGATATCGCGGCCGTTCCGCGGCCGTATCACGGCTAAAATGAGCCACCCGTGGAATGGACGCTGTTGGACGCGATGCGGCAGTGATTCAGCCGTGTTATGCCAGTGGTATGGACGTGGTAGGACGCGGAATGAAATCGAAATTATTTTAGACGTGGCAAAATTTTTTGAACTGCACAAAAATGTTATCGCGGCCAAACCACGGCTGACAGACGCGATGAGGCAGTGGAACGGACGCGGAATGGCCGCGGAATGGACGCGGTAGGCAGTAATCCGGCAGTGCTATGGACGCGGTAAGACGTGGAAGTTAAAATGTATTGAATATCGCTAGAATCAGCTACTCTTGCATCTCTTTGCGGGCAAAGTCTTAACTGGAAGCAGCAGTAACAGGAAAATGGGCCCCTCTCTGCACTGACTTGGGATATTTTTTTAAGATCCTTACACCTTTTTTGCCAGCTTGCTTGACAACTTTTCTCTTTTAGCATGATAAGCTTTGATTAGATATCTAAATTTTCCTTAAACTGTAAAGACTAGTCGTGTTCGACGACTGCCTTGGTGCTAGTTGCCTACTAGCAATCAAATCAACTCGGTGGCTTATGCTAGGTTCCCTCTGCCGATCAAATTAAGTCGATTAAATCCGACCAATCGATCTATTACATACATGTATCGATTTTGCACAACATGGGTAATAAGAATTGGTCGGGGTTATCGAGCGTGATCTTCACCGCTCAGGCTTCTTACTTTGTTGTTTGTAATTTAAAGTATTCGTTAGAGATCGCGAAGAAAATTGATCGGGAAGCGATTTTGTAATCGGCTACAAGATATAGCTGATCAAGAATCAATCGTGTCTGGATCTGCACCGCTCAGGTGTCACACTCATTTTTCGCATTTCAAAATATTCGTGGGCGATCGCGTAGAAAATTGATCGGGAAGCGATTGTTGATCGAGTAGATATATAGATATATCTGATCAAGAATCAATGGTGTCTGGAGATTGAGTGTGATTATCTTACACGACCTGCACCAAACCTGCAGTCGATCTCCTCGACTTGTACTTGTTTGATACTTAACTGCATCCCGATCAGCTCGACCTCTGTGTCATCAGGCCAATCGATAAAATTGACTGCAGACTTCCAAGTTGATCGACTAGAGATTGAGAAAAAAAGAAATAATTAAGTACGGTTTAACGGGGAACTTGGTTGATCTGATCGGCATTGTTTCTAGAATTAAGTTCTGGCAAAATCCAACTAATTATAGGTTACCACTGCCGATCAAATCAAGTCGATCGCTTGAATTCCCCGACCAATCCTGACAAAACAACCTTTTCCCGATCTCTAGCCGATCAACCCGACTTCAATAGTCGATTTGGTGGGATTGGCAGATGAAGCAGAGGACGAGTTAATAGTATCTGGATTCACTCGAGTACAAGTCGAGGTTATCGAGTGTAGGTTGGGTTCTGGTCGAGCGAAAGATATTAACCCGACCACAATCGATTCACAGCAACTATCATTTCCATGGCGGGTCGATTTTCTACCCTATCAATACACAGCCGCTTGCCGATTGTTTTTTTTTATTTTTTCACTCGATCGCACACCAATATATTTTTACAATGAAAAAAAAAAAAAAAAAAAGACAGAAAGAAGCCGAAGCGATTCAGATCAAACTCGATTACCAGACCATTTCCGATTACCTATGCCGATCGATATCGATCTAAACTCGATTGCTTGATTGGGTTTGATCGAGTTGATCTTGTCGGCAGTGGGAACCTATGATAAATGACTTCTTGATCTTTAGACAATCAAAAAATAGAATCAAAAGTCATTTTGAGAAGGTGAATCGAGTACAAGTCGGGGTGACCGAATGCAGGTTGGGTACAGGCCGGGTAAAAGATATTAATCCGATCACACTTGACCTTCAGACACGACTGACTCTCGATTAGATCGATCTTCTAAGCGATAAATACATAGTCGTTCCTAGATGAATCTCCTACTCTGTCGCATACGAGAATTTTTGAAATGTCAAAAAATTTGAATTGGAAGTCCGAGCGATGTAGATAAAGCTGAATCACCTTAACTACTCCCCATTACACATGCCGGCCGAACTCGATCTGTGCAAGATCGCTTGATATGGTTTGTTCAATTTGATCTGATCTACAGTGGGAAAATGGCATTATATGCGTTACGGACGGTTTAGCCGCGATTAGGCAGTGGAATGGCAGTGCTATGGCCGTGGAATGGCAGTGCTATGGCCGTGCTATGGCAGTGATTCAGACGCGATGTGGACGCGGTATCTTGTCGCGTGTTTTAACACTAGACGCGGTTGGAAGTTGTAGGCCGTGCTACGGCAGTGTTTCGGCAGTGGAACAGCCGCCGGCGGCCGTACCACGTCCATTCCGCGTCCATAGCACGGCTTAAACAAAATTGACCCAAAGTTTCCGCGTCCAACCACGTCCAAAATATTTTGAGATTTTTTAGCCGTGGTATTGCCGCGGAACGGCCGCGATATCGTATGTGACCGGGCCTTTATGACAAAATTTTGACTTATTCCACCTAACAACATCCGTACTGCAGCTTGGTGCTGGTTTCGGCGTAGCCGTGCTATGCGTAGGGTAGTGAGAAGTGTGTGAACTCTTTCGCCTCTTGTTTGTCTATGATCAAGCTTTTGTTTGATGAAAATTTGTTTTGATAGTAGTCATTTAGAAAAAACGACAGGGGATAATCAGTTTAAAACCATTTACTATGTATCTCGGGATCAATTTACGACATCTTAAGAAAATGACACTGTATTCATGCGTATGGATGCAGGTATGTTAAAAATGTACTCAATAGCCATTAAAAACATATTTTGTCGAAAATATTATGAAAAATTGGGATTGCGTATCTTTTTTGTCACAGTATATTATTTTAACAGCTTGTCAAATTTCGATTTTTATTCACTTTCTTTACAATATAGTTTTGCAACCCAAATCCTTGATTTTGAATTCCAAATTATTCTGTCAACTGTTGTAATATAACTTACAGTAGTCTTGCATTATCTAGAAACAATTCATTTTGAAAGTCATGTTGTTACGCAAAACTAATATAGGTTGAGTTACGGTAGTTTTGCAAAGTAATTTTGCATTCAAAAATCAAGGATTTGCAGTGAATAACTTACGTAAGTTGAGTAACAAAAGTTTTGTACTACAAATTTCTTTTGATTTCAAGATACAATATATTTTAAATATCTAATTATGTTTTCAATAATGCAATTTTGAGACTAATTGATGTATTCCCCTTGCTAGTAAAATAATTGGTGAAATAAATGGGACATTGCTGGGTATCAATAATTTCTCCTTTAATCTCATTGTTTTCTCATTCTGTTTCGTCAAAACCATGTATTGTTTTGGGAAGGGTTTAAGTTAATTTCACTTTTCTATGGTGCTTTGTTTATTTAAGCTGGGTGATTTATTTTCATGCTGGGACTGACGGTCCACTCTGAGATGCTATCTACTGATAAGCCCTTGATAATGGGCTGGTTATGTAAATGGCTAACGGTACACATTTCATCAAAATTGAGTACCTTTAGTCAGTAAAATGTAGGGGTGTGCTAGTCAATTTTGAGAAATAGAGTAAAGGCAAATATCATTCAATTTAGGCTCGAGATTCTTGATGAACAGTCAGATTTTCACAATGTAATGTAATTTGCATTTTATGTATATATAAATTCTTGATAATGTGATTCCCTTCCACCAACCCATTCCCCGACGGTTGTCATTGGTTACGGTCAGCCGTCATCCCTTCCCTAACCCATTCCCCGACGGTTGTCATTGGTTACGGTCAGCCGTCATCCCTTCCCTAACCCTTTCCCTGTCGGTTGTCATTGGTTACGGTCAGCCGTCATCCCTTCTCCTACTCTTTCCCTGTCGGTTGTCATTGGTTACTGTCAGCCGTCATCCCTTCCCTAACCCTTTCCCTGTCGGTTGTCATTGGTTACGGTCAGCCGTCGTCCCTTCTCTTACCCTTTACCCTGTCGGTTGTCATTGGTTACTGTCAGCCGTCATCCCTTCTCTTACCCTTAACCCTGTCGGTTGTCATTGGTTACGGTCAGCCGTCATCCCTTCTCTTACCCTTTACCCTGTCGGTTGTCATTGGTTACGGTCAGCCGTCATCCCTTCCCTAACCCTTTCCCTGTCGGTTATCACTGGTTACGGTCAGCCGTCATCCCTTCTCCTACCCTTTTACTCTGTCGGTTTTCATTGGTTACGGTCAGCCGTCGTCCCTTCTCCTACCCTTTACCCTGTCGGTTGTCATTGGTTACCGTCAGCTGTCATCCCTTCTCTAACCCTTTACCCTGTCGGTTGTCATGGTTACCATCAGCGTCATCCCTTCTCTTACCCTTTACCCCTTCCAATCCCCTTCCCATCCCAACTCCTTTAGTCGTCATTGGTTCCCTGAGGCCACAAATAGTAAACTATTGTTCGACTGTGGGTTGGTGGATTGTTGGAAATATGGCCAAGTGAATCACACCTATCAATGTCTTAGTAATTTTCTTGTATAATAGAACATAATGCCTATGTCATTACTTGGGTACTATCATTTAGGATAGTGACCAATTACATCCGGGTATTGGCGTAACTCAATCGCCATTTTGAGTAAACCAAATGCTGTTCAAGAAATATTGTCTTATTTTGTTTTTCTTTTCTTCCCTTGTAGGCGGCCTTTCGCCCGGGCACGATCACGTTACAGAATGGTCTAAAATTTGTCGTTTTGGGAAATTATCTTAAAAAGCTCATACAATTATGTCAATAGTTTCAATAAGCCAAGTTGATTGTTTTACGGAAGGTGGCGTCATATCTATAGTATAGTCCGATCACGATATTATGATACATAAATTACATAATTACGCAATTTACCTATGTAAACATTACAATATGAAGCACCAAACCACTGTAAATTTGCACGTTTTGGTTCTAATCTTGCAGGTGTTTCACACACGCTATATTCGAACCGACACGTGCACGATTCATTGAGATAATGGACGATTTCCCCTGATTCACGTAGGTAAAAAATGTAAACATATGCAATAATATCGTCAATGGACTATAGCAATGTAAATGATATCAGTGTTCAGGATATTTGAACGGGACCAATTCTTACATTGTTTTCCGTTTTTCTTTTCGTTTTATTTTACATTACATAATGTATGCATGTTAAAGCAATAAACAAATATGACCAAAGCTTTGTTTCATCCTTTACGTCCCGCTCAGCATTTTGCCTTCAAATAGCGACGTTTTCTGAGCCCCGTGCTTGGCTGGGCATCACCGGTCAGGGATACAGATAAGAGGGGGCAAGTTCAAATTTAAACCCTATGTTATGGGTACTCATTTGAATCGTCTCGGTGAGACGATTCAAATCAGTACCCACAACACAGGGTTTGGTGAACAATAAATAAAACGCTGTACATTGAATTTAAACAGACAAATACCCCTCTTTTTGTAGCTCTTCCTGTACTAAGATTTGATAAGCCATGTCCAAGAATATCTCCACACGGCTAGTGGTGATAGCGGTATTTGATTTAAGTTTAACGCCTTCTTCAACTGATGGTCTGGAGGCTGGAGCACCTAACCATGGATTCCTGTCACTTATCATACGAATACATTACTACCACAACATCCTTACTCCAGCTACTCGCCAACATCTACAGGTTAACGATATCAAATCATTTGTGGGAGACAATTTTGTCTGAAAGGATATTTGCCGGGGATCGTACACGGGACCTCATCCGTGAAAGTCCGATACAATTGCACAATGGTCGCGACAAGCGGGATTCGATCCAATGGTCGAATTTATAAATGTCCGTTTTATGTTTTTGACTCCCCACAAGAAACTGGCTATGGAAAACATTGTGGAAAATGAAGAAATTGCTTGTGTGGAAAATATTGTGGAAAATGAAGAAATTGCTTGTGACAAGCAATTTCTTCATTTCCCACTATGTTTTCCATCCAAATACCCCCTCTTTTTGTCTCTTCCTGTACTAAGATTTGACAAGCCATGATCAAGAATATGTCTATACTGCCAGTGGTGATAGCGGGGTTTGATTTGTGTTTAACGCCTCTTTCAACTGATATGGTCATATCGTGAATGCTGGAGCACCTAACTATGGATTCCTGTCACGTATACGAATACATTACTACCACAACCTCCTTACCGAGACTCCAGCTGCTCGCCCACATAGCTTAACAATTATCAAACCATTTGTGGAAGACAGTTTTGTCTGATAGGATATTTGCCGGGTATAGTACACTGGACCTAATGAGTGAAAGTCCGATACACTACCAACAGCGCCATGGTCGCGACTAGCGGGATTCGATCCAATGGTCCTAAAGTTTAGTTCAGAATAATGTCCGATTCATGTTTGGTTGGCGCATTCCACAACAACTCCTGGTTTTCATGTCCCTTAAAGAAGAAATATGGGAAAACATTGAGACAAAAGAAAAAAAATGCTTATGACCAGCATCTTCTCCTTTGTTTGAATATTTCTTGTGCACACACATCTCTATCAACAATTTCAAAATCATCTTACATTAAAACATTGGATTATATTGTAATTTATGAGTGTTGCGTTTTGACGTTGAAAAAAGTTTGAGAAAGCATGCTGATAACCCAGTATTTTCTGGATTACACTGAACGCAATTAAGTCAAATATGCATCAACATCAATTTCGGTGTTTGCAGCAGCTTTCAAATAAGAGAAATCCAGAATTTTGCCGTTTGGGAAAAGGTTAACACCAGCCTCTAAACATATTTACGACATACCATATATGTAACAGACCGTGATAGTTTTATGCAGAAATATTTCTCTCCTAGCCAAAAACAGTGCAGCTGTTCTGAAATACCCAATAAAACATTAATAAAAATGTTTCAACTCTTTACCAAACGACAACTTGTTAAAGTGTTCTAATCTGTCAGCTGTTGCAGACGACAAAATTAATGCCTAGTACAATATAACACAAACAACATTGAGACAAAATGAGAAAATACTGGTCACAATGATTATCATTTACTGTGTACTAACGCTACACTAAAATACTATAACCCTACCTTTGTTGCGATGCACTATTAGCCTCAAAATAAACATCGCAACTTATATCTTCTCTTCCATCATTGTTTTTATGATAGTTCAATAAATTCTCAATATTTTAAACAACAATTTATAATTTGTCATTGGATTTTCCAGATAAACTGACACGATTTAAAAACTCAAAACACGTTTTCATTAACCATTCCTTTCCTATTGCCTTGATCGGCACCATATTTGGGTACATGTATGAGAAAATGTATACATTTCACACCCTAGCAATTTTGTCGTGTTTTCTGTACACTATCCGGACATCTGAACCGCCCATCACTAAATGCTCGTGTGTCTCGTGCATTCAGACCACGTGTTAAATCACTAAGATTTTTTGTGTGTACAAATTGCCACTTTGATTTACTAATTGAAAACATACGAGAACAACGAAAGAAAATTGTGTACAAAATGCTGAGGCTTAATTTGCGAAAAAGGAACCGAGTTTTTTGGCTTTTGGTTTGCGGTGTTTCGCAAATGAAGGTAGCTAGACGCTTTAATATAGCCGAATCGACGGTTCCAAGGTTTATTAGACGTGTAAACGACACGGGAAGATTTACAGACTACCCACGCCCCGGTCAGCTGCGTGTAACAACTGTAGGTCAACATAATTGTATACGTTAACGTCACTAACGCAACAGATTTGTGACGGCTCAGTCTGCAGCAAATTCTATGGTTGGTAATCGCGGGCGGCCTATACATCGCGACATGGTGATTAATCGCATAAAAAAACACGGGGTTCGCTGTCGTCGTCCTGTTCGATCCCAGGCTCTTGACGCAACGTGTATTTTGGCATACTCTGACGTCCATTCTGGCATTAATCGTGGTTTTAAAGGTTATTTTCTGTCTTGTTATGTTAATAATTGTAACATCTACAATTTTACATGGCTATACATCGGTTTTGTAAGATGTAGGAGATACCATTTGTAAAAGTACTTTTTTGCGTTTTTAAATCGTGTCAGTTTAGTTGATTGTGTATGAAGTTGTCAATATTGCCAGGGGAATTAATCTATCAGTCAAACGGAGAAAAAGCAGTGGTCTACCTTTGAAATTGATACGACTGCATGTTTTTATTGGCCGCTTTCGAATAATGCCAGTTTTCACGTCAATAACAGAGTGAATTTGCAGACTTTCGAGAGAAACGACGAAAATGCAAACGACCAATGTCCTACTTTGTTCACATTCATTCCTCCATCTACATCATTGAACTTCCTCCAGTTTGGACTCACTGGTGGTGAACTCGACCAAAGCGAGGGACGTTTTTTTTTCGCAAACAATGTATTCCCTCGGTGTTGTTATAAAATATCGTAACTACGGCTTTATCGAAGCCGTAGTTACGAGATTTTATAACAACACCGACAGTTTGTCAATACAAAACGGTAAACCCGGTCTGTTTTTAGAACAAGTTCATTGTCATTAGAAAAAAATATAAACTCGCATTTAAACGCAAAAATATTTATACCTTGTTGTAGCGCGAAAAACGTCGCTAGTTCACCACCAGTGGGACTAGCCTGTTGGTTCTGTTGTTTGGGAACGGTACTCGGATATCGGTCGAACTGTTTCAGTCATAAATTACCAAACAAATAAACAACTGCAAGATATTGAAATATCGAAATAACATTTATTTTGTAAATGCTTAAGTTGAGACTAACACATTATTACATTTTTATGACAAAAGTTGGTAGAACATTCTTAACTCATTACGACACAAAGGCTCTTTTGGACTCCCCACAAAATAATGGCCAAGGAAAACATCATGGAAAATGAAGAAATTGCTTGTGACAAGCAATTTCTTCATTTCCCACAATGTTTTCCATTCAAAAAGACCTAAAAATTGAAAATTCCATTCACTCGAAATTGTCGTCTGCAGGATCTTTCAATTTGGACCATCCTAAAATTTTGTCGTTTGGTAATGGCTTAAATATATAGGCTATTCATGATGTTTCACACAGTGATCTGTGCTACAGATTAAAATCAAATACATGATGTACAGGTCTAAAAGATGCCGACCATGGATCGTCAAATAGAAAATTTCAAATATCGGAAAAGTGATCATGACATGAACCTTTCAGAAAACAAAAAACAAATCATCGATTAAACGAATTGGGAAGCAAACATCTACCCAGCCAATGTTGATTCAATGCCTTTTGTCATGGTTATTGCAGGTACCATTTAACATGTTGAACCTACACAAATGAGCAGTTTGATCACATTCTACACTGTATCTATTCATTTCATTATGATACAGCTTGAAATGAGACTAAGGCACGATACTCTAAGGAAAATATTGAGGCTAAAGGAGAAAATGCTGATTAACAGCGTTTTCTTCTTTTGGCTCAATGTTTTCCCAAGGCTTTTTCTACTAGGAACGTCTTGTTTGCGAAAGTGTAAAATAAATATTGTTCTACATAAGACATTATGAATGTTAATTTGTAAAAACATATATAGGAATGTTTAAGCCCTTCTCTTCAGAATCATTTTCTTTTAAGAATTCTTACGAAAATGTATCTCATGTCCAAATATTAGAGCAAAACATCGTTTAAAATCGGTTTAAAACATTTCTTCGATGTTATTGCAAAACCTCGAAACTCTAGCTCTTCTTATCAAGAGGGAGTTACGAGGTTTTGCAATAATACCAACAGTTTTTAAGACAACAATACACGTATTTGAGATGGTTGTTTAGCTTCATACAAAACAATTGGGTTGGGATCTGGAAAAGGGGGGCACTTGAAGCATTTCATACCACCATGGATCTAGATCAGCTTGTACATATATACTGTCTGATCAAGATCCATCATGTTCTCTTCAAGCTTCATTAACCCTTTCCCAAACAAGATCTGGTTTTGACGTCTCTTATAGAAAAATCTTGGGAAAACATTGAGACAAAAGAAGAAACTGCTGATAGCCAGCAGTTTCTCCGTTTGTCTCAAAATTTTCTATGCCATATTTTACACAAATTATATCTTTAATGACTTCCATTTTGTGGTTTGTGGCTGTTTTTTAAGTGGATAACCCGAAAATTTTGTCGTTTGGGAAAAGGTTAAAAGATGTGGCAGCTTTAGGAGAGCATCATTGACCCCGATTAGCCTGCATTTAGGCACAGGCTGATCTGAACCCAAATTGGTCTCAAAGGGTCATTTTTTCCAGATCCTGGCCCAATTGTAATTTTGTAAGACATTATCAGATTAAATGTATAATTATGTAAAAAAAAAAATATGACCTAACGAGATTAATCAAGAATAGACCGTGATTTTCCGAAGCTTTGTCCGGCCTGGCTGGCGCCTTTATTGGTTCCCATTTGTAGACCGATGATATTTTTACCCGCCGCAAGCTGCTCGTCGGTGAACTCTCGGGTATTTCTTGTAGCTTCTTTTGGTCCGACTTTGCCCTTCTGTAAAAGAAAGGTCGATAGTATTGACTAATCAACTAATGAACATTTTATAATGACATTATGTAATGGTTACTGGATTACATAATCAAGTGTTACTAACATTAACCCATTACCACATATAGACTCTTTTTGACTCCTTAAAAGATAACTGCTTCGAAAACCATTGTGGAAAATGAAGAAATTGCTTGTGACAAGCACTTTCTTCATTTCCTACAATGTTTTCTACGCCAAAAAGACCAAATCAAATCAATTTCCATTTACTTGAATTTTGCGTCTGTAACATCTTTGAATTTGGACCACCCTAGAATGTTGTGGTCTAGTAATAGATTGAACATAATAGCCGAGTCACTAGCTGATCTCATGCCGATAGGCATGTTTAACCCTTTGCCAAACGACAAAATTTTAGGGTGATTAAATTTGAAAGCTGCTGCAGATGGCAAAATGAATGTTGATAAAGATAAGATTTGTGTATGATACAGCCCCGAAAATATTGAGACAAAAGGAGAAACTGCTGGACCCGGTCTTGTTTGGGAAAGGGTTAGAATACACGTGGGGCCTATCCTAGCTCACTATTTCATATTGAGCGTTAAGTTTAAACATCAATTGGGATGATTATATTAGTAGAATTATTTACATTTTATTTTCTTTGCCATACAACACTATTCTCGCCGAATATGTGGGCTAATGAAAAGTCAAAAGTAACTCCCGCTCCAGGGGGTCAAACTCGGAAGTGCTTGATAAATCTCTCTAACACAGACAAAACAAATCAGCGAGTTCATAATTAAACCTTTCCCGAACTAGACCTGGATTTGACGTCCTCAACAGTTGAGGTTTGGAAAAACATTCAGGCAAAGAAAAAAGTGCCGATAATCAGCACTTTCTCCTTTAGCCTCAATGCTTTCTTAGCTATCTTGTACACATATCCAAGCTTGATTAACATCCATTTTGTTGTCTGCAGCGGCTTTCAAATTGGAAAACCCTAAATTTTGTCTTCTGATAAAGGGTTAGGTTTGACGCAAGGTCGTCATTAGATATCAAACACTTCGTGTAACTTCGCCGTTACAATATCGTTGACAACGGACATTGTCGAATGTACCCGAAGTTTTCTCGTGTAAACCAGGATAACCTTGCTAATAGGGAACGATTTTATCCATTTAACTGTGACGTA
The DNA here is from genome assembly GCA_963680895.1 of Fragum sueziense. NCBI lineage: Eukaryota > Metazoa > Mollusca > Bivalvia > Cardiida > Cardiidae > Fragum > Fragum sueziense. The sequence goes on along the minus strand of OY804595.1, from coordinate 14,990,535 downwards.
ATTTCGGACAAACAATAGTATTTCCGTAGGTGTTGTTATAAAATCTCGTAACTACGGCTTGAATCAAGCCGTAGTTGCGAGATTTTATAACAACACCCACGATTTATCAAAACATAACCGTTAACCTAGTTTATTTTTAGCACAAAATCTATTGCCATTCCGTTGGCACTGATAGCAGCGAGGTTGCTGATGAATCTCCACGGAGTAGCTGGTATCTAATGATGAATAGGATTTATGTTAACCTTTTCCCAAACGACAAAATGTTAGGGTGCTCTACTTCAAAAACTGCCACAAATGACCAAATGGATGTTATTAAAGAAAGGATTAGTGTAAAATATGGCACAGAAAATATTGAGACAAAAGGAGAAACTGCTGGTTATCAGCAGTTTCTTCTTTTGTTTCAATGTTTTACCAAGCCTTTCCTATTAGGGACGTCAAAACCAGGTCTTGTTTGGGAAAGGGTTAACCCCGCAACATTTTAGACAACCACAATTCGAAAACTATTACTTTTAAAAAGAATGTGAATCTAAATGAAAATGGAACGTTTTTACATCGTTGCATGAAATATAGTGAGGCAAAAGCAGAAAATGCTGGTTATCAGCGCTTTCTTTAGCCCCACTGTGTTTACTGACACGTTTGGATTAACCTTTTCCCAAACGGCAAATTTTAGGGTGCTCCAAATTCAAAGCTTCTACAGACAACAAAATGTATGTAGATAAATATTTGATTTATGTCCAATATGGCACAGAAAAGATTGAGACAAAAGGAGAAACTGCTGGTTATCAGCAGTTTCTTCTTTTGTTTCAATGTTTTCTCAATCCTTTTCTAATAGGGACGTCAAAACCAGGTCTTGTTTATGAAAGGGTTAAGGACATGAAACCAAGTCTAACGAAGAGCAAACCAACCTTTCTCCCGAGAGCCATGATGCCAGTGATAACTTGTGGCATATTTTGGTTTTCGTACAAATCCACCGTTTGAAACACGTCTGTTTTTGGAACCCCTTCTTTATCACACGCGGTTAAAAAGTTACCGATGTTTTCCATCATTTTAAACGCCATCTTACTTTCATTTATTTTGGCACTGGAAATACCCAAAGCCTTGGCAAACCTGAAAAAGAAGAGTACTGCCATATAAAATCACTATATACGCTACTTTTTGTATTTAATACACCTTTTCTGTGTCAAAACAAGATCAAGGTCTAGTGACTATGAACTGAAGACCCATAATGAAAAACACCACTTTCTAGCCATACGAAATGCATCAAATTACACACACTTGTAAATACACTTCGCATAAGTTGATTCACCGTGCCAGATTTCAAGACTATGCTTCAAGAAAATAATTTACAAATATCACTGTACTCTATATTCATATGCAAGGGAGGTAATTTTGAACATTTTTGTCAAATATTTTCATAAGTATGCATGAATTCAAAATTCTAAACGGTACAAAATGTTTATGTTTATATTTGATATGGAAATGTAACACAGTTTAGAAATTACTGGCATTTTTCAAATTTCGCCGCTGGCTCTTTGGTGCTAATTATGGGTCTTCTACCTTGAATGAAGTTTAGATTAAGGGTGATTTAAAAAAAAAAGAGGATTTTTTTTCAAAGTGAGCTACAGAAAATATTTTAGAAGCTTTTGGTGAGCCTTTTATCCTTAAATAAGTGTTGCCTTAGTGTTAAGATATCTAAAAAATTTCATGAACATCTCTTGATAAATAAAAAATTTATGACAAAAAAATGATGCTAAAATTGTCCCTAGTGAAACGATTTTTGTGTGACATTTTCTGATATCATCATTATTAGGACTGTTATTACATAAAGTGTAGGTATTTGGTGATGGAAACCTAGTATTCAAACGAAACTTTGACTTATAATCTTTATCTTCTTAAAGGTTTCATATGCATATTACCTTATTTAGACTATACATTCTGGGTTTATAACATACAACATGCTGACGAAAATTTAGTCAAAATTTACTTGATTCTCAATGTATTTTGGTCTCATTTGATTTCTGTAGAATTGCAACCTGTTAATTAAGTTTATTTGATGATTATGATATTATAAGATTAAAATAAGCATAAAACTAGTGTTGCATGTCTTTACACTTTGATCTGCTAGAGCTATATCTGTAGGTACCCCAAATTGTCCCCAGTGAAACATTTTGTGTTTGGGTGCTTATAATTTTTCCCCATCTTTTTCAAATGTGCAGTCTCATATATTTTCCGAGAGAGTTTGTGCCAAAAAGATCACCAGCAATAGAATAAATGAGAGGAGGATGTGCATTTGGTATCTGTCATCCGAAAACAAATGTCCCCAATGAAACGCAATTTTGCTGCATGACACTATATCAGTCTAACTGTTAAAAGATCTTAAGTTTAGGATGTTGCCTGGTTACTTCTGATTACTTGTTGTAAAGATATGTTATTTTCTAATATTTCACAAGAATTTTTTCTTGATATCCCTATGGTGTAGGTAAAATGTCAAAGACATCATTTTCTTAATTTCTGACAGCAAAATTGTACTTATATATTGATATTAAATCTAAAAAGTAATTGCCATGTTTGAAATTATAGAAAAAATGAACTATGAACAATAACAAACAAGTCTTGTTTATCCGGAGCCTAACAAATTTATGTCCCCAGTGAAACGGTTTCAGCTGCATTTGTATATGGTGACTTTTTTTCAGAATCTTTTCCTATTTCAATTTATATACACCTTTAATTGAGTCTTTGGACAATATTCTTTACATTCAAACTAAACAAGAATCAAATTGAATTCTTCTACCATTTATTTCGGTATCTTAACTTTTAAAATGTAGGTGTAGCTTAGAAATATGTGCCAGTTGGTTGTTTCAGACCATGGAAATATACCAGAATTTATCAATCTACAAGGCCTTGTCAATGATACATACAAAATTCATGTACATTATATCAGCTTCTAAAAAGAAGAAGGCTTAAGACAATTTTGTTCATATTTTTGTCCCCAGTGAAACGGACTTTCCAGTTTCTTTGATGTCATGTAAACTACTTGTGGCTACTTGTAGAAAAACGGCTTTTGGCTTATCTATAGTTATGTGTTCATTGTCACATTAGATAGAACTACAGCTCTTTTGCTAACATATTGCATCTTTTACAGAAACTTTTATTAGTGAAAATGAAAAACCAGACCAAAATTCTACTTCAAATTGTCATAAAATTTGATACATCTCGCAGAAGTAGCAAATTTTTGTATCGGATTGTAGCTTTAAGTATGCTTTAAACTTAAAAGAGAAATAATCTTTCAATTTTATAACTTTTCCAAGCTTTAGGATGTCTAGAAAAAAATCAGATATCCTTAAAAAATGAGTCAATGGATTCGAACAAATTCAAAATTAAAAAGTAAATAGACTTTGTCCTTCACCTTCCCATGTATATTTTCTGAAATTTTGACATATTAGCAAAACATTTCTAGAGAAAACATCAGCAGATAACAATTTTAATTTTTGACACCCAATGTCACACTTTATCCTCTTTTTTTTTTAAATCACCCCTAAGTCTAACCCAAGAGCGTTGGTCATATGAAGACCACGGTTTAGCGTCTCGTCCGAAAGACCGGAGTGGTGGGTGCGAGTGCGATCCCTAGTCCAGGGCGTTACCACTGCATCACACCATGCCCATGAATATTTCATATAAATCCCTCCATAAACGTAGGAGTCGCAGGTCAACTCTTCGTAATCGTGTCTCAGAATGAGATAACGAAAAACTTATATTGGTCTAAATTCAAAGGCGGTGCTGATGGCAAAATAATTACAGATATTTATACTAAATATGCCTACACCATAATAAACTATAAAGCGCACTCACAGCGTCATATAATTAGTTAAAATTTTCTTAGAAGGCTAGTGCATATCAAAACATTCCAGTCATTTCTCGCAAACAAAACATCCAATCCAAACCATCAGTTTTCATATGTTGATTTACACTTAGACTTGTGACAGACTAATTTACACTATGAATTATCTACTACTAGTATGTCGACGCTTTTCAACAAAAACCTCGTAACTGCAGCTTAAAACACATGTCCGTAGGAACAGGGGGGGGGGGGTGGCTAGGGGGGTAAGCCCCCCCCCCATATTGGCAAAAAATGCTGAATTTTCCTTATTTTACACTGAAAATGTAGGATAAATTCAATTTAGCCCCCCCCCCCCCATTTTCAGACACTGGGGCTTGAGCCCACCCAATATGAAATTGCTTCCTACGGGCCTGAAACAAGCTGCAGTTACGAGATTTTTGTTTAACCCATTACCACACAGTAACTCTTTTTGACTCCCCAAAAGAAAATGGCTTTGGAAAACATTGTGGAAAATGAAGAAATTGCTTGTGACAAGCAATTTCTTCATTTTCAACAATGTTTTCTGACCCAAAATGTAAAGATTTTTAAGATTTCATCAACTTGAAATTGTTGTCTGCAACACCTTTCAATTTGGACCAGCCTAAAATTTTGTCGTTTGGTAATGGGTTAAATGCCACGTTGTGTTGTTATCTTACTTCATAAGTATAACACCACTTTTGAGTAGTTCGTGAACTTCATCTGCGCTGGCCGGGTTCGCGCTGATATTTTCTCCGGGTAATACATCTTTAATCCAATCTAACACTTCTTTAGCCTGGACCGCATCCCACTTTTCGGCTTTCTGAAAATATAACAAAAATACAGATTAGATTGCAGGATAAACCCATTACCAAACAGCAAAATGTTTAGTGTATTTTCAAGTTTCAAAGCTTTCAAAGATAACAAAGGTGACCAGGATAGGGCTTTTGAATAAAGTATTATAGCTCACAATAAATGTCCAAAAAGAGCATCTCTATACAATAGCTATGGATGCTCTGCCAGGTCATTTATCGTGAGATATACATATTAAACTTTAATACTGAGACAAGCTATTGGAAATCATAATAATAAAGATCTAACTATATCATACCATAATTCTATGGTCATCAAACAAGGCCTTGTTAATCAAAGATGAAGCAATCTACATTTCGTCGCTTCTCAACGAAAACCTCGTGACTGCAGCTGCAGTTACGAGGTTTTCGTTGAAAAGCAGCGATTTATTTGTGTTAATAATTTGCTGCCTGGTAAAGGGTTGAAATTATAATTCAGGCGGGAATCATAATGACTTCTGATCCAGCAGGGTTCTAAAATCTTAATGATTGGAACCGTGTCGTCAACAAAAAGGGTTTAACCCTTTCCCAAACGACAAAGTTTTAGGGTGATCCACGTCAAAAACTGTACAAAATGACAAAATAAATGTTATTAAAGATAGAATTTGTGTAAAATATGACACAGAAAATATTGAGACAAAAGGAGAAACTGCTGGTTATCAGCAGTTTCTTCTTTTGTTTCAATGTTTTCCCAAGCCTTTTCAGCTAGGGACGTCAAAACCAGGTCTTGTTTGGGAAAGGGTTAATGCGTAAACATCTAAAAACTGTACTTTAAAATTCAGTTTTAGAAGATGGAGGTGTTGTTTAACGGTGCTAATTCATACGAGCAATTGTCAGTTGTACAAAATTATCTAGCGCCAACAAGAACAGGATGGAGATTGTGCGTCATGGTATGGATGACAACTACGGACAAAAAATCGATTCTGGTCAAGTCTTTTGCAATAACTTTTTTTTTTGTATTTCTTTGCAATTTTCAAACGGATTGTTGCGTGTACCCCGCTTTACTGAGCTATTTTCTCAGATATATGAATCATTTGTGGAATCCCTTTTACTTTTCCCCAAAATTGATCCCAACCGACCAGAAAACGAAATGATAACGACCACGGCCCAATTAGCCACACTTAAGGTAAGAAATTGTGCAATAGCTTTCATATTTATGAGTCGCAGAGCGGCATAACAGGCAACTAGAAATGAAAACTCGACCCTTAATAATTTAGGGTGGGGATTCACTTGACACAACAACAATAACAAATACAAAACATATTCAATAAATATGAAGCCTGACCAAGCCGAAATCTTAAAACGAGCTTCATGGTCAATAATTTTCGCAATTTTCATAACATGTAGAAAAGAGCCGTTTTTACGCGACGGACCTTTCAGTCATAACCTTTTCCCAAGTGAAAACAATTCAGCCTGTTCAATTTTGGAAGTTGATGCAGACGACAAATTAGATGTTGACCAAAACTTAAATCGTATTCAGTAAAGGATAGAGAAATTAAGACAAATGAGAAAATGCTGGTTACCAGCATTTTCTTATTTTGTCTTTATGCTTCCAGTGCCATGTCTATTAGGGGTGTCAAAACTAAGTATCTTTTAGGAAAGAGTTAACCCTTTCCCAAACAAGACCTTGATTTGACGTCCGTAATAGAAATGGCTTGGAAAAACATTGAGTCAAAAGAAGAAACTGCTGATAATCAGCAGTTTCTCCTTTTGCCTCATTGTTTTTGGTCCAAAATATTCACAAATTTTACCTTTAGTAACATACAATTTGTCATCTGCAGCAGCTTTCAAATTGAAAACACTCTAAAATTTTGTCATTTGGGAAAGGGGTAACATTAGATGAAACTGTGAAGATCACGAATAGAAACCCGGGGTGCATTCAAATTTAAATTCGGATTATGCCCACATCTTTATTCAGCCGCCAAAACCAAGTGTTGAAAATGGAAACATTGAAAAGTTTTGAGAGCAAAACATCTCTACCATTGTAAATAATGTTATGGCTTATGGCTTACAATTTATCCTTTCCCAACATATCCCTGATTTTGACAACCGAACAGGATGCCAATTAAGAAACCTTAGTATTTGCGTGGCTGATATTAAGGTCAAACACACACGTGGTCAAACTATTGTGCTGTAAAGTCTTATTATGATAAAATAACCCATTTCCTCTATAGGCATTTGCGTCTAAACGCCTGAACTTGGTCATTACCCTGATAGTTTCAGGTCGTAATTGGTAAGAAGCTAGGTAAAAAGAATAATATCAGACGTCAAAAATGTGCAGACAGACACAAAATAGAACGGAACAGAAATATTCCTGCTTCGGATACGCTACGCCATGTGTTGACAATTCAGAATCTGATTTAAGATGGGAGACAATAGAGTCTGAGCTAGTAAGAGTAACTTCCCTTTGTCGTCATTAACGTAAACGCCCTGATAAGCTTTTTAACTCTTTCCCAAGGCAAAAAAATTATAGATTGTTTCAATTGGAAAGCTGCTGCAGGCGGAAAATGGCGATTTATAAGGACGTGGTTTGTATACGATTTAGCACAGAAAATGATGAGGCAAACCGAGAAAATGATGGTTATCAACATTATCTTCTTTTGTCCCAAAATTTTCCGCACCCTCAATTGGGGACGTCAAAACCAACAGTCTTGTTTCAGAAAGGGTAAACAAATTCAGATTTCATACTGATAGTTGAATGAAAAAAAGTTATTTGCATAGGATATGCGGTGTGAAATGTACAAATCTTAAGCAAACAAGTTACATCTTTAAGCTTGAAGCATGTAGTCGACTCCGTTAACCCATTTACACACACTGACGCTTTTTGACGCCCCAAGGAGAAAGGTTTTGGAAAACATTGTGGAATATGAAGAAATTGCTTGTGATAAGCAATTTCGTCATTTCCAATATTGTTTTCTACTGAGAATAATTATGTCAAATTTCATCTTGCTGAAATTGTCGTCGGCAACATCTTTTAATGTGGACAAGTCCAAAACATTTGCCGCTATGTAATGGGTCAGCACTCCCAAGCAAGACCACCGTTTGATGTCTCCAATAGGCTATGATTTGAAAACAACGAGGGAATATAAGAAAATGCTGAGTATCTTTTCTAGTTATTTATGAAAGTGTTAGACAGGTAAATCAATTTACCTGGAGGGAAAAGTCACTTTACAGACATGTAAATTGTGTGAAACGTCGTAAAATCAATATATCACCTAGCTGTATGTTGAAACTTCGTGAATACATGACCTTTATCAGTAATAACTATTCATCGTTAAGTTGTTATTTCAAATTACAAACCTATGCTGTGGGTCATCATTTGAATCGTCTCGATGAGACGATTCAAATGAGTGTCCACATCATAGGGTTTAATGAACAATAAATCAAGAATTTCATTTTGAAAGCCACCAATCCATCTTATCTGTAGCTCTAAATGATGATATAATTATGGCTTATTTTGATGAATATTGCCATATATGGAAAGAACATACCTCATGGTCAGTTCCGTTATTAGAGAAACAGTCTGGTCAAAAAAGGTTGGGAAAAGTTCATATGAAATATGAATCTAATTCAACCCTTTCCCAGACAATGACGCCATTTGACGCACATATGATAATGTCTAAGCTTAACCTTTTCCCAAACAATACCTGGTTTTGATGCGCTTGTAAGGGAATTTGAGTGAAAATGAAACATTTAGGCAAAAGAAGACACTGCTCACCACAAGTATTTTCTCCATTTCTCTCACGATGTTCTGTGTCAAAGTGTAAAATATTTTGTTGGGAGCAGTATCTTTAAAACTGAAAGATTCAAAACGATTCGTTGTTTCGGAAATGGTTAAAGGGATGATTTTAGCCTACATGGCCTACCTCTAACGTCCCAGGAGGAACAAGTATGGGGAACAAAACATAGATGCGAAAGAAGAATAATGCTGATAACCCTGTCAGTACTTTATAACCCAAAAGATTTGCTGCTTGGGAAAAGGATTAAGAAGTTATAGAAATGGACGACTTTCAGAAAAGGACTGTGTAAAGAAGGGCGTAGGCTTATGACGTAATTGAAAATTCCGTATGCCCACGCCGATTTATCCATCTCAAACCAGGATCAAGGTTAGATAGCGAATTATCCTTTCTTAAACAGAATAAACAGAATATTACATTTCAAATTTTGCTGCAGACGCAGAAATACATGTTTAACGAGAGGAAGTGTCTAAAATGATCATGGATGCATCACAGAACACATTGGCGCACGAGGGGAAAATGTTGGTTATCGGAATTTTCTTCTTTAGTCCAAATGATACCACAAATCTTTCTTTAAGAAACGTAGACACCAGCTTGTCTTGTTTGGGAAAGGGTAATGGGTTAATGCGTTTTTATCAAAAAGCTTCACAATTTACGAGGCTACATAACTCAAGCTTAACTACATGTACATCGTATTTTATATCTTCAAATTTTACAGCCGTTTATATAACTCCACATACCAACAAATTTCATCCTTTCCTAAACAAACCCAAATTTTGACCTACCGAAAATTGAAGAATTGGAAAATATTTAGAGAGAATGGAATGAAATGCTGATAAGCATTTTCTCCTTTTCGTTCATTTCTTTTATTTAACCCTTTCCCAAACAAGACCTGGTTTTGACGTCCCTAATAGAAAAGCCTTGGGAAAACATTGAAACAAAAGAAGAAACTGCTGATAACCAGCAGTTTCTCCTTTTGTCTCAATATTTTCTGTACCATATTTTATACAAATCCTATCTTGAATGACATCCATTTTTTCATTTGAGGCATTTTTTTAAATGGATCACCCTAAAATTTTGTCGTTTGGGAAAGGGTTAAATGCTTATTGTAACAAGGACTTTGTTATCTCCTATGCACCTTTGTAATGAACCCTGCATATTTTTGTCGTTTCAGTTTGGGAAAGGATTAACCAAGTCAAGCATGCCTTTGTGAATATTTGTTTGCATGAGGTTTTATAACATATTCTCGATGTTCAAGACAATTGATTGGATGGGGTGTAACGCAGCGTTCAACTAGTCTATTATTTGGTTGTTTTGTGCTGACTGCTGTACCTAACTATGTCTTCCTGTCGTTTCTCACACCAGTACAAGCACATAATACATAATTTGAAAAGTGACGCAATACCGTGCGCGACGTCAATCCGAGTCGTCAGCTTCTCATCCCATCCACATGCAGGCCTAGTGAATCCTCATGACGGGATGTGATTACATGAATCAAGTCTAGACGAGATCGGATATGATGCGAACAAACACGAAACTAGTGGTGGAGGTTTGAACAGACTTAGAACTGTTTATCGGTGCTTTACAACAAAAATATCGTAACTACAGCTTGTTTGAAGCTGTAGTTACGGAGTTTTTGTTGAAAAGCGAAGTAAAGTTAGTCCTACACTGTGGGGCCACCGAGCGGAGCCAAACAAATTTGGGGAAAGATATCTTGAGATTATACGAGACCAACACAGATCCAGATCAGCCTGTGTATACACACAGTCTGATCAAGATCCACGTTGTTCTCTAATGGTTTCTTTCTGATCTGCAGTAAGTGTAAGACAACACGATGTTGACCATTTTTGTCATTCAGTTACGGGTAATTTTGAAACATGGTGGTTACAAATCCATAAAGACTTATGGTGGTCTAAGGGCGGATCCAGGATTTTTTCCAGAGGGGTCCAAGCCCAAGATTTTTTTCCTGCAGGGGAGTCCAAGCAAAAATTATGGCTTAAAACGTAGTAAATATAGTTGGTGGGGAGTCAAAACTTCGTAACTACAGCTTGTCTAAGCAGGAGTTACGAGGTTTTGATCCCCCACCTGCGATATGTAACTTACACTAAATCTATATAGTCAAAATTTAATTTTAGGGCCAATGCCAGGGAGGTCCGGACCCACCCCCACTCCCCGACCCCCTCTAGATCCGCACATGACGGTCCCCCTTTTTCAAGGTCTTGGCTCAAACTCTGTTGTTGTTGTTTTTTTTTTTTTTTGTTTTTTTTTTTTTTGCCCTACGTTTTCTTTTCGGCAAACTGTTTGAATGTGGAGTATTCTACTATGGGAAAAGGTTGATCATAAAATATGTGACAAAAATGTGACAAAAATGTGTCGAATGTCGGTACGGAAGTATGTAAATGTTGAGATATCACTTTCAAGTAGACTAACATCCTTATAAAGAAGTGGACAAACTTACTATGTCAAGAATTGTCAGTAATCAATTTTGTAGCTTTTTGGTGGAAAATGCACGATAAATGCTTTAGGGTTACAAATTTATTAATTTACTTTGCCTTTCCTAAAAAGACGAAGATTTCAACAGCTCATTGTTTTTACTTCAAACTTTAAAGGTTGCTGTAGACGACAATAGTTTATAATGGTCTTTAATAAGAATGGATTTTGCACAGTGCACTTAAGCACAAAAATATGATTTTTGCCTCAGTGTTTCAAAGCATTTTCTTTGTGGGTCCGTCAAAACCAAGTATTGCTTTGGAAATGGTTAATAGAATAGTCTTACAATAACATGTACATGTATTTTGAGGTTAACATCATATTTTTCTCATAAGAGGAAGTTACAACTAGATCTAACTACGTCTTTTGATTTCGCAAAATTCATTATGCAGTACAAACAATGCAATATAGCGTGACCATCGCGTGAACGTGATTCATAGTCGAAACATACAATGGCAAAGAATTTTGTGCTAACAATAGACTAGGTTTACATTTATGTTTTGATAAACCGTCAGTTTTGTTATAAAATCTCGTAACTACGGCTTAAATCAAGCCGTAGTTACGATATTTTATAACAACACCTACGAAATACTATTTTGTTTGTCCGAATTTACGTCACGATTAACTGGATAAAATCGTTCCCTATTGATTGAACGACCAGAGTTACACATAGAGAAACAAGTCGTGCATCTTTGAATTTGTTTTAACCCTTTCCCAATCGTCAAAATCTTTGGGTGGTCCACTTCAAAAACTGCCACAAATGACAAAATGGAAGTTTTTAAAGATAGAATTTGTGAAAATAGGGCATAGAAAATATTGAGACAAAAGGAGAAACTGCTGGTTATCAGCAGTTTCTTCTTTTGTTTCAATGTTTTCCAAAGCCTTTTCTATCAGGGACGTCAAAACCAGGTCTTGTTTGGGAAAGGGTTAATAAAGTGCAGACATTCATATAAACAGTCATATCAAAGTACCTTAAGTATCGTCTTATACTTTGACCTGGATTGACATTCTTAACAGGATCTTAGATGTCCATTACCGTTTTCCAAACGATGCATGTAAATTTAGACTGGATCAAACCGAAAACAGCTGCAGCTGGAAAAGTGAACATCGCAGAAAAGTTGAATTCGTCATTATCTTGGATAGAAAGAAATATTAAGTGAAAGGGAGAAATTACTGGTTATCTGTAATTTCTTCTTTCTCTCGACATTTTACAAGCCATTCTTTGATAGGGACATCAAAACAATGTATTGTTTGGGAAAGGATTACAGTTGTACAAATAAAGGCGGTTTCTTTTCAAGCGAGTGTCATCTTAACTTAATCCAAGACGACTTACAGGCAATACAAAACACTTGATCTGTTTAAAACTTTAACTTTAAAGTACTTATACTAATCATACTCGTAAAGATGGTCCTGTATAGGTTTGGCATCAACCCTTTTTCCGAACAAGATCTGATTCTACAACCTATGTTAAGTTAGCAAACCTTTGAGGTAAAATACGGAAATGGTTTTCTTTCTTTATTGTCCACTAATTCGGACAACAAAAAACTTTTATCGCTAAAATGCTAAAGATAACTTTCTTATTATTCCTACACAACGCGATGCAATCTGTGATTGCTAATAGAATGACCATACACACATAGTCCCATTTATAACATCGCAAACAGATTGTTGAAAAAGTGGTGAAAATAGACAATTGCAATGCATTTCCCTCTTTTGTGTGAAACGCTTAGAACTTACTTAATTCCTATAGTATACCAGGTAACATTTCAGAAAGGTTGAAGCTGACTTTCTGTTATTCAAACAAATTCATGACTAGCTAAATCAGTGACAGATTAATCTGTGGATTCTTGTTAAAACCTATGTTGTTGGTAGGCGCTAAGTAGTCTGATCGTTTTACTTACTCTAATCAATAATCGAACATATTGTATTCGGGAAAAACATCACCTTCTCTTACATTATAACAGCACGACTTGTAAAGAGTCCTTTAACCTTTTTCTAGACAGAAAAAATGACTGTTTGACAATAGGCCTACCTTAAGGTAAGAAGGGCCTAATTAGCACCAAAAAGCCAGCGGCGAAATTTGAAAAGTGCCAGTAATTCCTAAACTGTGTTACATTTCCATTCCAAATACAAACATAAGCATTTTGTACGGTTTAGAATTTTGAATTAATGCATATTTATCGAAATATTTGACAAAAATGTTCAAAATTACCTCCCTTGCATATGAATATAGAGTAAAATGAGATTTGTAAATTATTTTCTTCTTGAAGCATAATCTTGAAATCTGGCACGGTGAATCAACTTATGTGAAGTGTATTTACAAGTGTGTGTAATTTGATACATTTTGTATGGCTAGAAAGTGGTGTTTTTAATTAGGCACTTTATACCTTAAATGAATTTAATGTCAATTGTAGCTCAGGGAGTACAGGAAGTGTGGAGGGGAAGGAGAGAATGCTGATTATCAGCATTTTCTTCTTTTCCCTATATGTTTTGTGTTTCTCTGTAAAGGACGTCAAAAGCAGGTCTTGTTTGGTAAAGAGAGAAATGATGGATGGGGTATTTTACATTTTCTGGTCGAACAGGCGTGGTTACGAATCCGTGACAAAATTGAAACTATTCATAACAGATTTGGCGGTGATATATATTTTATATTACAGAGATTTATTGTAGAAAATTGAAACTTTTTATGACCCTGCGGCCCATAACCTGTTCGTACATGAATGAGCGACCGTTTCGGAAGTGCTAGCGTAAATTAATTGACAAATTTGAAGTAGTAAAACAATAAAACTGAAACCACGATAGTGTTATTGACATCATTTCCTCAATGATTTTCCCCAAACAAAGTCTGGTTTTGACATACCTTGTAGAAATGGCTTGAGAAAATATTGAGGCAAAAAGAGAAATTGCTGATTATCAGCAATTTCTTCTTTTGCCTCAATACTTTCCTTGATATAGCCTACTGTTAACTAATCCAATCTTTATAAAAGCATATTTTGTCATTTGCAGCAGTTTTCAAATCGCACCGCATATAAATTTTGCAGTTGGTAGACTGACTGTTCAAGAAGCAGGTTAACCGAAAGAAAGGCTTAGTTTAGAACTCATTTCAGACTCTGAATTAATAGTTGTAATTAAGTATCTTAATGCCTAACCTTTTCCCTAAACGACATTTTCTTTTAAATTAAAAATGTGATTGCAAGCGACAAAATACTAAAACTACCTGTAAAACTTAGCCTACATGTAATAGTTTAAAACACATTCAGGGGAAAGGGAGAAAATGATGACAATCATGATTAATTTTCCTTCTTTTCTTGCATGTTATCTCAATCCATCTGTGGTACAAACAACAAAATGAGTGAGTGTTTGATAAAGAGTTAATCAAAACTAAACAATAAAACGTCCGCCCTCCCTCACTTTATCAAGGTTACTCATATCCTACGGGGTCAAGGTAAGGCGAATACTTCAACATTTCATCACTTTTCAACAAAAACATCGTAACTGCAGCTTGTTTTAAGCTGCAGTTACGAGGATTTTGTTGAACAGCATTGGTTTACAACAATGACACACAACATTTATCTGTTTGGTTTTGTTTTATAGTTTGTTCAATTTTACTGTCGCTTTCAACAATTGTTTTGGTCTTATCAGGACGGGAGTCCTTGTCCAAAGCCAACCGCGAATCAGGCATATTTCAAGGGGTCCGATTTTCCCAGGGGTTCGACAGTACGTCGTGTGAATTGGCGCCTGAAATACCCTACCTAATGATATTTGTGGCCAAGTTACAGAGGAGGTAGGGACCATCACCCCTCCCCCTCTGTTGGTAAGAGGGGGTAATGACTTTTAGGAAAGGGTTAAGTGTGCGGTTTGGGGGTGACTTGAACAGAAGTCTAATCGGGATTTAAAAAAGAGGGGATGCGAACAGGAAGCAGTCGTACGACACAAGAATCGTGTAACATCAATCGATCAAGACCTTGGAATTGTGTTTGTCGTCTTAAACGTCTCGAAGGACACTTGTAGGCCAATTGCTTTAAAAGGTACCCGCCCTCCTTCAATGAGATTCATGCGACGTTAGGTGGAGTAATGAAATTGGACCAAGAATCGATATTTTTCTCAATTCCATCGACAAATAAACAAGGCCTTTTATTGCATTACGCAACACGCAGCCTTTGATCCACCTGTGAAAATTACATTATTGCTTTTTACCTGTATTGTAACTAGAATGGCGCCATATATAGCTTTATTGATTTCCCAATGTTTTATGTGTTATATGTGTTACAAAATAGGTGTGGTTGAAAGAAATATTAAACTACAGTAAGTGTTGTTTTGATGCATTGTTGCATGAATCATGTAACACCACCATAACAACGATTGTACGTCGCGCATGGTATTGCGGCACTATATAATTTAACGTCAAACTAGCGAACGTCAATTGCGTAACGTTAAGTTTTTGCGTACACGGTTGTGTTGTGATTTTAATGTTTACTCTCTATATAATCTAAACTGATTTATAAAGACAGGTCCACTTTTTAAGAAATACTCGAATGTTTCCATCTTTTGTCTTTCTATTGCTTTTCCACCACTTCAATTCGTTCTTTTTTCATCTTAAAAATGCGCCAATTAGATAATTTCAGTATTACATCAATGGAACAAATTAATAGCACCTAACCCCCTTAAACGAGAAATTTTCAGGTTGATCGAAATTGAAAGGTTTTGCAGACGGTGGTGTCCGTAATCCAGAGGTAGAGCGTCCGCCTTGAGGTTCCGAGTTCGATCCACAGTAGCGAAGGTTGTTCTTGTCTACTCATTCGCCTACATTCGGCTCGACTAGGCCTACTGGTGGATTTCCAGGAAGTTCAATCGAGAGGAATTAAAATAAGTTGAAGAAACTTGCTTCCCAATCGATGTAAAATAAATGCGTTCCAAGGAACGTCCGAAGAAAGATAGAAATATGTTACAAAGAGAAAGACGACTGAACATTGTAACATTTATATACATGTAGATCAAAGAACATTGAAGTGTTTTGACTAAATTATTGTTGAAAGCGACGTACATAATTGGATACAGTTACAAAAATTGCAAAGAAAAGCAAAAATCCTACCTTAGCGTTAAGTTCAGCGGTCATTCCGTATCCTTTCGGTCGATCAGCCATGATTTTAATATATAAATATTTCAGTATCAATTTTGTATCAAGTATTTCACTGGCGTGATTTCGGCCCTGTATAAATTACCACACTAACTCAATCCACATAAAGATGCTATTATATATGTTTGTGAACACACTTGAACCTATCCTTCACTGCAGTGATATTCACCGTTATCCTTTATACGCCTTTTTTGGTATGGTTTCACTTTCTCCAATAATCGGGGCAGTACTACTCGGGGCAAAATGAAATTTACTTCTCATACCAGTCCTATGTTGTTGATTTTCATGGGCAAACTTTAAGTTATCTTATATAAGATTTTTCGTAGGATTTCGCTTTCTTCCAATAAACGTTAGACGACAAAAATCAATGAATGTTGGTAAGTTGGAATGAAGGTGAATATGTTGGTTAAGCAGCATTGAATCAAGCCGTAGTTACGAGATTTTATAACAACACCCACGAAATACTATTTGGTTGTCCGAAATTACGTCACGGTTTAAACTGGATAAAATCGGTCCCTTTTGGCACAATTTTTACAAAGGCATCCTAAATTGAGCCAATACATACACGCTCTTTTCTTTTCAATTTTAATAATGGTTACACTATTCTCTATCTCTATAGAAATTAAAATACTTGGAACCTTTTCTAGAATTCCAATTTCTGGTCCTAGATGAAATGGAACAGCACAGTATAGCGGAAGCTCGAACTGCAAGATACAACTACCCAAATGCTGCCTTTACTATCTAGCATTTGTCCCTTTAATTTTCTCTTAAGTTCAACATGAAACTCTTGAATGATCGAAGGTAAGTTTCTTTGTATATAAATATAATTGCCATGTCGTTATTTCACTTTTACATATTGATCTATGATTAGTAGTAATTTTAATTGCCATACATTTTACATTTATGACAGGACTGTCTTATTTCTTCTAATCTTAAGCTTTAGAGTCTATATTTCTTATTTAGCCTATGCCGTTTTAGTCCTAGATGAATGTAACTATTCATTTCTCTATTTTCCGTATGCCCTACCATGTATTTTTCGTCTGCAATTGCTTGCAATTTAGAAAAGTTGGTCTTTAAAATATTTCACATTGGAATAAAGGGGTTGAAATGCATTGCATTTTACCATGTGACCTTATATGCAACATTTCATTGGTTAAATTTGGAGTAAAATCAACATCAAATATAATAAAGTGCATTACTCATACAAAATTGTCGCGTCACCCATAAACAGACCATCTGGGAAGTTCTTGAACCCCCTCCCAAACAAGACCTGCTTTTTACGTCCCTAATGGAAAAGGCTTGGGAAAACATTGAAACAAAAGAAGAAACTGCTGATAATCAGCAGTTTCTCCTTTTGCCTCAATATTTTCTATGACATATTTTACACAAATTCTATCTTTGATAACATCCGTTTTGTAACTTGTGGCAGTTTTTGAAGTGGATCACCCTAACATTTTGACGTTTGGGAATGGGTTAAACTTATGAATACGGAAAAAAAATACCGCACCAGATAGAGGTCAGATTTTGCATTTTACAGCGCCCGGATTTGAGTAGGGCCGATGCTTTCAAACTTTCCAGGTGATCTTATTTTGCATGTATGCGAAAAAACAATATCGCTGTACAACTGTCGTTGCTTTTGACTGATAGGCAAACCTTTATTTAGCTTCATAATAAATTATACCTTTACATCAGAAATTCACAACGGCTCCGTTCGATCCCCAAATGCTCCAAAAATGCGTTTAAACACACAAAATATAAATGATAGAAGTCAGACATTGGCACACTAAACCATTTTCACCTTCTGTGGCTTAAATCGTGAGGCGATGCAATCACTCATCAGCATTTCGCTACTTTTCAACACAGCCATACCTCGTAACTGCAGCTTTAAACAAGGTGCAGTTACAAGGTTGTGGTTGAAAAACGACGTTTTGTTTCTCATTTTTTTATCAAAGAATATTGTTTGCGTCAAAATCAAGCCTTGTTTTGGAAAGTGTTACATTCAATGGTATAGTCTTGCGTGATTGTGTTGTTTGGGAAAGGCTTTATATCAAATTAAGGACTGTTGTAACTTTTTTGTCTTGAACTGCAATTCAATCCCTGATTCGACCAATTTCACATTTCGACATTTGATAGATAAGTAAATGCCTCTCTCCAATGAACAATTGTTTGATTGAGACACAGTACATGCGGATTGAATGCCAGCTACACATGGTAAGTTGTACAAACCACCTCAACGGTTCTAGTTATTTAACCCTTTCCAAAACGGCAAAATTTTGGACTGTTCCAAATTCAAAGATGATGCAGACGACTATTTCGGATGAATATAATTCTATATTGTTTGGTATTTTGTGGTAGAAAACATTGTGGAAAATGAAGAAATTGCTTGTTACAAGCAATTTCTTCATTTTCTATGATGTTTTCCACAACCTTTATCTTGAAGGGCGTCAAAAGGCGTCAGTGTTTGGGAATGGGTTAATTTGGATGTAAAACAGCAAAATGATACGTATGTCACATTACAAGTGAAAACAAGAAACTTGGAATTATCAGCATACTTTTCCTTTTGTCTCAACATTTTCCTAGCTATATTGTACTATCTCTATCAACATATGTCATATCATCTGCAGCAGCATTCGATTTCTTTGTCGTTTAGTCGTTTAGGAAATAGTTAAGCGTCATCAATGACGGACATGCGCACTTACTCATGAAATAGACACGATGTTAATTTCCGGCTCATTATGTTAGATTTCATTCATTACAATTTGTCGAGTCATTGAGTCAAAACACTTATTTTAACCTTTTCCCAACCGGCAAAATTTAAGACGTGCGCCTTTTCGGTGTAACAGATCTGTGTGCAGATACCTTGATAACATGACAACTACATAGGCTTTTATCTAGAGCGAGCCCTTGTGGAGATATGAAAACCTTGATATTCTGTATTTTCTCTTTTTTCCTGCAGGCTACTAATATTTTTTGTAATCTCGATAGAATTTGTGCAATTCGTTTCAATTGAACCAAACTAAAATGCTGTTGCTTGAGTAAAGATTGACCCCAATGCGAGGAATATTTATGAAAATGCATTTTGTATGGCATATGCGTAATTATCTTAAAGTGTCAAGTATGCAAATCACCAACCTTACACTTATTAACCTGTGACACAATATTACAATTATTTAAAATGTTTATGACATTCATAACTGTATAATGACAATAATTGATACTTTTAGTTCCCCAAACAACCAACTTCCTGACTGGTCCAGTTTGAAAGTTGTTCCAGGCGACGAAATCATTTCACACATTTTGTATAATATAGATCTAGGTCAAATATTTGAGACCTGTCCGAATTCGAAGAAGGTACATTGTATAGATGACAAAATTCATTTTACAGAAAGCAAGATAAGTTTGTAAACGCTATAGCATGGAAAGCATTGGTGAGATGGAAGACAGAAAATGTTGGCCATCGCCATGTTAGAGTAAACTAATGTTTTCTGTTTTGGTCATCGCCATTTTCAACTTTTCTGTTAATGTTTTCTGTTTTGGAGACGTCAAATCCAGATCTTGATAGAGAAAGAATGCCTAGGTATTTAATATACATGTAATTCCTATTCACAGACTTGCGCGTCCAGCCAGGCCTACGTGATGCCTCACATGTGTACCAGTATCAGGATTTGCGAAAAACTATACAACATATACGCAAGTTAGCAGTAAGCCTGCGCATGATCGCAATTACGTACATTGAGGAATTATTGGTTATAGGCCTGTCCCACCTAACCGAATAGTGGCACCGAATTCGCACCGAATGTCAAGTGCGAAATTCGCTGTGTTCGTTGTCATTTTTATTCGGTGACCTTTGGTTTTCAACGATTGTGTACCGACCATACACCGAACACATAACGAACTTGTAGCGAATGTGTCGAACAGCCAACGTTGTTTCTCCGAAATATACCCCCGATTCGTTCCCAAACATCAACGAACTTCTACCGTTTGAGTAACGAATATAACGTCATATTCGGAATGGCATCGCCAGGATCGGTGTCTTCGTTAGCGGTTCGTTGAACCTTTTCGGCAAGATCGGTAAAGAAACGCACCTTCATCGGAGTGCAAACGCTAGTCTTTCGGTGAGATCATAACGAACATACCGAACAGGAATTCTTCTGCGAATTATTACCGACACCAAAACGAAAGGAACGAATGCCAGACGCAAGCCTACCGATCCCTCTGCGAACGATTACCGAACTCATTCCGAAATTTTGATTCGCTGTATTCGTTGAAAAATTTTGTGCATGCTCAAAAACTTTTTTAGGCGTCTGCGAACACCGCGTAATGTCGACGAAAAGCACAGAATGGCACCGTAAACATAGCGAACACAAACCGTTTGTGGAACGAACCTTTAACGAATACACCGAATTAAGTTCGGTAGGCATTCGGTGTAAAAATTCGGTTAGGTGGGACAGGCCTATTAGGAACAATTAAGAGAAGCGGAGAAATTGATTACCTCAAGCAATTTCTCTGTTCGACTAAATGTTTTCTCTTGTGATTTTCATTTTCGTACGATTGCATGATTCTGCATTGGGTTTATTTAAATAAATGGTTTAAAGATTACCAGGCCCCGGTTTCTCGAAAAAACTTAAGTACATTTGTATATTCTCATGAGAACATGCTCAACTTCAAAGGGATACTCTCCAACGTTGAAGGGTATTCGATTGAAGTTCACGTGGATTTCGTGTGGTTTGAGCACGGTGCTCAGATTTGAGCATGAGAACGTTCCTAAGTTTTTTTTTTTTTCGAGAAACCGGGGCCAGGTATCCATTACCACTCCAGGTGTTAAAATTCTAGACTGGTCTACATTCAAACCTGTTGCAGACGACAATTTCTATTGCATGGAACTTTTTGGGGTATTTCATGGTATACATTGTGGATAATGAAGAAATTACTTGTCAAAAGCAATTTCTTCATTCTCTAAAATACTTTCCACAGCATTTAACTTGAATTGTGTCAAAAGGCACCAGTGTGTGTAAATGGTTTAGCAAAATCAAATTGCAAATGACAGCAATATTTCCCCTTAATAAATGAAGATTTCATGCTCCCTCCTTTCGATCAGGACCAAATTATACAGCGCACTCGATAATGTGGAAATATATCAATCTATGGATTTGGGTTCGACGAAAACGACCCCTTGCGATTATAATCTAGGGGAAATAAATCTTGCGTTTACACAGAAGTAACGATCACCTCCCTCGTACATACAGTCGACACTCGTTGTGTCGAAGTCGGAGGGGCCGTCAAAATACCTCGACATATCCGGAGTTCGACTCATTCGATTTTGTTCGGCTTGGAGATATTTGATATTTGACCGTTTTTGAAACTTATCAAGTACGAATATTATTGAAATATAGTAGGAAAAGGAAAGAAATTGCTCGTGTCGAGCAATTTCTATCCTTTTCCTACTATATTTCAATGGCTGTATTCAGTTCGAAATTATTTTGTTTTGAAAAAAAAATATGTCAATAGATGAGGACGGGACCAAATTCGAACTTCGACTTAAGCGGAAATTGGACTTATCCGATGTCGACATAACGAGTGTCGACTGTATTTAAAAGCAAGAGTAACAAACTTATTACATGTTTATTTTATTATGCTCAATTGAATACATTTTCAACATTCAGGTGTAGAATATTTCCATTCTATATAGAAACAAAATGATAGTAACCTGATTATAGACTCACAAAATCGTTGATGGTCACAATTTGAAGCTGATGTAACAGTGAAATATTGCAAGAATCTTATTTGCAAGAAAAAGAAAATGAATGCCTATTGTTATCAGAAACTTCATATTTTCCGTCAGATTTTGTTACATCTTTGTTCTAGATGTGCCTGAATACATATGTACGTAGGCACTTGTAACATTATTTGATAAAATATACAAACTTAACAAAATCCATAACAAAAACAGCATACATCATTGTCAGTTTAGAAGCCATGATACTTCACTTGTCTTTTTCGTCTCTCTGAGGACAGTTCAATAAGTAAATCAAACCTGTTTTCCAATCTGTGTTTGAATATTTGACAATTATTGTGCATCGAATAAATTTGTTCAGGTAGCATTGCAGTCAGACATACATTTTAATGGCAGAATTGTTCCACAAATATCTACCAAGGCCGCCATGTTGTTTCCTGTATCACGTGACCTATTTTATCTTCACTTCCGGTACCAATACTAACACTTCCGTCGTGGTCTCTGACATCGTCTATCGATGATGTTGATGATACATGTGAGGAATCTCTGAACGATGAACTACTGGAGAAAGGCGTAGACGGAATGGAGGAGGAAAATGATGATGGTGTCTTCCAGGAAGCTGTGGATATACTGTCGTAGGTAGAGCTAGCAGCAGAGAGATTTTGTCCTGGCGAGGTGAACCGCGTGTAGAGATCGTACTGTTGTATTGGTGACAAATTAGGCACGTGACCGCCTAGACTGTGGCCCGCTTGTTGTGGTAAAGATGACGGGATTCGTACTGGAGTCGACGTGTGAGCGGACGTCGGAGGTATTCTGCAATGTCCAGGTTCTAACGGCATGTTAGGACGTCTTGAAGCGGAGACTTGCAGGTGCTTAGTCAATTCTGCCAGCGTTCTGCTGTCTACGAGTCCATTGGCTGCCAGAAATGACGTCACGTGATGAGCACACTCCTGGAATCCTGCAGCATACGACATTCTCTTGTCGGTTGTCATGGTAACGGGTTGTTGATGACGTAACTTTGTGAGATGACAGACAGTCAGTTCTAGAATGTCGGCCTTGTCGACTCGGGTCATCGGGGCCACCTGGAAAAGAAGTAATTACTTTCTTTAAACCATGAACCATGTTACCAAACATTGATCTGCAACACCATTTTTATCTGTTTGTATTGTACACTAAGAATAAGAGCATAAGTTATTAACCTTTCTGAGCGAACAGTCAAAGGTTTAGAGAAATGTAGAGGCAGTATGTTTAAAGTGACATTTCACATTTCCTTTTCATAAAGTTTACTTTTATATTATCTGAAAAGCAGATTTTCTTATTAAAATTCTGAAAAATAAAAGTCGAAATATTGAGCCGTTTACGAGAAATATATATTTTTGTGCTAAAATTAAGCAAATTGTTGTGGACGACAGTTCAGATTTATATAGAGCTTGTCATTTCTGTCTCAACTTTAAAGGCGTATTTTCGCTTATAAATAACAACTTCAAAAAACTGATAGCATTTCTACGCATTAGAATAAACAATCTTTGCATCAAGACATACCTTTAAAATATGAAATAAATGCGAAATGTCACTTTAATGATTGCAACCATGATTTTGCCAATTTCGAAAACTGGAAAGTAAAAGACAAATTTTAATCCGCCATTTAAGAGGTTTTGAAGCAAGGTGGTGAGACACTTTTTGATAAGGTTCTTGACGTTTACAAACATTTAAGTGGAGATCGAGATCGCGGATGCCAGTTGAGATGATAAAAAATCGAATTTACTCCGTCTCATTTACTTTTTTTTCTGTATCTTCAAATAAGGCCCGTAATTGCGTATTGGTCTGATTTATCTTGGTTTAATGTACGCGCATAATTTAGATATTCTACTCACATTTTGTTTAACTGTATCATCAACCAAGGCCCGTAACTGTGTAATACTCTGGTTCATCTTTATTCAATGTACACGGAAAATACATAATTATCTACATGTATTTAGAAAGTCTACTCACATTTAGTTTGACTGTATCATCAATCAAGGCCCGTAACTGTGTAATACTCTGATAATAATTTACCCTGGTTTAATGTACGTGGATAATACATAATTATATATATTTAGATATTTTATTCACATTTTGTTTGACTGTATCATCAATCAAGGCCCGTAACTGTGTAATACTCTGCTTTATGATTCACGCTGGTTTAATGTACGCGGATAATACATATCTTATTTTTCTATCTATTTAGATATTCTACTCACATTTTGTTTGACTGTATCATCGATCAAGGCCCGTAACTGTGTAATACTCTGATTCATACGTTCTCGTCTTTTCTTCTCGATGAGGGGCTTCCTGATCTGCATTGTTGGTAGAAATAGAATAATAAGTGTTCATTTTATCGAATAGACTAAAATGGCACAAATTATATACATGTGTAATCTGGTCACGATATTATGGCACGTGTTTACAAAGTTTACCTATGTTAACGACACAATATTAAACTCCAAACTACTAGCCGCGTGCGATTTAGGCCAAAATTGGTCTTCCGGAAGAAGAAGCCCATACATTCTGTTCGTTTTAGCTCTTCTGAAATCAGAAGAGTCACGTGACAAGCACTTCCGACTAAATCGAACGGGCATCTTCTATTTCTGGAAGCTCTTCTAGCTCTTCCATTTTTGAGCAGAAGACGGAAGACGGAAGATGTCACGTGGTCGGCAACATGAATGCGTCTTTAGTTACAAAGTACAGATTTTCTCAATTACTGAAAATCGCTTGTTTACAGCTAGTTTGTATTAGTTTTGGGATCAAAACGAGAACAAAACTTGTGCTTTTGAAAAAGAAGTGCCTTTATCAGTACAACGTAGTAGTATCAGGAAGGGTATCCAGTCTACCGAATTGGAGCTGGCCGTTCTAATTTCCTCCTTTTTGAAGAGCTTTTCGATAGAAAAGCCACTTCCGTTTTCAAGACATGTTCGATTTATTTTTGGCCTTCTGTCTTCTGCTTGTCTTCTATCACATGACTTAGTCTCTTCTATGACGTGTTCTTCTGGAAGAGGAAGATGTTATATCGCACACGCCTACTGTAACATTGTATGTATAGTGGACTCACGCTATCGTGAGCGATTCACGATATGTCCAATATCTACCCAAAGGTAAGACAGGGTAATGAGATAAACTTATTGGGTGCGTTCAGGGTTCTCCCATCGGTAGCCATCGGTGCCGTTGGTAACCATCGGTAGCCATCGGTAACAGTCGGCATACCGATGGATATTTTGTTGGTAACCAATTGTCCCGAGAGTAGACAAGTCGGGTAGCATCGGTAGCCTCGTTTTAATTACAGTAAGATGGCGGATAACAATCCAACTACGGCGTTCCTAATCATATATTTTCTTCAATAGCAAACGAATAGCATTCTAACCGTTCTTGATAGAATTTATTGTAATAGTTGAAGCTACAGTTATTTTATTTAGCCATTTATTTCTGAAAATATCTTTTTATTCATAATTTTTGAAAACGAACGATCACTCTGCGGGGAGAATACGCTCTTGGTAATTGATTATTCGCCTTTTTTAACCGATCGGTACAACTTTCGTTCAGAGTTTGTTGGTTGCCGACGGTGCCATCGGCTACCGATGGTACCATCGGTAGCCGACGGTAAATACACTCGGTAACCGATGGGAGAACCCTGAACGCACCCATTGGTTTGTTAAAAAGGTTACGGTCTATTGCGTTCTGAGGTAAAACCCCACTGTTTACGATAATACATTGGGTCCGAAAATGGTCACAATATAGAGATAGATAGATAGATAGATTTTATTTGGTAAAAGATGATGACAATACATGGTACATGTTATAAAACATAATGGTAAAAAGTATCACAGTATGTTATATAACCCATGTCTGCCCCATCCAAACCTGGATTGACACAAAAAAGAGATCCGTGATCTTTTATTTCCATTGTGGACCCATGTCTGGATGTGGCTTACACAGAGAGGCATATCGAATATTACTAAATTGAGTTATTACATTAAATTAAGTTATCACAATTAAAATGACTAAATTACGTTATCACAAATAAAATGAACATGGCTTTAAATAAAGACAATTGCAAAATATCACAGATAAAGAGATTGTACAAATCATTGTTATAAAGACTCCAGTAGATATTTGCGGACACTGGTTTTGAACGTCGAAATGGATGATTCATTTTTGATTGTCGTTGGTAAGCTGTTCCAAAGGCTGCAACCCATATAAGAAAATGACTTTCTTCCATGGGTCCCTACCTTTGGAACAGCAAAGCAACCATTTCTGCTAAATCTAGTACAATAAGAATGTGATGTGGCTGCTTCTATAAATTGTTCTGACAAATATTTAGGAGCTGTTCCGTTTTTAATTGGACGTCCGAAAGGACGTACAATTCTTATAACCACTTTTGGACAGGCGAAATGGGTTTTCATTACCAAAAAACCCTTCCTCAGACTCAATTGCCAGTTGACCAAAATTCAAAATAGATTTTGCGACCATACAGGAAAACTGTCGTATCTTTTCCTACTTTCTATGTGTTCTCTAACAAATACTATAATATTCATTGGCCGATTCAATTCATGCCACGTCTTAACCAACTTTACGATCTTTTTTCGATTTAATCATTTTCTTGTAGTTTTTTGACTTTCGTAATATTTATTGTGTAAAGGGTAAGATCTTTAGAAAGCGATACATGCATACACTATGGTTATAATGTAAACAGACACCCTATATCATCAGCAGCAGCGATAGCTCAAACGGGAAAAGATTAACCTCGCAACCTTTTTTCAGTTTGAAATTTGGAACGCCGTTGGTTCAAAACCAGTTCGGGTTATTTCTTCTGTAAAGCGTTTGTTAAAACGTTTGTTTTTCTTGATGTGTTTACTGAAAACACACATTTTAGAATGATTACCCAAATTTAATGCACGTATTGTGTATGATAGGTTCCTTTTCTTTGATCATTGTTGTTTAAGTCTTTGACATATTTAAAGGAACGGTGTTTCGACGAGACGTACTTTGGAACCAGGGTTTTGAAATTTATTATCGGGGAGTGAGTTCATTTCGCAACTCGGGTTCGACTCGATGACAAAACGGGGTTCCATCTGAACAGCCTCAGATGAGACACTAGTGAAATCCACCTATTCAGAAAAATAGTTGCTCTTACGAGTTTTTTTCTCCAGCATCTGTATCACTGATATTTGACAGTATCATGACCTATTTACATACTGTTCGATGATCATGACAACAATGATTATTACTAGTATAAGACTAAGTGACAGCGATCTGTATTTATTTCGTTTAAGTGACCCGTTTACGTGTATTGAGCTAAGAAGATGAAGCAATGGGTCTGCAACAGATGGTACCTGGATGATCGTATGAATATGTGTACAGATAGGGACATTGCTATTCTCAAATTTTTGTTGATAATGATATGAAGATTTAAATTGCTTATTGTACTCCACTGCCATTTTCCCGACGGCACGTTCCCAATTTCTTCTTTTTATGCACATCTGTAGATGTAAGGATGCTGCGGTAGTACTTGTATGAGGAATCCATGGTTAGGTGCTCCAATTCATCTGGTATTTTGTTTCAGGAAAAGTATGTATTGAATTTGTTTTGTAACCACAACCAGGAAAACTGCTACCGTGTTTTTTTTTTTCTTTTTTTACTCCAAACAGGAATAATCAAAGTGCTGTCAGCACTGTAGATTGGGCATCACTGAGAAATTGATATTGTGACAAAAGGACAATATGCTGATTTTCAAAATTGCCCCATTCTCTATTCGATGGTTTTTTAAGCATTTTCTATGAAGCGAGTAAAAAGGCGTCATCGTTTGGAAAATGGTTAATCAATGTGTAGGCAAACGTGCATATGTGATAAAAACAAGTTGAATGTACACCCTCCAGGTGAATCCAAATGGTGAGGCTGTTTGGGAAAAGGAAATGTTACACTTTACCGGATTTTACATTAAATCAACATGTTGAATTATTCTTATTCTTAGCCAATCAGAATAATACCAAGTACGGACCCATTATAGAGGCTTAGCCTTACTGATCTCTGATCTGCAACTCGGTCTGCAAACATATTTCGATTAAATAGAATGCACTTGTTCATTGGATCAAAAGATCAGTCTAAGAACAGAATATGTGGTAAAAATGTTAAAATTCTACAAAACGGCAAAACTAAGACGATGATTTTACTTTGATTAACATAATTTAAAATCACAGTGTTTATACTCTATAGCCTCGAACCATTCGTCCTTTTCCAAACAAGACATTGTTGTGAAGCAAATAATATGAAACATACAAAGAAAACCAGAAATTTCTCCTTTGTCCCAATGTTTTCTGTGCTTCATTGTACATAACATGATTTCATCTTTATCGTCACCCGTTTCGTCGTCTGCAACTCTTTCTAATTTGAACCACTCTAAGATATTGTCGTTTGGAAGAGCCTTTAACACACTGAGTTAAAAAAACAATAAAGATAAAGCGATCAATGCAGAATAAATCCTTAACCCAATTTCAAGCAAATAAATCGTTACTTTGTTTGGTCTTTCTGAGAAGAAAATATTGTGGGAAATGAAGAACTAGCTTTTCACAACCATTTCTTCATTTTCTACCATGTTTTCCAAACACATAATATTTCATGGGAACCTAAAGGTGTCAGAATATAGGAATGGGTAAAGCGCACACATTGTATCTAGTGAATGGGCTAAGGTGGCAGTGGGCTACAGTGGCAGTGTCATAGTAGTGACCCAGTTAAACACCTGGCAATGCATTCACTGATAAACAACCATTGAAAGTCAGAGCAGTAATATTGTAACTATATGGAATTTATCTGAGAGTTACACTATTTTGCTTTCAAGCTCTTTACTCAACGGATAAGATTGTAAAAACGCTGAAAATACTAATAGGTATTTAATTTAAGGGAAAATTTCATCAAATGTAATTATTAACCCTCTCCTTATTTGTCGCAAAAGTGAGAGAGATGAAAAACTTTGAAGATATTGACTGATAAAGGATGTTTCTGTGGTGTTTGAAATAACATAGTTTGGCTTGAACACATATCTCAGCGGGTTAGGGTTAGAACGTAGTGTCTGGAGTATTGTCTAGAGTGAAAAACTGGTTTCTATAGATTGGGCTATAAATAGCCCAATCTAAAAATCAAAGTGCTTGGAACACTATATTTAGACGCCTCTCATTGATTGAGCGGAATTGTATGTAAATGATCGGCGTTTCATTACTTTATTTCGTTGAATTTGTGTTAAGATCGATTCTAAATCATTGCGGTCGTTTTTTCGCCAACGATGGTGGAGATAGAAGTCGAACAAGAGTGCCATGGTCACAATATACGCCGCCACTTATAAAACTTGAGACAAAAAACAATGACATTGACAAGGATTTATAAATATTCACACAAAAACCTGTAAAAAGTTGTGTTCACAAAAAGGTTTTTATAAATATCCAGTCAAAAACCTGGAAGGAATTGCGTTAACGAGACTGAAATATCATTAAGCCCTAGAGACTAAGATTGAAGGGGGCATAACTCAGGCAAAAATCAATAAACCATAAAATCCATACTTCATGCACATCTACCAATTAAGGTAATAACATCCACCAAGTTTCATAAGGATCCAGTCAGAATCTTAGAAGAAGTTGTGTTGACAAGGCTGCAATTTCAATCAGCCCAAGAGACTAAGTTTTAAGGGGGCATAACTCTAGAAAAAATCAACGAACCATAAAATCCTTCCTTCATGCACATCTACCAATTGAGGTGATAACATTGACCAAGTTTCATTAAGATCTAGCCAGAAACTTAGGAGGAATTGTGTTGACAAGGCTGCAATTTCAATAAGCCCCAGAGACTAAGTTTTTAAGGGGCATAACTCAGGCAAAAATTAACGAACCATAAAATCCTTCCTTTAGCACATCTACCAATTGAGGTGATAACATTGACCAAGTTTCATTAAGATCCAGCTAGAAACTTAGGAGGAGTTGCGTTGACAAGGCTGCAATTTCAATAAGCCCCAGAGACTAAGTTTTTAAGGGGCATAACTCAGGCACAAATCAACGAACCATAAAATCCTTACTTCATGCACATCTACCAATTGAGGTGATAACATTGACCAAGTTTCAAGAAGATCCAGCCAGAAACTTAGGAGGAGTTGCGTTGACAAGAAAAGTGGACGGACGTACGGACGGATGGACGGATGGACGGACGGATGGACGGACGGACAGGCGGAGAAGATGACGCCAATATACGTCCGCCTCCGGCTGCGTATAAAAAAGATGATTAAAAAGAACAATGTCTGAGTAGAATTCGAACCCAGGGCCTTTCGGATATGACATGTGTAAAGAGTACAAGGTGAGTGCTCTGCTAAGTGAGCTATCGCGGCTTTCATTTATGTAGCGTGTTTGCTTACATTTTGAATAAATTGCTTTGTAGCGTACTTTATAAAATCAATGAAAAGTATAACTGACGAAAATACTCATAGTAAACCGAAACAAGAAGACAAAAATGCTAATCGCATGGCCTTAATTGAATTTGGTAATCAAATTAATAGTGATTATTCATAGAGACAAATCAGTTGTCTTGAAACGGCAAGCAAATCAATTTGAAGCCTGAAAAGGGTTTTCTGGTATTAAGGCCGATTTCGTATTTCCGAAACCGATCTTATAAAATTAAACACAGAAGAATGAATAAAATAATATCTTTCGTTCATGTACAATCCCGCTCAATCAATCAGAGACGTCCAATTACAGTGCTCTAAGCACTTTGATTTATCTTGTAAACATGTAGCAATGTAATTTCTTCAACTCTTTTGCTAACTGGAAGCCAGTTCAATGTCCTATAGTGTGTATCTAAGATACGAGAACGATGGTGCAAATCTAAAACAAATCTAATAATTTTGTTTTGAAGTACCTGGAGTTTATCAGTCCATTTTTTGTTTAAGCTAAAATACCAGAAGACACATGTATAGTCAAAATAACACTGAATTAATGCAGAAACTAACAATTTTCTAGTATGCAACGAGAGAAACTTATTCTTACGATAGAGAAACTTGAGTCTTGCTGTCGCCTTCTGCAATAGAGAACTAACCATATTTTCACCAGATAAACTTTGGTCAAGAATTGCACCAAGATATTTCACATGTGAAGTAGAATTGATAGTATTACCATCACAAACAACATTTATTTTACTATTTGATTTTAACTTTTGTTTTGTACCAAAAAGAATGGATTCAGTTTTCCCTAGGTGTAAAGACAACTTGTTATCTATAAGCCAGGATCTCACTGCATTAAGGTCATCAGACAACGCATTTTCGACAAAAGACCTGTCTTTATCTGAAACTAAAATAGCGGAATCATCTGCATAAAGAAGAAGTTTGTTTTTTATAACAGCAGACATATCATTCACGTAGATCAAAAATAACAGGGGACCAAGAATAGAACCTTGTGGGACACCACAAGTTATATTTTCAAAAGAAGACTGAGTTTTGTTTATGTCAACAAGTTGCTTCCTGTCAGTAAGATAAGACATAAACCAACTGATGATATCGCTACCGAATCCGATTTCTTCCAGTTTCATGATAAGAATAGAATGGTCAACTGTATCAAAGGCCTTTTGTAGGTCTAGTAACACCATTCCCACAAAATGGCCTTTGTCCATTTGCTGTCTTATGAAATCTGAAAGATGAATAAGACAGGTGTCTGTCGAAAATCCCTTCCTGAAACCAGACTGAAGATCATACAAAATATTTTTATCATTTAAATACGACTCTACTTGGTCAAAAACCACTCGCTCAAATATTTTTGAAACAACGCTTAAAATTGATACAGGTCTATAGTTTCCTACATCAGTCTTGTCATTCTTTTTAAATAAGGGGACAACTCTAGCTGACTTAAGGTCAGGTGGAACAATACCTTGAATTAAAGAAAGGTTAATCACATGGGCTAACGGGCCAGCAATAATAGACGAGCAATCAAGAATGAAACGTGCAGGAATACCATCTAAACCAGTAGATTTGTCTGCATGTAGCTTGTTGAGATATTTCAAAATAGTATTTTCATTGACTAATGAAAAAGAGAAACTGTTTTTTATTACACTCTTTTCAGAATAAAACAAATTTACAAATTTCCTGCCAAACTTCAAAGACGGGACAGGAAGATTTGATACAATAAATCACAATAAAATCACAATATCGCGTTTTAGTTATAATGGTTCGAATCTTGCAGGTGTCTTACTTGTAAAATTGTGCTGAAAATTAAGAACACTTTTCCCTCGTTTACATAGGCAAAATTATAATAAACCGTTTCCAAACGATCGACTTTGAGGATCGGTCAGTTTGGTAGGGGCTGTCGACAACAAAATGATATCAAAAATTGTTTAACCCTTTCCTAAACGACAAAATATTAGATCAGCCTGGTTCAAAAGGAGCTAAAGACGACAAAAAGGGTGTTACTTTGTGTATGGAAGTTGTAAATCATAGCAAGGAAAATATTGAGGCAAAAGGAGAAAATGCTGATCATCAGCATTTTCTTCTTTTTCTCCAATGTTTTCCCAAGCAATTTCTATTAGGGGCGACAAAAGCAGTTCTCGTTTTGGAAAGGGTTAAATAGCATAGAACCTATCAATTGGTGGTTATCAGCATTTTCTTCTCGTCTTACAGTGTTTTGCAGTATTGTTTCTACTTGGGATATCTGTTATCAAAAACATGAAAGCCTGTTGTTAGGGAAAGTGGAAAGATATTCAAGATTACTAAACGGGAAGCCATTTTAGATATTACATCTATACTAAACGCTTTTTCGTATGAATAATCGACACGTGTTTTTTTTTTTTTTTTTTTTTTTTTTTTTTTTTTTTTTTTTTGATTTAACACACAGTTGAATCACAAACATTTATTCAATCTAGTATGTTTTTTTTGTTTGTTCTTTTTTTCAAAACTATGTTTTGATGTCTTAAAAACAAACATGGCAGCTGAACGGTACAGGAATAAAATTACCTTTCTGAGATAGGAGCCATCGCCATCTGTCATTTGTTTGCTTGTTCCAACCATGTTTGTAGATAGTTTTTTCGTAGTGTTCAATGTTTACATGTACCAGTTGCTGGTGAGATGTGTACCAACATCAGATTGTTCCAGAGTTTTATATGCTCGTGCCATCAGACTTGACACGTGCTTACAACAATTACTAAAGGATGTCTTTAATTAATCGTTCTTTAATTGGTGTCAATTGAGCAAACAATTAGAAGAGTAAGTGTGTCTGTCCTTAAAAACAATTACTCAATTTGTTCACACATCATTTAACAGTTTGCTATAACTGATTGTTAGGACAATAATAATAGGTCGTCCTTTAAATTATCATATTTAAAGTGACATTTCAGAATTTTTTGTCATAAATTTTACTTTTATTTTTATCTGAAAGAGCATATTTCCTTATGAAAATTCTGAAAATTTCAAGCCAAAATATTGCGGCGTTTACGAGAAATTTATATTTTTGTGTTAAAATTGAACAAATTGTTGTGGACAACAGTTCGGATTTATATGCAATTTATCGATTATGTCTCAACTTTAAATGTGTGTTTCTCGCTTATTTGCAACAACTTCAAAAAACTAATAGTATTTATACTCATTAGAATAACCAATTTTGGCATCAAGACATACTTTAAAAAATTGAAATTGGAATGAAATGTCCCTTTAACTGAAAGCTTGTCATTCCATTAAATACCAATGCAGTTATTCAAATTTGTGTATTTTCTGGATTTTGAGCAAAAGTTAAAAATGAAATACTCAAGAAATCTGTCAAAAATATCAAAATATTATTCTTGTAATTGTTATGTGTTTCATCTATATTGCAATGCCACGATTTTGAATGAATGATATCGTTACATAATCTTACTATATACCATTCATTTTCGCATGTGGCAATTTTGTAGACTTTTCCCATTAAAAAGTTCCCACACAGGACACAATTGATTACAAAATCGATTTTGTACAATACAGTATATAAATATTTAGACAAAAGGAGCATAAGCTGGTTTACAGCTTTTTCTCAATTTGCCTCAATGTTTCACCTTAGCAATCTTTTCTATATTGACGTCGAAACCAGGTATTGTTTGGTAGACTTAAATAATATGAATACGTTGCTTTACGGCTGACTTGACTTTAATCCCTATCCCCCGAAAGAGATCACTGTCCTTTGAGATGTTTTTAAAAGGTTGTCTCTGAAGTCCAAGATGGGCGTAACGGTTTGGAACCTTTAAACCTTTCCCAATCAAGTCGTGGTTTTGACGTCCAAAAAGGCTTGGGAAAACATTGAAGAAAAAGAGGAAAAAATACTGATAGTCAGAACTGTGTCCTTTTGTCTAGAATCATGTGCAAGGTTTCAGCCTAAGTAAACAGCATCATTCAGTAGAAACAGGTGTCCGACTCACATACACATGAAACCTTAACAAAAGCATTAACCCTTTCCCAAACGGCATAATGTTAGAGTGATCCACTTCTAAAAGTGCCACAAATGACAAAATGGAAGTCATTAAACATAGAATTTGTGTAAAATATGGCATAGAAAATATTGAGACAAAAGGAGAAACTGCTGGTTATCAGCAGTTTCTTCTTTTGTTTCAATGTTTTCCCAAGCCTTTCCTATTAGGGACGTCAAAACCAGGTCTTGTTTGGGAAAGGATTAAGCCAACGCTACCGGAATAGCCCCATCCATTTGCGAGTAGTCGCGTTAAATATGCTGGTTATCAAAATTTTCATCTTTTGTTTCAATACTTTCCCAGGCGTCATTTACAGGAGACGTCAAAGAGTTTAGTATTTGTTCTAGAAGACGGTTGCCCGTTAGGCACACTTGTCTAGCTCGAATAGCTCAGTCGGTATGGCTAGAGTATAACAAGGTGGACTTTGGTAAACATTGTGGAAAATGAAGAAATTGCTTGTGACCTGCAATTTCTTTATTTCCCACGTTTCTAACCATAAAGACCCATAAAATCACAATTTCATTCGTTTGATATTGCCGTCTGCATCCTTTTTTAACTAAAATTTTGACGTCTGCTAATGAGTTAACCCATAACCACACAGTAACTCTTTTTGATCCCCCATGGCTTTGAAAACATCATGGAAAATGAAGAAATTGCTTGTGAAAAGCAATTTCTTCATTTCCTACAATGTTTTCTACACAGAGAGACCACAATATGCAATATTTCATGCACTTGAAATTGACGTCTGCTACGTCTTTGAAATTGGAACTGTCCATAATTTTGTCGTTTGGTAAAGGGTTAAACCAATCATCAATTGTAAGCCACTATAGCTCATTTGCTACACAACTCTGGAGAATGGATCAGGGATTGGTGCTCCAGGTCACCAACACTAACATACCATGCAGGCGGATTTTGTCCAGTTATGTCTACAAAAAACCACCAGGATATTCTAAGATCAACAAGGCATGGATTTGACGCTTTCCCAGACAACACCTAGCTTTGGTGTCCCTTGGGTAAACATTGAAAGCTTGGGAAAACATTGAAGCCAAAAAATAAATGCTCACAACCAGCAGTTTCACCCTTTGTCCCAATATTTGGGGAAACTATTGTTGTGCATCAATTCAATCTCCACCATCATCCATTATGTTGTCCTCAACAACTTTGAAATTTGAACAGTCTAAATTTTAGCAATTTTCGAAAAGTTAAATAAAAGTGGTCCAAAAGAAAGACAAACTGCATTGTGTGCATTAAATCCTTTTTAATTTCTTTTTAAATTCCCCTAAGTATCATTTCTTTATCCTTTAACAGTTGGTTCCAATATATTCACCAATGAGTCTACTCCCCGTTTAAATTTTAAAATTATGCAATGACAGATCTCCATGGTTCAGACTTTCAGTCATTCAAATAGCTTATTATGCCATATAAAGTGGGAAAACATTTAGCTTAGATATTGAAAAGGGGCCTTCATGGCATTTGAGGCAACCATGCATGCAGACTTATGCTCTCCCGTCATAGCTTCAATAGGGCCTATATATAAACTGTAAGAATGTCAAAGCTACAGATAGGAAGGGGTAATGTTTGTATTTTCTAAATACAAAATATCTTCTAGGTTTGGATTTGAAGTAAGAAATCATTGACTGGCATTTTTAAAACGCCTCTTTCAACTGTTATGACTGAAGAATGCCTTTACCACCCCTCCTATCTATAGCTCTGAGAGTACCCATAGATCCTGATCAAATTTCATTTATTGGCAGGATGTATTGATGATTGTACTAGTCAATAAAGGCAAAGGGGTAGTATTCACCATCCAGTTTTATTCCCAGTATGGCTGTAAAATTACAAAACAATCCATCTGATTGGGCGAGACAAATGTCTCGTCCAATCAGATGGCTTGTTATGTAATTTAGAATTAGAAAATGTATTTAGGACTTTTGGTGAATACGGGCCCAGATCTCAGCTCAATTATTTACAATTACTGTTGAATACAGAGCCCAATGACACATGAGATAAAACCATTTAATCACTGTTGACATGTCATTTTGCCCGTTTTTGTTGTCGACTCCGGTAAATGTCATTGACGGGCGGCGCAGGACCGCTGGCAGATTCTTCCTCATCACTCCCCTCGTTGTCCGTCACACGGCGTTTTCTTCCCGACGCAAACTCCAGCGATAATAAAGTCCCAGCATCCAGCTTTAAGTTTCCGTCACCGAAACCATTCTCCACTACAACTGGTGCTAAAATACAGAAAATTCATGATCCAATCGTTGGCCTTTAATGCCATAACTAAAGAAAATTTGAAACAAATTTTCCTTTACTATTTGACATTGTTGATAAAAGAAATTTAATTATTTGAATGAATGTAGTCTAAACAAAATTGAGCAGAAAACATTTCTTTGATAAATTATCATGGTTTCAATATGTGTACAAGACTGTTATCATTGTTGGCGTAAATTTTTATTGAATAATGTTGATTGCTGATTGATACTTATAGTGCTAAGATGATGTAGTAATAGTTGATTTTTCATGTCATAACTACAGAGCTTGAATTAGAAAACCCTAGAATTCCAAAATTCTGGACCTAGATGAAATGGAACAGCACATTATAGCGGAAGCTCGAACTGCAAGATACAACTAGCTAAATGCTGCCTTTACTATCTAGCATTAATTTTGTCCCTTTAATTTTCTCTTAAGTTCAACATGAAACTCTTGAATGATCGAAGGTAAGTTTCTTTGTATATAAATATAATTACCATGTCGTTATTTCACTTTTACATATTGATCTATGATTAGTAGTAATTTTAATTGCCATACATTTTACATTTATGACAGGACTTTCTTATTTCTTCTAACCTTAAGCTTTAGCGTATATATTTCTTATTTAAAATAGCCTATGCCGTTTTAGTCCTAGATGAATGTAACTATTCCATGTTCTCTAAACATAATTTCTTTTTTCCGTATGTCCCTACCATGTATTTTTCCTCTGCAACTGCTTGCAATTTAGAAAAGTTGGTCTTAAAAATCTTTCACATTTGAATAAAGGGTTTGAAGTGCATTGCATTTTACCATGTGACCTTATATGCAACATTTCATTGGTTAAATTTGGAGTAAAGTCAACATCAAATATAATAAAGTGCATTACTCATACAAATGTGACGCGTCACGCACAAAGAGACCATCTGGGAAGTTCTTTAAACTTATGAATGCGAAAAAAAAAACAAACAAAAAAAAACAAAAAAACATCGGACCATACAGAGGTCAGATTTTGCTTACATACATTCTAGGTATAGAAAACCCTTTTACAACGACCAGTTTTGACTAGGGTCGATGCTTTCAAAATTTCCAGGTGATCTCATTTTGCATGCTGGGTCATAAATAATTTATTATGCGAAAAAAAAAACAACAACATCGCTGTACAACTGTTGTCGCTTTTGACTGATAGGCAACCCTTTATTTAGATAACATTTTAATAAATTATACCTTCACATCAGAAATTCACTACGGTTCCGTTCGATCCCCAAATGCTCCAAAAATGCATTTGAACACGCGAAATATAAATGATACAAGTCAGACATTGGCACACTAAACCATTTTCACCTTCTGTGGCTTAATTAAATCGTGAAGCGATGCAATCACTCATCAGCATTTCTCTACTTTTCAACACAGTCATTCCTCGTAACTGCAGCTTTAAACAAGGCGCAGTTACAAGAATGTGGTTGAAAAGCGACGTTTTGCTTCGTTTTTCTCATTTTCCCCCAAAGATTATTGTTTGCATCAAAATCAAGCCTTGTTTTGGAAAGTGTTACATTCAATGGTATAGGCTTACACGATTGTGTTGTTTGGGAACGGGTTTAAATCAAGCAAAGGACTGTTTTAACTTTTATTGTCTTGAACTGCAGTTCAGTCCCTGATACGACAAATTTCATATCCGAAAATTCGATAAAAGTAAATTCCTCTCTCCCCAATGCACAATTGTTTGATTGAGACACAGTACATGCGAATTGAATGCCAGCTACACATGGTAAGTTGTACCAACCACCTCAACGGTTCTAGTTATTTTAAAAACCCTTTCCAAAACGGCAAAATTTCGGACTGTTCCAGATTCAAAGATGATGCAGACGACAATTTCGGATGAATATAATTCTATATTTTTTTGGTATTTTGGGGTAGAAAACATTGTGGGAAATGAAGAAATTGCTTGTTACAAGCAATTTCTTCATTTTCCATGAAGTTTTCCAAAACTTTTATCTTGAAGGGCGTCAAAAGGCGTCAATGTTTGGGAATGGGTTAATTTGGATGCTAAACAGCAAAATGATACGTATATGTCACATTACATGTGAAAACAAAAACTTGGAATTATCAGCATTTTTTCCTTTTGTCTCAACATTTTCTTAGCAATATTTAGACTGGGTTCCAGACTGATCATTTTCCCTCCTTTACTTTCTCCGGTCTAAAGATCGTCAATATCGACACGATCAAAAACGGATGCCGCAATATGTAACGGGTATTGATTTTTATGCGCTATCTTATTGACCAAATTGTATATTGACGACTGGACCCAGGCTAAGCAATATTTTACTATCTCTATCAACATCTGTCATATCATCTGCAGCAGCATTCGATTTTTTGTCGTTTAGGAAATGGTTAAATGTCATCAATGACGGACATGCGCTCTTACTCATGAAATAGACACGATGTTAATTTCCGGTTCATTATGGTAGATTTTTCATTCATTACAATTTGTCGAGTCATTGAGTCAAAACACTTATTTTAACCTTTTCCCAAACCATTGCAAAATTTTAGACGTGTTCGTTGTGAGAGATACTTTGATAAAAGTAGGGTGTGTGAAAAGTATGATTCACTATGAAGAAGAACATAGTGAGACAAAAGTCGAAATTGTTGGAATATGATTTTCCGCATTTTCTTCTTTTGTCTTCCTACACTAAGAATGCCAAGCTTGTTGTGAGCAGATAGCAACATATTTGACCAATCTCAAGCTAAAGATTTTGATATCACTATTATGGGAAACACTCCCTTTCCCTAACCGGCCCGGTTATGCCAACTAGGCCTTCACGGGCTTTTTTTAATGTGGAGATATGGAAATCTTTGTATACTGTATTTTCTTCTTTTCCCTTCTGGACTTCTCTGCTATCAATGTTTTGTAACCTCGATAGAATTTGTTTTGTCTTAGGCAATTTGTTTCAATTTGAAGCTATCTATAATGCTGTTGTTTGGGAAAGATTGACTCCAATGCGAGAAATATTTATGAAAATGCATGGCATGCGTAATCTTAAAGTGTCAAGTATGCAAATCACCAACCCTATACTTATTAACCCGTGACGCAAAATTACAATTATTTGAAATGTGTAAGACATTCATAACTGTATAATGAGATTAATGACAATAATTGATACTTTGAGTTCCCCAAACAACCAACTTCCGGACTGGTCCAGTTTGAAAGCTGTTGCAGACGAAGAAATCATATCACACGTTTTATATAATATATGTCTAATATATGTCCGAATACAAAGAAGGTACATTGAATAGATGAAGGTCTATTAAAACTATATAGCATGGAAATCATTGGCGAGAAGGAAGACAGAGAAAATGTTGGTCATCGCCATGTTAATGTAAACTAATGTTTTCTGTTATGGTCATCGCCATTTTCAACTTTTCTGTTAAAGTTTTCTGTTTTGGAGACGTGAAAACCAGATTTTGATTGAGAAAAATGTTGTATTCAATATAATCCCGATTCACAGACTCGCGCGTCCAGCCAGGCCTACGTGATGCCTTACATGTGTACCAGTATCAAGATTTGCGAAAAACTACACTATGTGCAATCAAGCAGTATGCCTACGCATGCTCACTATTATTTCAGTGAGGAATTATTGGTTAGAAACCATTGCGAGAAGCGGAGAAATTGATTACCTCAAGCAATTTCTCTGTTCCACTAGATGTTTCCTCTTTTGATTTACATTTTCTCATTATTCCGTGATTCGACATTGGGTTTATATTATAAAATAAAATGGTTTATCCATGACCAGGTATCCATTACCAGGTGCTAAAATTTAAACTGGTCTAAAATCAAACCTGTTGCAGATTGCATGGAACATTTTGTGTATTTCTTGGTAGAATAAATTGTGCCTAATGAAGAAATTACTTGTCAAAAAAAATCTTCATTCTCTACAATATTTTCCACAGCCTTTAACTTGAATGGTGTCAAAAGGCACCAACCAATGTGTGTAAATGGTTTAACAAAATCAAGTTGCCGATGTCAGCAATATTTTCCTGTATGAAATAAAGAGTTCATGCTCCCTCCTTTCGATCAGGACCAAATTATACAGCGCACTCGGCAATGTGGAAATCTATCAATCCATAGATTTGGGTTCGACGACCCCTTGCTATTATAATCTAGGGGAAATAAATCTTGCGTTTACACAGAAGTAACGATCACTTCCCTCGCACATACAGTCGACACTCGTTGTGTCGAAGTCGGAGGGGCCGTCAAAATACCTCGACATATCCGGAGTTCGACTCATTCGATTTTGTTCGGCTTCGAGATATTTGATATTTGACCGTTTTTTTAAACTTATCAAGTACGAATATTATTGAAATATAGTAGGAAAAGGAAAGAAATTGCTCGTGTCGAGCAATTTCTATCCTTTTCCTACTATATTTCAATGGCTGTATTCAGTTCGAAATTATTTTGTTTTGAAAAAAATATGTCAATAGATGAGGACGGGACCAAATTCGAACTTCGACTTAAGCGGAAATTGGACTTATCCGATGTCGACATAACGAGTGTCGACTGTATTTAAAAGCAAGAGTAACAAACTTATTACATGGTTATTTTATTATGCTCAATTGAATACATTTTCAACATTCAAATGTAGAATATTTCCATTCTAGAAACAAAATGATAGTAACCTGATTATAGACTCACAAAATCTTAGATGGTCACAATTTGAAGCTGATGTAACAGTGAAATATTGCAAGAATCTTATTTGCAAGAAAAAGAAAATGAATGCCTATTGTTATCAGAAACTTCATATTTTTCCGTCAGATTTTGTTACATCTCTGTTCTAGATGTTCCTGAATACATATGTACGTACACTTGTAACATTATTTGATAAAATATACAAACTTAACAAAATCCATAACAAAAACAGCATACAACATTGTCAGTTTAGAAGACATGATACTTCACTTGTCTTTTTCGTCTCTCTGAGGACAGATCAATAAGTAAATTAAACCTGTTTTCCAATCTGTGTTTGAATATTTGACAATTATTGTGCATCGAATCAATTTATTCAGGTAGCATTGCAGTCAGACATACATTTTAATGGCAGAATTGTTCCACAAATATCTACCAAGGCCGCCATGTTGTTTCCTGTATCACGTGACCTATTTTATCTTCACTTCCGGTACCAATACTAACACTTCCGTCGTGGTCTCTGACATCGTCTGTCGATGAAGTTGATGATAAATGTGAGGAATCTCTGAACGATGAACTACTGGAGAGAGGCGTAGACGGAATGGCGGAGGAAAATGATGATGGTGTCTTCCAGGAAGCTGTGGATACACTATCGTAGGTAGAACTAGCAGCAGAGAGATTTTGTCCTGGCGAGGTGAACCGCGTGTAGAGATCGTACTGCTGTATTGGTGACAAATTAGGCACGTGACCGTGTAGACTGTGGCCCGCTTGTTGTGGTAAAGATGACGGGATTCGTACTGGAGTCGACGTGTGAGCGGACGTCGAAGGTATTCTGCAATGTCCAGGTTCTAACGACATGTTAGGACGTCTTGAATTGGAGACTTGCAGGTGCTTAGTCAATTCTGCCAGCGTTCTGCTGTCTACGAGTCCATTGGCTGTCAGAAATGACGTCACGTGATGAGCACACTCCTGGAATCCTGCAGCATATGACATTTTCTTGTCGGTTGTCATGTTAACGGGTTGTTGATGACGTAACTTTGTAAGATGACAGACGGTCAGTTCTAGAATGTCGGCCTTGTCTACACGAGTCATCGGGGCCACCTGGAGAAGAAGTAATAGCTTTCTTTAAACCATGAACCATATTTAACCAAACATGATCTGCAACACCATTTTTATCTGTTTGTGTCGTACACTAAGAATAAGAGCATAAGTTATTAACCTTTCTGAGCGAACAGTCAAAGGTTTAGAGAAATGTAGAGGCACTATGTTTAAAGTGACATTTCACATTTCCTTTTCATAAAGTTTACTTTTATATTATCTGAAAAAGCAGATTTTCTTATGAAAATTCTGAAAAATAAAAGTCGAAATATTGAGCCGTTTACGAGAAATATATATTTTTGTGCTAAAATTAAGCAAATTGTTGTGGACGACAGTTCAGATTTATATAGAGCTTGTCATTTCTGTCTCAACTTTAAAGGCGTATTTTCGCTTATAAATAACAACTTCAAAAAACTGATAGCATTTCTCCGCATTAGAATAAACAATCTTTGCAATCAAGACATACCTTTAAAATATGAAATAAATGTTTACAAACATTTAAGTGGAGATCGAGACCGCGGATGCCAGTTGAGATGATAAAAAAATCGAATTTACTCCGTCTCATTTACTTTTTTTCTGTATCTTCAAATAAGGCCCGTAATTGCGTATTGGTCTGATTTATCTTGGTTTAATGTACGCGCATAATTTAGATATTCTACTCACATTTTGTTTAACTGTATCATCAACCAAGGCCCGTAACTGTGTAATACTCTGATTCATACGTTCTCGTCTTTTCTTCTCGATGAGGGGCTTCCTGATCTGAATTGTTGGTAGAAATAGAATAATAAGTGTTCCCTAAGATATTTTGAATTATGAAAACTGGAATATAGGCCTAATTATTTTCTGATTTTGAATTCGGAAAAAACTTTTACTTTTTTTGCAATATCACCGACGATTTGACCCTCACCAAAAGACGATTTTTTTAACCATCTAAGTGGAGTGAGTGATCAGCTGGTGACTCGGATTGGATTGTATGGAGTTTTACGTCCCAATCAACAGCTAAGGTCATATGGAGACGGGACCTCGGTTTGAAGTCTCATCCCGAAGACTGGAGAAGAGGGAGAATGAACCGGCGACCCCTGTGTTTCAAGTCCAGTGCGTTACTACTGCACCATCTACGCCCCCTGGTGGCTCGGAGTGGATGTTGTGTTTATTATGGTGCTCGTAATGTCGGCAATACATGGTTACGTGCACCAACCATCGCATTATGACTAGAAAAATTTTTATGTGGTGCCACACACCATTCAAATTCAATCAATTGTACAGTGAATCTTCGAATGAGAC
Source organism: Fragum sueziense (assembly GCA_963680895.1). Lineage (NCBI taxonomy): Eukaryota > Metazoa > Mollusca > Bivalvia > Cardiida > Cardiidae > Fragum > Fragum sueziense. Next base: position 14,946,937 of record OY804595.1, on the reverse strand, counting down.
CCTCCCCACCTCGATGAAAAATTAGGTCCTCCCATCTGAAATTGATTCACACAGGCCTGGGCTGCGTTCAGTAAGACAAAACGTTAGCCGTTTCATTCGGAATACTCGGTCAATTCTGTCAATTATGTGCCAAAGAAGTTGCGGCTGATGCTAACGTTAGCTAACGTTTTGTCTTACTGAACGCAGGGCTGATACTACATGTAATTTCCACTCAAAAATAAGTCAGCGCAACCATCTCATGTCATTGATATAGAACAACATTAGTTAATTTTGCACTGGCGCATTTACATTGTTTTGTGTCTAACAAATCTATATTTAAACTCTAGACACAACTGATGCTTATTGCCTAAACACTATAGGCGGGGGGCCAGAGTGACAGACTTGACAGAAAAATATTAACTGTTCAGTTTAAGTTAGTCCAGTTGAGCTACAAAATCGAAAATCGATATTGCCGAAGGCTGATGAACATCTTGTTACCCTGGTCCAACTTTGCCAACCCAAATTTCCCCCAAACACCTATTTTCCAAACCCAAAGTTGGCAAAGTGAGACGACACTGTTTGGTAGGGGCTGTCGACAACAAAATGATATCAAAAATTGTTTAACCCTTTCCTAAACGACAAAATATTAGATCAGTCTGGTTCAAAAGGAGCTACAGACGACAAAAAGGGTGTTACTTTGTGTATGGAAATTGTAAATCATAGCAAGGAAAATATTGAGGCAAAAGGAGAAAATGCTGATCATCAGCATTTTCTTCTTTTTCTCCAATGTTTTCCAAAGCAATTTCTATTGGGGCGTCAAAAGCAGTTCTTGTTTTGGAAAGGGTTAAATCTTCAAGTGTTTTGCAGTACTGTCTCTACTTGGGATATCTGTCATCAAAAACATAATATAAGCCTGTTGTTAGAAAAAGGGTAAAGATATTCAAGATTACTAAACGGGAAGCCATTTTAGATATTACATCTATACTAAATGCTTTTTCGTATGAAGAATCGACATGTGTTTTTTGGATTTAACACACAGTTGAATCACAAACAATTATTCAATCTAGTATGGTTTTTTTTTTGTTTGTTCTTTTTTTTTCAAAACTATGTTTTGATGTCTTAAAAACAAACATGGCAGCTGAATGGCACATGAATAAAATTATGTTACCTTTCTCAGATAGGAGCCGTCACCATCTGTATTTTGTTTGCTTGTTCCAACCATGTTTTTTCGTTGTGTTCAATGTTTACATGTACCAGTTGCTGGTGAGATGTGTACCAGGTCCAGATTGTTCCAGTGTTTTATATGCTCGTGCCATCAGACTTGACACGTGCTTACAACAATTACTAAAGGATGTCTTTAATTAATCGTTCTTTAATTGGTGTCAATTGAGCAAACAATTAGAAGAGTAAGTGTGTCTGTCCTTAAAAACAATTACTCAATTTGTTCACACCACACAGTTTGCTAAAACCGATTGCTAGGACAATAATAATAGGTCGTCCTTTAAATGATCATATTTAACTGAAAGCTTGTCATTCCATTAAATACCAATGCAGTTATTCAAATTTGTGTATTTTCTGGATTTTGAGCAAAAGTTAAAAATGAAATACTCAAGAGATATGTCAAAAATATCAAAATATTATTCTTGTAATTGTTATCTTTTTCATCTATATTGCAATGCCATGATTTCTAATGAATGACATCGTTACATAATCGTACTATAAACCATTCATTTTCGCATGTGACAATTTTGTAGACTCTTCCCATTAAAAAGTTCCCAAGCTGGACACATTTGATTAAAAATTCGATTTTGTACAATACAGTATATAAACTATTCAGACAAAGGAGCACAAGCTAGGTTACGGCTTTTTCTCAATATGCCTAAATGTTTCCCCTTAGCAGTTTTTTCTGTACATGGACGTCGAAACCAGGTATTGTTTGGGAGACTTAAAATTTAATACTATAAATGCATTGATTTGCGACCGACTGACTTTAATCCCTATCCACCAGAAGTGATCACTGTCCTTTGAAATGTTTAAAAAGTTGTCTCGGAAAGTAAGTAAAGGATTTCCAAGATGGGCGTAAAGGTTTGGCATCTTTAACACTTCCCAATGAAGTCGTGGTTTGACATCCAAAAAGGCTTGGAAAACATTGAGGAAAATACTGATTGTCAGAATTTTCTCCTTTTGTCTAGAATCAAGTGCTATATATATATTGAAAACATTTTAGGTCCAAAAAAGGGTCAAAACTCCACTAAATTAAATGTGAGAGTAACGAATCTTTGCTGATATGTTTAAGTCCGAAAATGGTAAGAGCCTGATACATGTATTATGGTCACAGAATCATGTGCAAGGTTTCAGAGCAAATAGAATCAGTAGACACAGATTTACGACTCACATACACGTGAAACCTTAACAAAAAGCATTAAGCCAACGCTATCGGAATAGCCCCCCATCCATTTGCGAGTAGTCGCGTTAAAAATGATGGCTATCAAAATTTTCATCTTTTGTTTCAATACTTTCTAACGCGTCATTTACAGGAGACGTCAAAGAGTTAAGTATCTGTTCTAGATGGTTCCCCGTTAGGCACACTTGTCTAGCTCGAATAGCTCAATCGGTAAGGCTAGAGTATAACAAGGTGGACTTTGGTAAACATTGTGGAAAATGAAGAAATTGCTTGTGACATGCAATTTCTTCATTTCCCACGTTTCTAACCAAGACGACCCATAAAATCTAAATTTCATTCGTTTGATATTGCCGTCTGCATCCTTTTTTAATGTGGACCAAACTAAAATTTTGACGTCTGCTAATGAGTTAACCCATAACCACACAGTAACTCTTTTTGACTCCCCATGGCTTTGGAAAACATCATGGAAAATGAAGAAATTGCTTGTGACAGGCAATTTCTTCATTTCCCACAATGTTTTCTACACAGAGACCAAAATATGCAATATTTCATGCACTTGAAATTGACGTCTGCTACGTCTTTCAAATTGGAACTGTCCATAATATTGTCGTTTTGTAAAGGATTAAACCAATCATCAATCGTAAGCCACTATAGCTCATTTGCTACACAACTCTGGAGAATGGATCAGGGATTGGCGCTCCAGATCACCAACACTAACATACCATGCAGGCTGATTTTGTCCAGTTATGTCTACAAAAACCACCAGGATATTCTAAGATCAACAAGGCATGGATTTGACGCTTTCCCAAACAACACCTATCTTTGGTGTCACTTGGGAAAACATTGAAAGCTTGGGAAAACATTGAAGCCAAAGAAGAAATGCTCACAACCAGCAGTTTTTCCCTTTCCCATTATTTGGGGAACTATTGTTGTGCATCAATTCAATCTCCACCATCATCCATTATGTTGTCCTCAACAACTTTGAAATTTGAACAGTCTAGATTTTCGCAATTTTGGAAAAGATAAATAAAAGTGGTCCAAAAGAAAGACAAACTGCATTGTGTGCATTAAATCTTTTTTAATTTCTTTTCAAATTCCCCCAAGTATCATTTCTTCATCCTTTAACAGTTGGTTCCAAGATATTCACCAATGAATCTACTCCCTAGTTAAATTTTAAAACTATGCAATAACAGATCTGTTAGTCCAGAATTTCAGTCATTCAAATAGCTTATCATCTGTGTTTATCGCAAAACCTTGTAACTCCAGCTTTAATCAAGCTGGAGTAACGAGGTTTTGCAATAACACCAACATTATCATGTACATTGTACATGTACTTTTGATGCAGACTGATCAGGCTTATGCTCTCCCGTCATAGCTTCAATAGGGCCTATATATAAACTGTAAGAGATTCAAAGCTACAGATAGGAGAGGGTAATGTTTGTATTTTGTAAATACAGAATATCTTCTAGGTTTGGATTTGAAGTAAGAAATCATTGACTGGCATTTTTAAAATTCCTCTTTCAACTGTTATGACTGAAGAATGCCTTTACCATCCCTCCTATCTATAGCTCTGAGAGTACCAGACATCCTGATCAAATTTCATTTATTAACAGGATGTATTGATGATTGTACTAGTCAATAAAGGCAAAGGGGTAGTATTCACCATCCAGTTTTATTCCCAGTATGGCTTGTAAAATTACACAACAATCCATCTGATTGGGCGAGACAAATGTCTCGTCCAATCAGATGGCTTGTTATGTTATTTAGAATTAGAAAATGTATTTAGGACTTTTGGTGAATACGGGCCCAGATCTCAGCTCAATTATTTACAATAACTTGTCAATACCGGGCTCAATGACACATGAGATAAAACCATTTAATCACTGTTGATAAGTCATTTTGCTCGTTTTTGTTGTCGACTCCGATAAATGTCATTGACGGGCGGCGCGGGACCGCTGGCAGATTCTTCCTCATCACTCCCCTCGTTGTCCGTCACACGGCGTTTTCTTCCCGACGCAAACTCCAGCGATAATAAAGTCCCAGCATCCAGCTTTAAGTTTCCGTCACCGAAACCATTTTCAACTACAACTGGTGCTAAAATAAACAGAAAGTTCATGATCCAATCGTTGGCCTTTAATGCCATAACAAAAGAAAATTTGAAACAAATTTTCCTTTACTATTTGACATTGTTGATAAAAGAAATTTAATTATTTGAATGAATGTAGTCTAAACAAAATTGAGCAGAAAACATTTCTTTGATAAATTATCATGGTTTCAATATGTGTACAAGACTGTTATCATTGTTGTTGTAAATTTTTATTGAATAATGTTGATTGCTGATTGATACTTATAGTGCTAAGATGATGTAGTAATAGTTGATTTTTCATGTCATAACTACAGAGCTTGAATTAGAAAACCCTTTCCTAAACAAGACATGGTTTTGACATCCCAAATAGAAATGGCATGGGAAAACATTCTCCTTTTGCCTCAAAATTTTCTTGGCTATAACATACATTTTGGTCATTTGGCAACATATATTTTGTTGTCTGTAGCAGCTTTCACATTTGACCACCCTGAAATTTTATCATATGGGAAAGGAATAACCCTTTCTCATGCTATAATTCATATTAATTTACTGTTGTGACAAACCAAAGCTTTGGCAGGCAGTAAAGACTATAAGTTTGATCTTAGCCTACACTGCTTGCTTTCAACTCAATAATTGTGACAAAAGCTTGCAGTAATCTTATTGAAATATCTCTTAAAGTTTGTAGTTTGTTTGCAAACAAAACTTTAAGTCAACAGAACAAGAATTAACCGTATCCTGGTTTTGATATCCCTGACTGCATAGGCTTAGGATAACATTGAGTCAAAAGAAGAAATGACTGAAAATCAGCATTTCCTCCTATTGCCTAAATATTCTGCCACCTAATTTACTGTATACACAAATCATATTTCATTAAAACATCCATTTTGTCGTCTGCATCTGCTTAAGAATTGGACCCCCTAAATTTTCGCTGATTAAAGGTTTAGATACTGGTAAAAAACAGAGCTAAAATACTGGTTACCATCTGGAATCTCTAGGTGCATAAAATGGTCGATGAATTTGTCTATCTTCACAAATGGTCCCTAAAATGAGGAAGCATGAATAATTAGGTTATCATTATAAAAAGCTGTTAAGCTGACTTTATTTGAAATCAGCTGTTTCTATTTCTTCCTTTATATTTAAATATGTAAATGATGTTATAAAAGATACTTTAAATATCAAACAATATAATGAAAGGTGAGAAGTATCCATGTATTAAGCATCAAGGCTGTATCTCTAATAGAATGTAGAGATATAGACCAGGTTTAATTTTTACGAGATGCGACCGGACACTAGGGCAGTGACATTTACTTCCTGTACAGTAAGTTCCAGCTCGCTAAAATCCTATCTGCTTCAAAATCCAGCTTGTCATTTTTCATTAGTTTTTTCCGTTTGTGAAATAATTAACTAATGGTAATCCAAACTTACATGAAAACATTCTGGTGGTGGCATCATGGTCATGAGAGCTGCTGCAGCATTGGGTGCAGGGAAAACACCACCACTTACAAGATGGGCATCTCGAGCTACAAATACAATCACAGGCATTTAATTATTGTGTGAGGTACATCCCAGTTTTGATGTCCCTAATCCAGAGCTTTTGGGTTAGACACAAGGGCTGTCAGAGACGGACAATGCTCCCCGAATAAGGCATTGTCACAATAAATGTATGCCACTGAGAGCACTTTATTGTCAAGGGCATCTGATTTGCTACTCAAATATGAAATTTCATCAAATTAGACTAGGAGAAATTAGAGAAAAACTGTATTTTACCTTAAGTCCCCTTTTCCCATGACGAGGCCTCAAATCCAAAAACAGGGAAAAGTACATCGGCATTATGTCATAGGGAGTTCACATGGTAAGTTTCATTTGATTTGGCCCAAGGGTTATGGAGAAATCACGGACGGACGGACGGAATGATGGATGGACAGGACGGACAGACAGACAGACAAAGCGGCGAATATATGCTCTCCCTTCGGGAAGCATAAAAACTTTTCAACTTTTCAAAAGATTTCACTGCGTTGGTACATAGACAAACTGAGATGATAATTATTTGGCAAACTCTCTAGTTCTGCTTACAAAGTCAATTTATTTTCATAACTGTGCTGAATTGTAAACCATTCTTTTTATCTTGGTATCTTCTACTCGTAAATGTACTCAGAATATAAATTTTGTCAATATTTCAGAGACCTAGAATATGTATCGCAATATAAACTACACAATTCTCTACTTATGTTTGAAAGTTAATTTTAAGTTTGAATGGCATCATCTATTCTGTAGCAGATTTTGGACACATCACAAAGTTTTATGTTAAATTATGAATAAGTCTATGCAATAGGGAACCATTTTATCCAGTTAACCGACATAATTTTGGACAAAAATGTTTTTTTTGAAGGTGTTGTTATAAAATCTTGTAACTACGGCTTGATTCAAGCCGTAGTTACAGGATTTTATAACAACACTGACGGTTTTTTAAAACATAATAGTACACCAAGTCTATTTTTAGCACCAAATTCATTGCTATTCTCCACTTACGGACATTAATTTTAGGTTTAAATGGAAGCATCTGTTCTGTAGCAGGTTTTGGATATTCTGGTATCTTCTGATTCTCGTCCTCCTCCAGTATAATCTTGGTCACTTTGTTAGATGTCAGCTGTACTACCTTCTTTCTGATGAGATCCTGAAATCAGGTGGTATATTTAATTTATTCATACTTGGTCACTTTGTTAGATGTCAGCTGTACTACCTTCTTTCTGATGAGATCCTGAAATTTGGTGGTATATTTAATTTATTCATACTTGGTCACTTTGTTTGATGTTAGCTGTACTACCTTCTTTCTGATGAGATCCTGAAATGTGGTGGTATATTTAATTTATTCATACTTGGTCACTTTGTTAGATGTCAGCTGTACTACCTTCTTTCTGATGAGATCCTGAAATGTGGTGGTGTATTTAATTTATTCATACTTGGTCACTTTGTTAGATGTCAGCTGTACTACCTTCTTTCTGATGAGATCCTGAAATGTGGTGGTATATTTAATTTATTCATACTTGGTCACTTTGTTAGATGTCAGCTGTACTACCTTCTTTCTGATGAGATCCTGAAATGTGGTGGTGTATTTAATTTATTCATACTTGGTCACTTTGTTAGATGTCAGCTGTACTACCTTCTTTCTGATGAGATCCTGAAATGTGGTGGTATATTTAATTTATTCATACTTGGTCACTTTGTTAGATGTCAGCTGTACTACCTTCTTTCTGATGAGATCCTGAAATGTGGTGGTATATTTAATTTATTCATACTTGGTCACTTTGTTAGATGTCAGCTGTACTACCTTCTTTCTGATGAGATCCTGAAATGTGGTGGTGTATTTAATTTATTCATACTTGGTCACTTTGTTTGATGTTAGCTAAACTACCTTCTTTATGATGAGATCCTGAAATGTGGTGGTGTATTTAATTTATTCAAACTTGGTCACTTTGTTAGATGTCAGCTGTACTACCTTCTTTATGATGAGATCCTGAAATGTGGTGGTATATTTAATTTATTCATACTTGGTCACTTTGTTAGATGTCAGCTGTACTACCTTCTTTATGATGAGATCCTGAAATGTGGTGGTGTATTTAATTTATTCATACTTGGTCACTTTGTTTGATGTCAGCTGTACTACCTTCTTTCTGATGAGATCCTGAAATGTGGTGGTATATTTAATTTATTCATACTTGGTCACTTTGTTTGATGTTAGCTAAACTACCTTCTTTCTGATGAGATCCTGAAATGTGGTGGTGTATTTAATTTATTCATACTTGGTCACTTTGTTTGATGTTAGCTAAACTACCTTCTTTATGATGAGATCCTGAAATGTGGTGGTGTATTTAATTTATTCATACTTGGTCACTTTGTTTGATGTCAGCTGTACTACCTTCTTTCTGATGAGATCCTGAAATGTGGTGGTATATTTAATTTATTCATACTTGGTCACTTTGTTAGATGTCAGCTGTACTACCTTCTTTCTGATGAGATCCTGAAATGTGGTGGTATATTTAATTTATTCATACTTGGTCACTTTGTTTGATGTCAGCTGTACTACCTTCTTTCTGATGAGATCCTGAAATGTGGTGGTGTATTTAATTTATTCATACTTGGTCACTTTGTTTGATGTTAGCTGTACTACCTTCTTTCTGATGAGATCCTGAAATGTGGTGGTGTATTTAATTTATTCATACTTGGTCACTTTGTTTGATGTTAGCTAAACTACCTTCTTTCTGATGTGATCCTGAAATCAGGGGGTATATTTAATTTATTCATACTTGGTCACTTTGTTAGATGTCAGCTGTACTACCTTCTTTATGATGAGATCCTGAAATGTGGTGGTGTATTTAATTTATTCATACTTGGTCACTTTGTTTGATGTCAGCTGTACTACCTTCTTTCTGATGAGATCCTGAAATGTGGTGGTATATTTAATTTATTCATACTTGGTCACTTTGTTTGATGTTAGCTGTACTACCTTCTTTCTGATGAGATCCTGAAATGTGGTGGTGTATTTAATTTATTCATACTTGGTCACTTTGTTAGATGTCAGCTGTACTACCTTCTTTCTGATGAGATCCTGAAATGTGGTGGTATATTTAATTTATTCATACTTGGTCACTTTGTTTGATGTTAGCTGTACTACCTTCTTTATGATGAGATCCTGAAATGTGGTGGTGTATTTAATTTATTCATACTTGGTCACTTTGTTAGATGTCAGCTGTACTACCTTCTTTCTGATGAGATCCTGAAATGTGGTGGTATATTTAATTTATTCATACTTGGTCACTTTGTTTGATGTTAGCTAAACTACCTTCTTTCTGATGAGATCCTGAAATCAGGGGGTATATTTAATTTATTCATACTTGGTCACTTTGTTAGATGTCAGCTGTACTACCTTCTTTCTGATGAGATCCTGAAATGTGGTGGTGTATTTAATTTATTCATACTTGGTCACTTTGTTTGATGTTAGCTAAACTACCTTCTTTCTGATGAGATCCTGAAATGTGGTGGTGTATTTAATTTATTCATACTTGGTCACTTTGTTTGATGTCAGCTGTACTACCTTTTTTCTGATGAGATCCTGAAATGTGGTGGTGTATTTAATTTATTCATACTTGGTCACTTTGTTTGATGTTAGCTAAACTACCTTCTTTCTGATGAGATCCTGAAATGTGGTGGTGTATTTAATTTATTCATACTTGGTCACTTTGTTTGATGTTAGCTAAACTACCTTCTTTCTGATGAGATCCTGAAATGTGGTGGTGTATTTAATTTATTCATACTTGGTCACTTTGATGTTAGCTAAACTACCTTCTTTCTGATGAGATCCTGAAATGTGGTGGTGTATTTAATTTATTCATACTTGGTCACTTTGATGTTAGCTAAACTACCTTCTTTCTGATGAGATCCTGAAATGTGGTGGTGTATTTAATTTATTCATACTTGGTCACTTTGTTAGATGTTAGCTAAACTACCTTCTTTCTGATGAGATCCTGAAATGTGGTGGTGTATTTAATTTATTCATACTTGGTCACTTTGTTAGATGTTAGCTAAACTACCTTCTTTATGATGAGATCCTGAAATGTGGTGGTGTATTTAATTTATTCATACTTGGTCACTTTGTTTGATGTTAGCTAAACTACCTTCTTTCTGATGAGATCCTGAAATGTGGTGGTGTATTTAATTTATTCATACTTGGTCACTTTGTTAGATGTTAGCTAAACTACCTTCTTTCTGATGAGATCCTGAAATGTGGTGGTGTAATTAATTTATTCATACTTGGTCACTTTGTTTGATGTTAGCTAAACTACCTTCTTTATGATGAGATCCTGAAATGTGGTGGTGTATTTAATTTATTCATACTTGGTCACTTTGTTTGATGTTAGCTAAACTACCTTCTTTCTGATGAGATCCTGAAATGTGGTGGTGTATTTAATTTATTCAAACTTGGTCACTTTGTTAGATGTCAGCTGTACTACCTTCTTTCTGATGAGATCCTGAAATGTGGTGGTATATTTAATTTATTCATACTTGGTCACTTTGTTAGATGTCAGCTGTACTACCTTCTTTATGATGAGATCCTGAAATGTGGTGGTGTATTTAATTTATTCATACTTGGTCACTTTGTTTGATGTTAGCTAAACTACCTTCTTTCTGATGAGATCCTGAAATCAGGGGTATATATACAGTAAACTGTGGTTGCTCAACACTTTGGGGACCCATTTATTTGTTAAAGATATCTGAATTTCAACTCGTAAGAAAATCGGCATGAGTCTGGTCATGTAGGAAATAATTGTTATGAGTCTAGAAATAGATTGGATCCGACGTTAAGTACACTACAACAAGTATGCACTTTACCTGGGGCTACAATAAACCAAGGATCAAACTAAACATGGATAGTTGCTGAGCAGACAAATATTACCTCCCTTGATTGACCTTGTGGAACTTAAAATTATTAGATTCAGGATCTGGAAAAATGTGCCTTAAGGCCTTTGAGCCCAGCATAGATCCAGATCAGCCTGTGCATACGCACAGTCTGATCAGGATCCATGTTGTTCTTTAATAGCTTCTTCGTTACCTGTAGTAACTTACAAAGAGAAGCATGGTGCACATTGGACAGCATTTGACAACAGGCTGGTCTTGAAACTCAATTTTTAAAAATGCTTTAAGGGAAGATTTTCCAGATCCCGGCTAATTTATATGTGAATGTCCATGTCATGTTGATCACTCCTGTGAATTTTCATCATAATTGGTCCAGGCATTTGGGAAAAATTAGGATTACGAGAAATCAGCATGGGTCAAAAACTTTTTGTCAAATTATCTCCCTTGGTTGATCTCTGAGAACAAAGGCGTTTCTTCAGGCGAATGTCCATGTCATGTTAATCATCCCTATAAATTTTCTGTTTGGGCTTATGCAAATTGTGGACACACAGTGATTTCTATAACTACAATGTCAAATTATACTTATACATGTACTTACATGATAGCCTAGAGCCTTTAGTTCTACTTGATTACATGGAAACAGGTCTGTATATTTGTATCTATCTATCAACAATGCTGTGTCTTTACCCTCAAACTCTTGAATCTGTGAAAAAGGACAAGTTAGATATCATTATGATACAAAACCTTTTTTTTAATTAATCCTTTTCAAACAACAAAAGTTTCAGACTGGTTCAAATTGAGAGAACTTGCAGACTAGGCTTCAAGAAATTTAGGAATCAGAGACTCTCCGAGATTACCCTACCAGATATGAAACATAATAGGTCAATCTAATTAAAATACAAGGTTATCTACATCAACATCTGACAGGCACTGAATAGAGGACATCTGAGGAATTCTGAAAGCAATTGGGGCATGCACACTATACTGTCATTGCTTACAACAACAACAAATTGATCCATTTGCAGTGAAATTTCATTCATTTGAAATTGTAGTCTGCATCTTTAAATTTGTAACAGTGTTAAATTATGCTATCTGGTAATGTGTTAAGTAAATAAGACCCGTCACGCTAAAAGGGACCTTATCCGAACACCCAAAATCTAAATTTTGACAAACTTGTCAGACTCATCACAGGTCAATCAGATCCCGTATGCGAAAAATGAACATATAGTAAGATAGGGAAAACATTCTGGGTTTAGAAAATTACATTAAAGTGAAAAGTGCGCAGACTGACTAGGGTCAATATTTTTCACACACCCGATAAGGTCCCTTTTAGCGCGACGAGTCACAAATAATTGTACAAAGCATGTGCATCATACCTTTTCTATTGCCTGTGATCTTCTCTTCTCCACCTTTAATATACTGGATAGGTCACCCACTTCTGATTCAAACGCTAGAAAACGACTCCAGATTTCTCTAAAATACAACATAAGATGGCCCGGTAAAAATGCACCAGTAATTGGCAGTTTACCACTTTACAAGGATCCTAATCCATTGCTTAACCCTTTCCCAAAAAAACAAAATCTAAGGGTATCCCAATTCTAAAGCGCATGCAGATGACAAACTGGAAATTGTGAGCAGGATGTGTGTGCAATACCATAGCGAAAATATTGATTTGCAGCATTTTCTTCTTTTGCCCAATTGTTTTCCTAAGTCTTTTGTAATAGGGTCATCAAAACCAGGTTTTGTTTGGGAAGGGGTTAACAATTTTATTACATTTTAATGAAAAAAGTTCAAACTAGCCTTTGACCATCTTTCTTAAAATTTTGTTGAAATTTTAGTTTGACTTAGATTATTAACCCTTTTCCATATATGAAGAATTATTACTTTACCACATTGGCAGCTGTTGTAAACAAATATATATTTTGAGAGACCAGCATTTTTTCCTTCTCTTTCAATGTTTTCCATATTTCAGAATACAAATTTTCTTTCAATTGTAAAATCTATTTTGCTATCTGCAGCACTTTTTAACTTTGAGTTTCAGTTTATTGGGGTTTTACGCCGTTTTCAACTACCAGGGTCATATTGCGGCGGCTGGAGCACCTCAGGGTTCAACACTAAGGCACTTCCGACAGACATTCACTGCCTGTTGCTTTGTCAGGGCTAGTAAGACCCGCAAGATGCTAGCCCGACTGGTCGTCCTTACTTCAAATCTAAAATTCACTTTCACCGTAATTGAAACGGAGGATACATTCATTTGAGATTTTTTAACTTGACCTTTTTCGCTTATTAAGAGGTTTCCTTTCTGGTTTGTTTACTTTTTTGCAATATACGCTAACGATGCGCATGGGTAAGGAAGAGATCATAAGAAATTTGCATAAATGGGCGGACCTTATCATCACCTGACGTCTTGTCAGATTTGAAAATAACTGCTCGAGTAATTGATCAATTGTCTTCATTTAGAATATCCCTCTAGGGCAAATGTAATTTACTCATGATCTTTGAAACGCTTTTTAAGTGCATGTTTACTGAGAATCAAGCGTTTACTGGAGTCTTTTGTTGTTGATTTTGGTTCTACTTTCGTTTTGAAGTAACAACCGATAGTCGAAAGAACTATCGTGATATTTACCAACTTTTAAAAGTTCTATCGACCTATCGCTATAGTAAGGTAAAATATCACGATACAGCCATAAGTCGACGTATCGTTTCACCACCATTTCTCCCGAAATGGAAACTTTTGGTCAGGGCTAGTGCACATCTGGTCCGGGCTCATAGCATCTGGCAGCAGCAAGCCCGGCGGTCTTGTAGCCAAAAAAGTTAATGTTGAACCCTGCATCTACCCATGGATTCCTGTTGTTTCTCAAACCAGTACTACCACAACACCCTAACTGAGCCTCCAGCTGCTCGCCCACTTAGGTTAACGATTTCAAACCCATTGGTGGGTGACAATTTTGTCAGAAAAGATATTAGCCGCGGCTGGGTATCGAACCCGGGACCTCTCGAATGAAGGTCAGATGCGCTACCAACTGCGTTAAGGCCGCGGCCTTTTTAACTTTGAACCAGCCTTAAATTTTGTCTTTACCCTTTCCCAAACAAGACCTGGTTTTGACGTCGCTAAAAGAAAATGCTTCAGAAAATGTTGAGACAAAAGAAGAAAATGCTGATAACCAGCATTTTCTTCTTTTATCTCAACATTTTCTGGGCTCTGTGTACACAAATAACTTCATTTTTTACATGAATTGTGTCATCTGCAGCATCTTTCAAATTGGAACAGTCTAAATTTTTGCCGTTTGGGAAAGGGTTAACCCTTTCCAAAATGACATAATTTAAGGCTGGTCAAAATAGAAGGGACCTGTGTACAACAAAAGTAGTGCTACCTTGAGAATGGAATTAATAGACAATAGTATAGAAAGAATTGAAAATTAGTTTTTCGCATTTTCTGTCAACTCTTTTGAAAAAAAGATCAAGACATATGTATTACTTTAGTGTATAAAATTTATGAAAGACTTACATTGATCGTTCAGGAGGTACTTGACCAGAACTTAATACTCTCTCAAACAACACTCGGGTATTATTATCCTCTGTAAAACAGACATAATTGTATACATTTTAGTGTGTCTAACAATACTTCTTATAAGATAGCTCAGCAAGTGTTCTTTTGATACTAAAAATGTGTTACTATTCATAAAGGTATGAATTAACAAGAGTGCCATCGTCACAATATACGCCGCCACTTATAAAACTTGAGACAAAAAAATGACATTTATAAAACTTGAGACAAAAAAATGACATTGACAAGGATTTATAAATATTCACTGAAAAACCTTTAAAAAATTGTGTTCACAAAAAGGTTTTTATAAATATCCAGTGAAAAACCTGGAAGGAATTGCATTCACGAGGCTGAAATATCATTAAGCCCCAGAGACTAAGATTGAAGGGGGCATAATTCTGGCAAAAATCAATGAACCATGAAATCCTTCCTTCATGCACATCTACCAATTGAGGTGATAACATCCACCAAGTTTCATTAAGATCCAGCCAGAAACTAAGGAGGAGTTGTGTTGACAAGGCTGCAATTTCAATAAGCCCCAGAGACTAAGTTTTTAAGGGGCATAACTCAGGCAAAAATCAACGAACCATAAAATCCTTCCTTCATGCACATCTACCAATTGAGGTGATAACATTGACCAAGTTTCATTAAGATCCAGTCAGAAACTTAGGAGGAGTTGTGTTGACAAGCCTGCAATTTCAATAAGCCCCAGAGACTAAGTTTTTAAGGGGCGTAACTCAGGCAAAAATTGACGAACCATAAAATCCTTCCTTCATGCACATCTACCAATTGAGGTGATAACATTGACCAAGTTTCAAGAAGATCCAGCCAGAAACTTAGGAGGAGTTGCGTTGACAAGCCTGCAATTTCAATAAGCCCCAGAGACTAAGTTTTTAAGGGGCGTAACTCAGGCAAAAATCGACGAACCATAAAATCCTTCCTTCATGCACATCTACCAATTGAGGTGATAACATTGACCAAGTTTCAAGAAGATCCAGCCAGAAACTTAGGAGGGGTTGCGTTGACAAGGCTGCAATTTCAATAAGCCCCAGAGACTAAGTTTTTAAGGGGCATAACTCAGGCAAAAATCAACGAACCATAAAATCCTTCCTTCATGCACATCTACCAATTGAGGTGATAACATTGACCAAGTTTCAAGAAGATCCAGCCAGAAACTTAGGAGGAGTTGCGTTGACAAGAAAAGTGGACGTACGTACGGACGGACGGATGGACGGATGGACGGATGGACGGACGGACGGACAGACGGAGAAGATGACGCCAATATACGTCCGCCTCCGGCGGCGTATAAGTTTCAAGAAGATCCAGCCAGAAACTTAGGAGGAGTTGCGTTGACAAGCCTGCAATTTCAATAAGCCCCAGAGACTAAGTTTTTAAGGGGCGTAACTCAGGCAAAAATCGACGAACCATAAAATCCTTCCTTCATGCACATCTACCAATTGAGGTGATAACATTGACCAAGTTTCAAGAAGATCCAGCCAGAAACTTAGGAGGAGTTGCGTTGACAAGGCTGCAATTTCAATAAGCCCCAGAGACTAAGTTTTTAAGGGGCATAACTCAGGCAAAAATCAACGAACCATAAAATCCTTCCTTCATGCACATCTACCAATTGAGGTGATAACATTGACCAAGTTTCAAGAAGATCCAGCCAGAAACTTAGGAGGAGTTGCGTTGACAAGAAAAGTGGACGTACGGACGGACGGACGGACGGATGGACGGATGGACGGACGGACGGACAGACGGAGAAGATGACGCCAATATACGTCCGCCTCCGGCGGCGTATAAAAAAAGCATTGCTTTTACTAATCTATAGCAATGTCATTTCATAATGGGAGTTTAAATTAAACCCAGGATAAGTTATATTGCTTATCTCAGGGTTTACTAGAACCTTCCATACTGCAACAGGGATATACAGTTTGTATCAATTTCAAGCCAATTTGCAGTCGACAACTTCAAGTGAAACAGATTTTACATCTTTTGGTCTTTCTGGTTAGAAAAAATTGTACAGGTTAATGAAGAAATTGCTTAACACAAGCAATTTCTTCATTTTCCACAATGTTTTCCAAGGCCATTATCTATTCTTGTCTTGTAAGGCGTCAAGAAGTATCATTATGCGGTAATGGTTTAAAGAAGAAATAGTGTAATGTACAAACAATGAAACATCCTTCTTACCATTTAAATGAGACATGAAGTCTATATATGCCATGATATAGTCTGGAATGTCGCCAAACTTTTTCAAACCAAGCTCAAAAATCTTCAATGCTACTGTTTTCTCCTGTAACAAAAATGAATGAAACATAATTATGAACCTGCATCTGGAAAAAGGTTCCTTATGGCAATTAATCCTTTCCCAAACGGCAACATTTTAGGGTGATCCAATTCAAAAACTGCCACAAATGACAAAATGGATGTTATTAAAGATAGAATTTGTGTAAAATATGGCATAGAAAATATTGAGACAAAAGGAGAAACTGCTGTTTATCAGCAGTTTCTTCTTTTGTTTCAATGTTTTCCCAAACCTTTTCTATTAGGGACGTCAAAGCCAGGTCTTGTTTGGGAAAGGGTTAAGACCAACATAGATGCACATCTGTCTGATCAAGATAAAGCTGTTCTCTAAAAGCTTCTTCAATACCTGTAGCAATTTCAAGAGAGCATCATGAGTCCTGACCAGCCTGCACTAAGGGACAGGCTGATTTGGATACAAAGTGTTCTTGAGCCCTTTCTTCAAGATTTCTGCTAATTCATAAGATAAATTTGATAAGCACCAATACCTATGCAATGCACCTGTCAAGTTTCTAATAGATTGGATGGGATTGAAAGCCCCTTTTTATGGTATATCAGCCAATTTTACAAGACTGAAGACGGACATTCCTTGACACCCAGGATCAAACCCAAGACACCATGATTAACCCTTTCCCAAACGACAAAATTTTAGGGTGATCCACTTCAAAAACTGCCACAAATGACAAAATGGATGTTATTAAAGATAGGATTTGTGTAAAATATTAAATATATCACAGAAAATATTTAGACAAAAGGAGAAACTGCTGGTTATCAGCAGTTTCTTCTTTTGTTTTAATATTTTCCCAAGCCCTTTCTATTGGGGACGTCAAAATCAGGTCTTGTTTGGGAAAGGGTTAAGTGTCTGACTTGCTACCAACTGCTCTGTGGTCTACCTTGTAATCAGCTTTTATAATAGACAAACAGAAAGACAGAAAATAGTTCACCCTCCCAAAATGAACAGAGACGACCATGTTGACTAAGTACGGAATTTGTGTATTTCATAGCACAGAAAATATTGAGACAAAGGGAGAAAATGCTGACTATCATAATATTCTTTTTTTGTCTCAATGTTTTCCCAAGCTTTTAATATAAGGGACATCCAAACCAAGTCCTCATTGTATAAAAGATTGACTGAAGTCATCAGGTTAAAGAAGACCTCTCAAGATATGGTTGTGAAACACTAATGTCTCCATAAAATTATGTAAAATTTTGGACAACCACATAGATGGGTGGACAGACAGACAGACAATGGTAAAACAATATACCCATGATCTGTCAATAACAAGAGCCGTCAGAGACGGACAATGCTCCCCGAATAAGGCATTGTCACAATAAATGTATGCTGTGCAGAGCTAAGATTAAGCTAACAAATGTTAAGCCCCCTTTTTCCATGGCATATTTTTTATACACAAATTTCAAATAGTTTATTGTCAAGGGCATCTGATTTGCTACATAAATATGAAATTTCATCAAATTCTGACCATTAGACTAGGAGAAATTAGAGAAAAACTGTATTTTACCTTAAGTCCCCTTTTCCCATGACGAGGCCCCAAATCCAAAATCCGGGAAAAGTACATCGGCATTATGTCATAGGGAGTTCACATGGTAAGTTTCATTTGATTTGGCCCAAGGGTTATGGAGAAATCATTTCGGACGGACGGATGGACGGAATGACGGACGGACAGGACGGACGGACAGACAAAGCGGCGACTATATGCTCTCCCTTCGGAGAGCATAATAAACCTTTCCCTAACAGCAAAATTAAAGACTGGTCCAAATTCAAAGCTGTTGCAGACAACAATTTCAAGTGAATGAAATTTTACATTTTTTGTCTTCCTGTGTAAATAACAATTTGGGAAATGAAGAGATTGCTTGTATCAAGCAATTTCTTCATTTTCCACAATGTTTTCATAAGCCTTTAATTCATTGGACATCAAAAGGCATCATAATATGGGAATGAGTTTAGGCATAAAAGTTATGAAGCCTACACCATACCTTGCTACAATAATACTCCATGAGAGCCGCAGCCATAAATACATGGTATGTAGATCGCTTGTCTTCTCTAGCTAACTTAAACACTTGTCTGGCTGCCTTTATACCTTCAGCACGCCGTGCAAACTTCATGTACTGGATAAATGACTGAAGAGAAATATTGTAGATTAAATAATACATGGTATGTAGATCGCTTGTCTTCTCTAGCTAACTTAAACACTTGTCTGGCTGCCTTTATACCTTCAGCTCGACGAGCAAACTTCATGTACTGGATAAATGACTGAAGAGAAATATTGTAGATTAAATAATACATGGTATGTAGATCGCTTGTCTTCTCTAGCTAACTTAAACACCTGTCTCGCTGCCTTTATACCTTCAGCTCGACGAGCAAACTTCATGTACTGGATAAATGACTGAAGAGAAATATTGTAGATTAAATAATACATGGTATGTAGATCGCTTGTCTTCTCTAGCTAACTTAAACACCTGTCTCGCTGCCTTTATACCTTCAGCTCGACGTGCAAACTTCATGTACTGGATAAATGACTGAAGGGAGAGAAACATAGGTGTGCGACAGTTACAATATACCTTGATTAAGCACCTTTTTTTCTTTGATTCAGCATAAAATTACACCCGGACAAAATTGACAGGGTCAGGTCACTTGGAGCATTCTGTGAAAGCTTTATCCAAATCCAAAAAATTAATACTTGTGACATGCATTCACAAGATTAGGATGAACAAATGTATATATACAGGTTTACTAAGCGAAGGGACAGAAAGACAGAGAAGGTTTACGTTCCCCTATGGTGGCCTATAAAAACATGTCCAAATCACTTATGAGAAAATAGTCTTTGTTGTTCCACTGCCTAAACCTTTAATCTGAACATTCCATACAGAAACTTATCACATAAATTGCAGTTTGCTTTAACGGATCAAAATATCTTGAATGTAAGGGATAGTCCCCTTAATTATTCAACAAGAGTGCCATGGTCACAATATACACTGCCCCAGAGACTAAGTTTTAAGGGTGCATAACTCAGGCAAAAATCAATGAACCATAAAATCCTTCCTTCATGCACATCTACCAATTGAGGTGATAACACTGACAAGTTTCAAAAAGATCCAGCCAGAAACTTAGGAGGAGTTGCATTGACAAGAAAAGTGGCATACCTACGGATGGATGGGCAGACAGACGGACAAACAGAGATGTTGCCAATATACGACCGCTTCCGACAGCGTATAAAAAGAGAATTCTAATCTCCTATGAAAGATTAATATGATCAGTAACAAGACAAGGTTTTAAAGATTTTTTTCAGATGCAGTGTGTATGCAATCAAACTCAGAAAGCAACTCCCATCACAATTTATCATATTCTAGAATTTGGTTGATTTGTAACCTTAATATCAGGATTCATAGAAAACAGTGCAATGACAAAAGCCAGGATTTGCACAGCAATAAGACATTATAATCTGTTAAATTATATCATTTTTTAATGTCTAACAATTAGAACCCTTTATCAGACAGCAAAATCTTGGCCATGTCCAGATTCAAACATGTTGCAGACAACATTTTCAAGTGAATAAGATTTAAAATTTTTTGGTCTTTTTTGATTGAAAATATTGTGGAAAATGAAAAAAATTGCTTGTCACAAGCAATATCTTCATTTACCCCAATGTTTTCCGAAAAGCCTTTATTTTGTGGGTTTTCAAAAAGCGTCAGTGTATGTGAATGGGCTAAGTACTTACTAAAGTTGGGTCTATTTTTTCTACATCCACACATCTTTTGTATATACTGTGTACTTTCTCATATTTCATACGACCCTAGAAATAAAACAAACATAGGCTACTCTAACTAGTTTATTACAGTATTTACATTCATAAATCACCATATTCTGAGAGAGTTTTAAAAGGCGATATCCAAATTGTAAAATGCATGGCACTGCATCTCACTTTTGCAAGATTCCCTCACAATTACCAGTTTTTTTCAAATTTCCCTGACAGTTTACAAAACTCCCTTACATTTCCCAGTCATTGAAAACATTTTAATTCCCATGACTTTTCCCTGATGATTGGCAACCTCAATATGTTTCCTAAAATGAACTGATGATAAAATCTTACCTCTTCAAAATCAGCATAAGCAAAGAATATGAGCATATTTTCCTTCATTGTTGTAGTAATTGCTCGTTCAAACAGCGCAGCAGCCTCATCAGCAAACATCTTACCAGCATTCTGGTCCTAGATAGAAATAATACAAGACAATAGCAATTACAGGGCGTCAACTCAAAATTTTGAAAAAAATATAGTAATATAGGACATTTTGGAGCAAAAATATCGGACAAATATAGGACATTACTCACTGCCCCAACCTTCTCAAAAGACACATCAAAGTACCTTGTTAATGTAGTTTCTCTATTGCACAACTCTTAGAGGAGGGCATCAAGACATGCTACATACAAAAATCTTAAATTTCTAATGAGTCTGGTAATGGTCAATGCCATTATCGGCCTTGACACATGTAGGTTTCTAGGAAGGAGAATTTTGTGAATTTGTCAATGATTTCTCTCTTTATTTCTGATTGAAACATTGAAACCTAAGAAATAGGGCTAATTTCATTGTAAAGTGATGTTCCAGAAGAGACCCATTAGGTGATGCTACATGAATAAATATCTACGGTAAATTTAGTAAGACAAAGAAAAGTTTGTCACAGCCATCATTCTTTATCTCTATGTAAATTCCAGGAACCTACTGCATAGAACCAATTTTAATTGCAAAGTAACAATATCAGGCATCTCTTAGACCATCATACACACAAATTTTCGCAGCTCTTGGCTGAATATTCTGGAGAACTTGGGAAAGTTTCCATGCCCTGTATGTTGCACTAGTGTTGGCAGTAACATCCTATGCAGTTGTTGCAGAAAGTGGGTCGATCCAACAGAAATGCAGTGGTACTGAAAAGCTTAAAGAAGGCCCAAACTTCAGATGTGCCAGTTTGACAGAAGACCTCAGTCTCAGATGCAGGTTGGGCAAGATAAGCAAGAGGTAGTGGCATTATTTTGCTACCTTGGATAAACGCTTTCTGCAGCCGGTGGATGTAGCTTATAGCCATGATGTCCAGAGTTAGAGCAGCATGGAAGAATTTTAAAAGAGCTGATGCAAACCCTCACATCACCCAATCTCAATTACCAAACACCAGGAAAAATATCTTAAACCCTTGTCTGGAGCTTGATAATTTATGCAAAGGAGACATAACCGCAATGTAATCCAAAATTACAACGTCTTCAGCACAGTGATACAGTGATGATCAGACAGATACCCAAAAGACCACCACAGGGTATCTCCAATACCATATCAAGCAAGCTCCACAAACAGCTTGGCCTCTAAGACATGGAATGGAGCTGACTGGAAATGAGGTTTAGATGGTATGGACATGTAGATTAATCAGATTGGGCAATTTAAAATCGATTTCCTCATGCAGGTCCCTGGCATTGACATACCAGGAAAGCCCAAGATGATGTGGAAGCAACTGTCAGAGAGGGACCCCAAAGAATGGAACTTATTACACATAGACTCTCAAATTAAAAGAAAGACAGAAGAACATGAAAGAGGACAACAATGAATGCAGCAAGATAGCTAGAGGGGATCTCACAGAATATTGTTAACAACGCCTCCTATGAAACCTGGGAGAGAGTGAGTGTAGGCCTAATGGTTTGGAAGAAGATAATCCTCTTTATCTCTCTAAAATCTGAGGGCCCACCACATAGGATTTTAATCAAAGCAAAAATGAAATTTGACATTTCCTGGTAGAGTTCCATGAGCCAATACTAGGCAAAAATCAAATAGCTGGGGAGAGATAATTGCCCTTTTCATAAAATTCAGGAGCATGCGACATAGGGCTATTTTTTCAAAATTAAATGCAAAGTAATAATTTGAAGTATTCTGGTTAGGAGCCATGAGTTGATGCTACACCCAAAATTTGAAAGCTCTATGCCTAGGCATTTGGGAGAGGAAGAGTGTCAAAGATCTCACTATTTTCCAAAGCTCTATACTTAATAATTATACTTATTGTAGAACAACAGAAGATGGTATAAAGTTTCTATCTTCATCAAATCTGGACACCATTAATATTAGGCTGGATTTCAATTCATTGAATTTTTTTTACATATACTGATACTAGGAATCCAAAAATATTGTGCAATGAAAACATTTTAAATCTAGTGGTTTGTCATAAGAAGTTTTTGTAAGTGTGTACAGACAAAGACTGAACAGGCAGCTGCTGATCCAAAACAATGTGTCCAAATTAGAAATTAATGCTAATAGGAAAGCTAAAAAGAAGCATCTTACTTTTTGAATGAAAATTAATGTAGTGATTGCATTACATTGGTTAATAGAAAAACATAGTATCCGGTACTACAATATTTTACAGATACTTCAACACACATCACTTTAACCTGGATCTGTTTTAACTTTAAAGTGTATTAGTATCTTTATTTCTTCAATTTCTTTTCCACACTATATTTTCCCATGAAAATATAATATGGGCCATGACTATATAGGACACCTTTTAAATATAGGACAATATAGGACAGCCATCAAAATATAGGACAAATATAGGATATAGGACAGAAGTTGACGCCCTGCAATTAATTTTGTGCTAAAACTTTAGAGTGTTTACCATTATGTTTTGATAAACCATCGGTGTTGTTATAAAATCTCGTAACTACGACTTGAATCAAGCTGTAGTTACGAGATTTTGTTACAACACCTACGAAATTCATTTGCTTGTCCAAAATAACATCATAGTTAAGTGGATAAAATTGTTCCCTATTCACAAAACTCTTACCAGTGTTCAAACTAAAGTGCACCATGGACCACTAAAATCTAAAATGACGCAGTGGCAAATTAGGTTTGGGCCTGATGGGCACACTTGCAATTTGACCACCAAAATACTGTCTCTTCTTGAAGTAAACAAACTTTTCACTGTTATATTTTGTATCAATGTTTTGTCTTCTATGCTATGACTTCAATATATGCCTTTTGTAACAATGTGTCTAAAGTAGGAAGAATCTTATCCCCTTTTCTTGTTAATATTTCACTAAACTGTTGCAGCTGACACTCCTTTTAGGCAAACATGGAAAGCATTTAGGGAAAAGGAGAAAATGCTGGATATCAGCATTTTCTCCTTTTCCCTCAATGTTTTCCAAATATTCCTAGAAGTACATCAATACTAGGTGGCATTTAGGAAAGAGTTTATCTATATAATGAGAATCTTACCCCTTTTTCTGTCAATATTTTACTTGACTGTTCTAGATATGAAGCTGATTCTATCCAAACATCAGGGTGATAGGCTAGACACAACAAACACTGCTCATACGCAAACATTACTGAAATGCATAAACATATTGATGGAATGGGGTTTAATGCCTCTTTCAACTACTATGGTAATACTGTAGCAACTGGAGCACCATAGATTCCTGTTGTTTCTCTCACCAGTGCTACCAAAACATCATTTCCATGCCCCAAGCTGCTTGTCAAAATAAGTTTACAATCATTAACCCATTCCCAAACTAGACCTGGTTTTGACGTCCTTAATATATGAGGCTTGGGAAAATATTGAGGCAAAAGAAGAAAGTGCTGATAATCAGCACTTTCTCCTTTTGCCTCAATATTTTTCAGCTATATTGTACACAAATCCAACATCAATTATCATCCATTATGCTGTCTGCAGCAGCTTTTGAATTTGACCACCCTAAGATTTTGCCATTTGGGAAAGGGTTAAACCATTGGTAGGAGACAAATGTCAGAAAGAATGTTTGCCACGGTTGGGGATTGAACCCAGGACCTCATGAGTGATAATTATATACGCTTTTATCATACATGGAAACAGACTTTTGAGAACCAAATGACATTTCTGTTATAATACTTTACACCGCTTTTCTTATCTTTTCTGATAATCAGTCAAAAATTTCATAGCCCAGTATATCACCAATTTTTCACTGTCATATACAGTAATGGTCTGCAGCATTAAGAAGATACAGATCAAAAGCAAAAGTAGGGATAATTCTAGCTATGGAATTGCTTGAGAGAAAATGTCTCATTTAGTCAAAACTGAGAGAGAAAATGAATTTTCAGTGAGAGATTTTACCACATTTCTTACTATTTTACATTTTTCTGTGAGATTTTTCTCCCATTCAGCAAATTTGAGTCGGATTTCCGGCAGATAAATGAGAAAATTTGCACAAATCTCGACCCAAAATTTTCCCTGCTTGAACAGTTAAGAAGGGGGCATAGCATTCTAGATTTATTTCTGAACCAAACATATTGTGGATTCTCATTTGAATCAATGTCTAAATGAGACTATTCCAAAGGGTACCCACAAACCTAGGGTTTGATGAACAATAAATGAAATATTGAATCTCAAAAGTCATTGTCCCCTTTCATCTGTGGCCCTGACTGTAAATCTACTAATGTATCTCTTCGCTCATTCTCAATAATAAGGAACAAAAAAATTTCGTAATATGCAAAAAAAAAAGTTTAAAAGCTTTAATTTTTATTCTTTTTCTGGATTACACTATACCTCTTGCAACTTCTGGTAAAGTTTTGTGTACATAATTGAAGTAATTTGAACGTTGCGAGCTTTTGAAACTGTATACTAAAACAACATAAATGTCTACGTTACCATTAACATGTTGCCCTTTATAATCTTGCACATTTAATGCACCAAGTTCATTTTTAAGCCAATTAATGTTAAACGTGTCACAGAATGTCCGAAGATTTGCGAAATACTAACTTTTTCCGATTGAGAAAAGAAATTGTCTGTTTTTGGGCCATCAAAAAGTAGAATCAGATTCTAAAAATGTGATTTTTTCTTCCAAAACTTGTACATAGTTTTTTCAACTTTGGTCATTTTCTGCTACTTAAGTATACATGTATGTATTTAGTATGTTCACAAAGTGCAACCTCTCTGTTTACAAATAAATACCCCTTTGAGACGTTCCATATTCTTTTAAGGAAGATGTGAGTAAATTATGCTCTCAAGGGGTAACGTAACGTAGGCATCACACTGAACCAAATATAACCAACACATTGAAAAACTTAATCTCTAGCGTTTCAAACAAGTTAAATATTGTAAATTCGTTCGAAAATGACACGCCCGTTACTGAAGGAGATTAATAATCTTTTCTAACCAGGAAGTGTTCACATATTCTGGTCATATGCTTGTGTAATGATATACACGTATTTTGGATTGTTCGTACGTATCGTACGGCTAAACGACGTCATAATAGATGATATACTGTAATTGTAGTTTGAATTATTCATTTGTTATGTGATCTTTTATTTGCTGCACATAAACACTATCGATTTTAAAGATTAAATACCAATTATATGGTAACGTAGGTACCAGGGGTAAAGAAGGTAAGATGTAATTCATACGTGGATAATACATGTATTTGTGTGATATTCATTTTATTTTTACAAAAGTTTGTACATAGTTATTTTGAAGGACTTAATAATTTCTTTGAATGATATTCGTAGCCGGCCCTTTCCCTTTCTATACAAATATTAATCTCAACTATAACTTCACTTCAATCAAAGTAATGGAATAACGGCCTTTCTGAATTCCACGTTGTTTGTTCACTCATATTTCTTAAACTGTTATCTCATTCCTATGTTGTGTCTTCGAGATACACTTTTACTTTATGTTTGTTTTGTCTTTGAATTGGGACATGTTATCCAAACTTTAAACAAAATGGTGCATGAACAAGATCCCTGTTCGACGCCCAGCTCAAAGATTTATTGCATTTACATATTCCTAGATATTTGGCCTTCAAATAGTGCGTTTATTGTTTATCTATTACGATACTTTTTATTTATTATCTTTCATACATATAAACAAAAATATCTAATGTTTGTTTAGACAAGAAATGGTGATTTTCTTGTATATAACAGTCGTATGTATCCTTTAGAGACAACGAATTCGTGTTCACATCCATTGAAATAAAATACTGCATCATAAAAATATCTTAGATTATGATTTATTCAAACATGCTGTCTTTTTTTCTAAGCATATAACTCTTATTTTGCGGTGTAATAGTAAAATTTCTAAAAAAGTCATTCTTTCATTTTCAAATCTTTTGAAGAGCATTACGGTACCTACGTTACCTCCATGTAACGTAGGCATGACAATTAAACGGCCAGCCAAATTATCGAACGATACTGATTCTGGTGAGTGTTTTCCTTTTTTCGTAGGGAAACAATATCCAACTATAGAACTACAGCTCGGAATCTTTAGTTGAATAACCTATATCTACACTTTAACCTCAATCTGTACACTGGGGTCTACTTAAGTCTTTGCGTAAAATGTAAAGATTTTACATCTACATCATGTAAGATCAAGTATTTTTGTATCATATTAGTATGGAGACAGTTAAATATGACGTCAAATGTATATTAAATCATCCAAAACAAGGATTTTTTGATACACAATGTTTTTTCGGTAACGTAAGCACCGGTAACGTAAGCATTTTCGTGACATTGTCTGAGAATATTTTTCATTTATTACATTTCTATTGAAAGTAACAAATATCTGACTGTAGTTGACATGCGTATCTTTCATATTCAGTATCACATACATCGATCTTTCCAATAAATGAATCAAAAACCCATGTCACGTAGGTATCGCTTTAAAATCAAACCTATTTCTCACTGAAATGAATGATTACATGAAAATTATTTTTCTGGTGCACGAACGTCAAAAACTGATTTATCTTATAAAAATATGGTTTGGCTAAATTTTAGTCAATATATTTTACAATTTTATGTAAAATTCAGAAAAGTGATGCATAAAAAGGGACGACGTAACGTAGGCACTCTAAATTTTGAGACAAACGTTAATCGTATAATTTTAACAATAAAAGACACTGCATAAGAATTTCAAGTATTTCTGCAGGCAAACAAATATTTTAGTTTGTATTTCCGAGGGTAAGGTCAAGTCACACTGGTATCCCCACTGAAAATTAGGGTATGCAATCATGTACCTATGGCTTGACACAGGTGAAATAGGCATGAAATTACAACTTTGACACAATATATCTGAAATATCGAAATTTTTTTTAATGGCATTTTGTGTTTCAATCTTGAAAACGACCACCAAACTACCAATTAAGACAATCAAAGCCGTGCCAGTGCTGTCTGCTTAGAAAAAATATCACTGAGACACGACTTTTGATGAAATGTTCCTTATTATTGAGAATGAGCGTCTTACATCCTTTATACAAAATTATGTATAAGGAATCTTTTGAAAGTCCCAAAATCATTACTCATCAACTTCAAAGTATATAAAACACTAAACACACAATTCCCAGTCATTTTCTATTTATCAGAATATGTTTTCCATTTGAAGACAAGAGCCGTCAGAGACGGACAATGTTCCCCGAATAAGGCATTGTCACAATAATTTTATGCCATGCAGAGCTAACATAAAGCTACAAATGTTAAGCCCCCTTTTTGCATGACATAATTTTTATACCCATATTTCACATAGTTTATTGTCAAGGGCATCTGATTTACTACTCAAATATAAAATTTCATCAAATTCTGACAATTAGACTAGGAGAAATTAGAGAAAAACTGTATTTTACCTTCAGTCCCCTTTTCCCATGACAAGGCCTCAAATCCAAAAACTGGGAAAAGTACATCGGCATTATGTCATAGGGAGTTCACATGGTAGGTTTCATTTGATTTGGCCCAAGGGTTATGGAGAAATCACTTCGGATGGATGGACGGAATGATGGACGGACGGACAGACAAAGTGGCAACTATATGCTCTCCCTTCGGGGAGCATAAAAATAGATTGATCTACCTCTTTTCGTGATGAGAGCCTGATCCTCTGTTCTGAGTGGGTTACTTTTCTCCCAGGCAATATACTTCTTCCACATCTCTACCTGTAATTGTAGTAGTTTAAAAGTACATGTACATGTATCTATTTACATTGATTGGGAAAGAAAACCTTACAACTTCATGGTTCAACATCAACCCATTCGACAGACAATACCTATTAGCTGCTTAGTCAAGTCTGAGGTGCGTTCTTTAGAGCGAGATTTTTTAAGATTTCTTAGGATGTTTTTGATACAGCATTTTTGAGACCGAGATTTTAAGCGGGGTGTTCCGAATGTTCCATACTTCATACAGATGATGTCATCATGACGTCATTTGTATGAAGTTTGGAGCATTCAGAACTCCGCGGTTTATGAATCATACAGCATTCGGAACAACTCGGTCAATTCTATCCCATATAGATTCTACAGAATTTACAGAGGGGTTCAGAAAGAAGTATAGAGCAATGGCGGCTCCCAGTGATCGTCTTAAAACTCTTGCTCAAAAGAGCGCTTTATCCTAAAACATCTCAAGAAATCTCGCTCTAAAGAATGCGGCTCTGGTTACACTCACTAGATGCGGAACCAACTGTTCAGCCTCCTCACACCATAATGAAATCACAGGATATGCGATACGAACAAGAACATGAATCAGCAGCACTACTCACGCTGAATGTGAGGGTTGAAGAAATGTTCAAGAACTACCTCAACTATGGTGATTAAACTCTGAACATCCTGATAACAATTATTTTATTTAGGTCTGCTTGGGTAGAAAGCATTGATGAAAATGAAGAAATTGCTTGTCTTAATGTTTTGTGATGGCATGAAAAGCATTATCATGTGGAAACGGGTTAATATTTTACTCTGGGGTTGATAAAATGCAATCAATGCCAGAGTCAAGGGTTTTACCTTTCGTAATGATCATTATCAAATGGCTTTAACACCGCATTTCACAACTATTCACATAAATTGGCTTGAGCACCGAACCTAAATTCCTAGCATTTCTGACACCATTACAAACACAATATCCATTCTCCTCCATCAGCTACTATTACTGATACATATTGACGATTTGTAAAACTGTTCAACCATTGATAAGAGTTGAACAACTTTGGTCAAATATCATAAAGTATAACGTCTCCCATGTTTCCAACTGAGTTTAGCAAGTACTCACCTGTGTGGCCTCTTCAGGTGTGTTTGCAGGTGGGATGGAGGGCAGGTTTCTGTTTAATCCTCAAGTCACAGCCTAGCACTCAACATGTTAGTTTTAAGTGTTTTCTCACAATGGTTCTAGATCCAAGTTCCAATACTCACCTGTGTGGCCTCTTCAGGTGTGTTTGCAGGTGGGATAGAGGGCAGGTTTCTGTTCAAGCCTCGGGTCACTGCCTCAAACTCCTTTGATACTCTTCTAGCATTCATATAGTCCCTGCCTCGATCTTCAACCATCTTCTTCGCTATCAATGGGTTGATACTCTGTGAATAGAATATTTTGTATAGATCTATGAGCGTAACAAGAAATTCTCAGAGCAGCGCATAATGGGTTGACACTGTAAATACAGAAATATTTTGCATAGATAATCACATCAGCAGACGGCAAAATTTTAGACTTGTCCAAATTCAGACGACTATATCTTGTGAATGGAATTGTACAATTTTTGTTTATTTTGTGTAGAAAGCATTGTAGGTAATGAAGAAATTGTTTGTCACAAGCAATTTCTTCATTTTCCACAATGCTTTCCAAAGCCTTTATCCTGTGGGGCGTCGAAAGGCGTCCTTATGCAGGAATGGTTTAAAAAGTTCTCCGTAACAAAAATAAGAATCTCAGTCACATATTTGCATCTTTCTATTTATTTGAGAGTTTGAAAAACTCTGTAGTCAGGATACCAAAAACTTAGTTGCTTGTGTTGAAGACGCTAATATTAACCCATTACCAAATGACAAAATTTCGACTTCTCCAAATTCAAAGATGATGCAGACGACAATTTCAAGTGAATGAAATTTTGCATTTTTGGTCTTTATACATAGAAAACATTGTGGGAAATGAAGAAATTGCTTGTCACAAGCAATTTCTTCATTTTCCACCTATGTTTTCCAAATCTGTTATCTTGTGGGGAGTCAAAAGGAGTTAATGTGTGGTAATGGGTTAAATTAAGCAATTCTTCAGTTATACTGCAATAGCTTGTGTCAGGCCTGGCTTGTGTACATAAGATATGTAACATGGTTCTGACATGTCTAAAAGCTGTACAAACACAACAATAACACTTTACCAAACAGCATAGACTTTTGATGCATCTAAGTGCTAAGGCTTTTGAAAATATTGAAGGAAAAGAAGAAAATTCTGATTATAAACACACCCCTTTTTTCATCCTCTCAAAAAGAACTCTGATTCTGAGGGTCAGATTGATTTGTAGTCTGCAACACCTTTTCTATTTGACAGATCAGAATTTTATTTTTTTGAAAGGGTTCCAATAATCCACTGGCTCCTTATCCCATGTACATAATATACATAATGGTAGATGACAAATGAAGACTTCTCAAATTGTGGTTGCTTTGTCAACTTTTACCAGTACTATCACAACACCCTTTCTGCGCCTCCATTTACTCATCCCATTTAGGTTGAGGTTTAATCAGCAGTCAACTCTGCTTTGGCCATAGTCTAAGCTCACTTGGTAAGGAAGCCCTTCATCACAACACTTACTGTTTCATAATTTCCATAGTCTTTCCACAGAGCCTCGATATTAATCATGGGGTTGATGACGCCTCTCTGGAACACTTTACGGACAGCTGTTATTCTCTGGTTCTCTGCGTACGATCCAACCGCATCCCTGATAATACATAATCATGTGACAAGCAATGTTATAAAAGACCTATTGTATTGTTAACTCTTTCGATGCCAATGTCGCCAATAAGCGACCCATAGAGAGACTGCCAATGTTGCTGATCGGTAACTTTCACACAATAGCTTAATGAGATTGAGGTAATTCAAGGTCAGTTCATCTGATCAACCTGCCCAATAAAGAGTATGCTAATCAGTGATTCATTTTGGCGTCGGCCCTCGTACATAGTCCGGAACAAAATCAGTATGTCCGAAACCAAGTTGACTTCGTCGGACATTTTGTCCGAGTTCAATTCTATAGTTGCTAGGGATGGGCACTGTTAGATTTTAACCGATTCTGATACATACTCGATACTTTTTTACCAATTCCGATTCCTACCGATTCCGAACAGGCTACCTGGCATTTTCGAAAATTACATGTGGATGGGATCAACGAATTCGACAATACCTCGTATTTGGGCCAGGGGTATACGATATTCACTCGCCTAGAGGGATAAGCGAATTGGTGCAATACCCCGGCATAACTCAGAACGTGGAAAAACAAAAAATCTTTTCAATAACGAAGAAATAATTGCGGTTCACAATGAACTTTAGAAAATACCATAGATCTAGACTCTATATAATATTTAAAAGTAACAAAAAATAATAAAGAAAAAACATTCAAGGAGAAAGATAGATAGATACAGTCAAACTTCAGTTTCTCGAACACCCACGGGACCCCTTAATTTGTTCGAGATATCGGAAGTTCGACTCATCCAAAATTCGACATGACGACGTCGTATAGAAGGGGAAATGTGTTCCGTCCGAAAATAGGTTATATCCGACTTTTAGTACACTTAAACACTATGGAATATTCGCATGACGAACAAAAGTGTTTTCACGAGAAGATATCTTTATTCGTGTAACTAAGGACATCTTTAATCACAAAGAATAAATTTTCATATTATTAATCTTAAAAAATAATTTACATACATGATAAAATAAAAGCAAATTCTCTACAGAACTCCTTCGTTTATGCAATCTAGCTGCCTACATTGTGAATGCTGTAAGTGCAGCTTGGCTAAGCTGTATTTACGATGTTTACGAATGTTAAAATCAGATTGAAGACCCAATCAATTAATTTTGGTAGCAATTAAGACCCAATCACGATACAATTAAAACCAATAATGGTGATTAAAGACTTGTATTTTTTATGACAAGTGATAGATACGCACAGATTTAATTGATAAACAAGAAGCTGTCAAAAAGAGATTATCCGGCGATATGTGTGAAAACAAACAATAGAAGCCAGGTAGATTTATTGGAAAACCCTTTGTTCGACTTTATGTGGTGAATTATATAGTAAATCAATGCACGGGACCGGAAAATGTGTTCGAAAGTTCGATCCTGAGGTGTGCGAGTTATCCGCGCTTGAAAATAAGGAATAAAGAACAAATTGTAATGGGACCGAGATTCTATTTCGAATTTTCTGCGGTGTTCGAAGAGGCCCGTGCCCGAGAGATCGAGGTTTGACTGTAGATAGAAAGAAGAGGAAAATAACTTTAGACGAGGCGTGATGACAGCTGCAAAGCGCCCCCTTTATGCTAATTTTTACAGTGACCTTACCCGATCTGATTGCGGGTTGGGCTTTGACCGTTTTAGGGTATGTAAACCACGCCTTCTTAACCTCGTTTCATCATCACTCAATCGGTAAGGTGTCAATCAAATAGAATTTTCCAAGGAAGTTTGCATTTATGTTGCATTTAGGTTTAAAGCGTCGTCATATTAATTTTACTGACCTTATCGGATGGATGGAATAAATCAGGGAAGATAGGTGAAAAAAACACAACAACTCAATATTCGTATTTATTTACTATTTTTGTGGTCCTGGATTCTTCAATCTTTTAAACATCCGACCATAATTTGTGTGGCGCGAATATACATGTATGAAAAGAATGGATTAGAAATATACCACAGGGAGTTCTAACTGTGTTGGTCTTCGCTTTCTTTCTATTATTGGTCCGTTTATTACCAATTCAAAATTAAAGCTGCTGCAGAAAAAAACACATGTTCCTTTTTGTTTACATGTTCCTTTTTGTTTATCAATTTTGTCCGGAAGATATCAAAAATGTCCGACTGAAGTTGATGCTGTCCGGCCATATTGGCCGGACAGTAATTTTGTCCAGCTGAATCACTGCTAATAGGCAAAACAGTTTATATGCAATGATTCCTGAAAGTTTCAGCTTAATATTATCAAACACTAATTTATTACTATTTCATAAACTGATAAGGCAAGCCCTGTTATGTAGTTTCCAAAATTTGGCAATGGAAATAGATCTATGACAATTCAAGGAAATTTGGCAGCAGAAGAGTTAAACGAAACTAACAAATACTAGCTTTGGTAACTTTGGTAACACAAGATGAGTAATGACAGAGCTAATTATTCATGTTTAGTCATGCAAACAAATGGACCTACATACAAAGGATATTCAGAGTTTTCTCTAAAACAAATTCTGTGCTATGAACACAAATTCCATTTCTTATCTACATGTATTACATCGAAAGTGACCAAAGTCTACGAAAAATATGAATCTTTTTCAGAGTGAGAAAACAACTTACACAGATTTGAGGAAGCTGATATAATCATTCCATATAGAGTAAGACATGATATCCATTCCCATCTTATCCAGGGCAAAGTCGTACGCCTGCGCCATCTTCTCTCTAAACAAAACAGAAATCAGAAACATGGGATTACAACCTTGTATCAACTGTTCTAAACCTTGAGGGATGGTATTCACCAACCAGTCTAAGTCCAAGTATACCTTTAAAATTACACAACAATCAATCTGATTGGCCGAGACATACGTCTCGTCCAATCAGATAGCTTGTTATATAATTTGGATTTAGAGGATAAATTTAGAATAGTTGGTGAATACAGTCAAAGAAGGCCTCTTTAGGTATGAAGTAATGAAGGTAAAACTATTGTAGGCATTATGCACTTACACTTTCCTCTCAGAATTCTTATGCTGTTATCTCAACAGATTTTTGTCTACTCAAGTTTCAGAATCTTTTCCCAATTTACAATTCTACAGCACGAAAGTTTCTATCTTCATAGATTTAATGGAAACTTGTTTTGCATTCAATAGCATAAGAAAGAATTTATGCCCCGTTAACCAGAAACTTCAAAATTTTATAATTTTAGAAAGCTTGAACATCAAAATCGGAAGCTATACTGTACTCATATCCTATCTTTATGAACAACCATTTTGTCATCTGCGGCAGCTTTCATATAACACCAATTAATTATTAGCTGTTTGAGAAAAGGTTTCAAAAATCAATGTACTTGCAAGTAAAACATAAATATACCTACCATCACAATTACAAAGTTCAGAGATAGAGCAAGTAAAAGAAAAAGGCAGAATTCATAGGTATTATCATTCTACAATGTACAATCAATATCATTTCAACATGTGGGTACCATTGTTATGTGTAACAACTTATTTCCCACAAAACTATTCAACAAAGATGCCGGGTACCAAGGACTTCAGATGAGAGAGGGTGAACACTTCTCATAATGTGATATATCAGAGTTCATCATACTTAACCCATTTCCAAATAGTGACGCTTTTTGGGGCCCCCCAATAAAAAGTTTGGGAAGACATTGGGGGAAAATGATGAAATTGTTTTTGACAAGCTATTTATTCATTCCAGCAATGTTTTCAGCAAGAGACTTCAAAATATAAAATTTAAAACTTAAAATTGTCATCAGCATTATACTTCAATTCATTAAGGCCCAAATTTTGCCATTTGGGAAAGGGTTTTAAAAGGAACTCTGAGATAAAGCATTGAAATGCTGTAATATTGTTACTACTTTGGCCGGCAGCGTATACCTGTACACGGTGGATAATCACGAGATACAATATTTTCAGAATATCTTCAATAATTTGTTAATATGTGACCTTTTGAATTCGGTTTGCAGCAGAGAATGTGGACAGACATCACGCATTAGATGGACATGGTTGATTTTTGAAAAAATCAACTGATAAAAAATTATTGAAGATAAACCAAAATTTTGGTTTATCTTTAATAACTTTTTTGTCAGTTGATTTTTCAAAAATCCAACACATCCAACTTATTCCTTGCATTTTCCCACCTTCTCTGCTTCAAACCAAATTCAAATTGGTCAAGTATTAAAAAAGATATTGAAGATTATCGGAAATTCTGAGTCACGTGATCATACACCGTGGTATAGTACAATCATGTATCAGCTTGCGTATATGTTAAGACTGACATTATTCTATGAAGCCTGATCTTAATAATACAGCACAATCAGTGATCCCTCTCTCATCTTGCCTTGTGTGAAGGAGCAAGAAATATATAAACAACATTTCAACTCTTATCACAGTTTATATACATGTATAAACACTTTCTTTTCCATTCTCACACCTTTCACCACTCATAACCAAGAAAGACAAGCATAAAACAAGGTAAAACCATAGTCTCGAAAATTGGGTAGATCTATAATATTTTACAAAGATTACATTCATTTCATAAGAAACATTTTTTTTATTCATTTCTGGACATCATGCTTAAAATAAAATCCAATAAGGGTAACTTTAATGCAACTTAATCTTGTAACAATTGATGCCAAACCATTCTACTTATTAGATCTTTTTGTACCTATTACATTTATACTTACATTTTACCATAAAATCAAAAAGATTTCATATCTCTTGTTTACATTGTCTTAACAAAAGTTGCCCATAGACAAGAGGACCATGATGGTCCTATATCGCTCACCTGAACCAAAATGATATAAGCAACTGTGCACTTTTCTTCAATTCAAAAAATATTTATGACTCTAAGACTGAAAACGAACTTATGGTCAATAACATTGTGAAAATCGAACTCATCCAAGATTTCATCGTGCCCAACATTGTGTCCAAGATTTGTCTTGTTTGATAAATAATTGTAGATTCTGGAGTATAAACAAGGTCGAAAACAGCCGAAAACAGCAATTTTGTCAAATTCAAGGGCACATAACTCACGACTTTCTGGTCAGATCAGGCTGAAAATCAAACTCATCCGAGATCTTATGATATCCAACATTGTGTCCAAGATTTGTCTTGATTGGTCAATAATTGTAGATTCTAGAGTGTAAACAAGGTCTAAAGCAGCCGAAATTGGCAATTTGATCAAATTTAAGGGCACATAACTCTCCACTTTTTGATCAGATCGGACTGAAAATCAAACTTATCCAAGATCTTATGGTCTCAAACATTGTGTTCAAGTTTTGTCTTAATTGATAAATAATAGTAGATTATAGAGTGTAAACAATGTCAAAAACAGCCGAAATCGGCAATTTTATCAAATTCAAGGGCACATAACTCTCATCTTTCTGGTCAGATCAGACTGAAAATCAAACTCATATGAGATCTTATGGTCCCCAACCTTGTGTCCAAGTTTTGGATTGATTGATCAATAATTGTAGATTCTAGAGTGTAAACATCGTCGAAAACAGCCAAAAATGACAATTTTGTCAAATTCAAGGGCAAGAAACTCTCGACTTTCTGATCAGATCAGACTGAAAATCATACTCATCCGGGATCTCATGGTCCCAAACATTGTGTCAAAGTTTTGTCTTGATTGATGAATAATTGTAGATTCTAGAGTGTAAACAACGTCAAAAACAGCCGAAAATGGCAATTTTGTCAAATTCAAGGGCACATAACTCTTGTCTTTCTGGTCAGATCATACTGAAAATCAAACTCATCCGAGATCTTATGGTCTACAATGTTATGTCCAAGATTTGTCTTGATTGATCAATAATTGTGGATGCTAGAGTGTAAACAATGTCAAAACTAAGTATTTTTCGCATTCAAGGGCAGATAACTCCTGACTTTCTAATTCGATCTGACCCATAATCGAACTCATCCGAGATCTTATGGCCATACATGTTTTGACCAAGTTTGGTCAAGATTGGCTTATATTTGTAGATGCTAGAGTGTAAACACGAAATTGTGGACGGACGGACGGACAGACGGACAGACGGACAGACGGACGACGGACAAAAAGTGACCACAATAGCTCACCTTGAGCACTTCGTGCTCAGGTGAGCTAAAAACATAGCTTGTCCTAATGGCAGCTTGTAACAAAGAAAAGGCCAAACTCCTAGATCCAGGTAGAATGTCACAGTCCCAAATGAAAATCTTTGGCAGGTGGAATCCAGTTGTGAAATATCAAAGCTTCATCTCAAATAAAACATAACATAAAGGCAATGTTAAAGTTGTATGTCAAACATCAAGGTCAAGGTCACAATGTCAAAAGTCATGGTTACAGATGAAAGGTCTTGGTGGGAGTCTATGTGTGAAATATTAAGGCTATTTGTATAATATGGCATTAGGTATATACCAGGTTAAAATAAATTTAACTCCAAGTGCAAGGTCACAAGGTCA
This sequence comes from Fragum sueziense, assembly GCA_963680895.1. Classification (NCBI taxonomy): domain Eukaryota; kingdom Metazoa; phylum Mollusca; class Bivalvia; order Cardiida; family Cardiidae; genus Fragum; species Fragum sueziense. Next base: position 14,909,076 of record OY804595.1, on the reverse strand, counting down.
AATGGCATGACCCAAATAAAAAATTTTGGAAAGAGGTATTCATGTGTGAAATATCAAGGCTGTATCTCTAATAGGGCATAAGATATGAGCCATGTTAAAGTTTTTGACCAACACTAATGAGGAAATACCGGTATGACCCAATCTTTATATACATCAACAAAACAACAACTTTCCCTAATTATGGGAGAAAAACCCATTCAATTCCCCTGTAAAAGTATTGCCTGGAACAATATGTCAAGTCAAATCTTAAGCACTGGCAAATAACCCAACCTAAATGTAACTGAGGACAATAACTCAAAATGTAAAGGTAACAGAGTTACTGTTCTTTATAATGACAAATCTCCACAATGTGATAATTAAGAGTATAAATTTTGGAGTTGAAAGTATTATACTTTGCCAATCAAAATTCTAGAGACTTTTCAATATTTGACAAATATTCACAAATGCATGCCATTTATTTTAACAATAAATGTTATTGTTACACAGGAAAATCATTTAATGTTGGTATTCACCATTTATTTTTCAAAATAGTTAAATTCATGTAACTCTTGAAAGCAAAAACTGATTTGTCCTAATTTCAGGTAAAATTGAAAGGATGAAGTTTAATGCCTCTTTCAACCTCTATGGTCATATTGGTGGTGGCTGAAGCACATGACAATGTATTTCTGTCATTTCACATTCATTACCACAACACCCTGTCTGAGACTCAAACTGCTCACCAATGGGTTTACAGTTATTAACCCATTACCAAACGACAAAATTTTGACCTGTCCAAATTCAAAGATGTTGCAGATGACTTTTTCAATGTGATGAAACTTGGAAATTGTATGACTTTTTGGGAAGAAAACATTGTGGGAAATGAAGAAATTGCTTGTCACAAGCAATTTCTTCATTTTCCACGATGTTTTCCAAAGTCAATTTCATATAAGGAGTCAAAAAGAGTCAATGTGTGGTAATGGGTTAAACCACAGGTGGAAAACAAATGCCTGAGAGGATATTTGAAGCTGCCAAGGATCAAACTAAGAACCTCAAGAGTGAGAGTCTGAAGCGCTACCAACTGTGCGGTCAAGTAGAAGTGTATACCAATTTGATATAATTGCTTGAGAGGACCACACAAAATTGTGAACAAAAATTTGAACTCCTATTGCCCTAGAATGATTTTCCTTGTGTTGTTTATCCATTCCAAAAAGTTACAGGATACCATATGATCACATTTTATCAGAAAAAGTGATAAATGGCATCAAAACCCTATTTAATCAATCTTATAGGATTTGTCTGGAAAGATCATTTTTGAAACACGAAATTGGCCATTACACATAGAATACATTATCAAATATGAAAGCTTTGTCACTCATTGTTGAATTTTTTGCCAATGCTGAAGTTTTATTTGAAATAACATGAAGACACAATAGCTGGGAAAAATTTCCTGACACTTTCTGGGCATTACTTTGTGACTTAGCATTGAAAATATATATACAAGAGAACCATGATGGTCCTTAATCGCTCACCTGAACTGAGGTGCACCTTTTCCTGTGATATCCAAAAGATCATTCCCATTTTCAGTTGTGACTAGACAAACTTTCTGATCACAAGTTTCATGAAGATTAGACAAAAATTTTCCCTACAGAGTGCTAACAAGGATTTTGTCATTAAGGCTCCCGTTACTATATCTTGCACAATACATGTTTTGAGATGAAAAGGTTTTCCAAATGTTAAAGAAAGAACTCTAAACCCCAAAGAATCAACAAAATATGACCTTTTTTTTATTTCGAAATAATTAATTTTATAGTAATTTGGTAAAGAGCTAAAGAGAATGTTAGTTGCAAAATAGAAGTATAATAGATTCACTATCAAACGAGAATGATTACAGTAGAATTGCTTTATATAAATAACTGTAATCATTCTAGTTTAATAGTGAATCTATAATAAGTCTGATTATCGGAAGAAAAGTAAACCAAACAGATATCCTCTCTGTTTGTTTATTTAAACTGTCCCAAGACTATATCAGGTGTTAAGATAAAATCCAAGTCAAATAACATGGACCAAGGGAGGCAACTTGAAGACTACAATTTGCAAGAGTCTTCTTTTCGTTATCTCCCTTAATAAGTCTGATAAGCACCACCCTGCCACACCCACATTTTTTGACGAATCTAAAATTTTGAGTACAAAATTTGAAAAGAGTCACTCAAGGAACATTCCTACCAAGTTTGGTTCAAATTGACCCAATGGTTGATTTTAAAAGAATTTTCTTGGGATTTCTCAAGTCCAATAAGCCCCCCCCCCCCGCTTTGCCATGCCAACAATTTTTGACGAATCAAAAATTCGCCAACAAGGTTTGAAAAAGGTCACCAAAGAAACATTCCAGCCAAGTTTGGTCAAAATTGGCCCAATGGTTCAGGTGGAGAAGATGTTTGAATAAATTGTTAACAGACAGACAGATGGACGGACAGATGGACGGACAGTCTGACGAACAACGGAAGGTGAGCGACCACAACAGCTCACCTTAAGAACTTAGTGCTCAGGTGAGCTAATTATATCTATGAGCAATTGTATCAGCTGTTTTACAAAAAAGACAACTTATAACATTTTATACAAGACATGACTAAATGATTCAATATCCCAGCAAGATGTTACAGCGAACCTGTATGAGGGAAGTTTGCCTTTTGTGTCTCGGATGTAGCTGAGGTAGAGCTTCCATAACTCGATGTTCAGGATCTTGATCAGACATCTCTGAAATAACTGAAAATACAGGAGTCTTGTTTGAGTAAAAATACATACTCAACAGAATATGTTCAGGCTTGACTTGTCAAATAAGGTTCATGCGCCAAAAAAATAATTTTCATACTTCAACTATATAATGGGAAAAAATCCACATTCAATATCTTTAAGCCTCCATGTGAAATAGAAATGAAGACATAGCTATGACCTTGACCTCTGTACCATGAGTCAATGAATAAATAAGAGCTGTCCGAAGACAGCGCGCTCGACTTTCTAAGTTGCTTAATATAAAGGGGGCATAACTCCAAATAGAGTGGTCCCAGGGTCATGGGCCCTGATAGTAAGGTAGAGGGTGTGATGGTGAATAAGTATTCCAAGTTTGGATTGAATCCCTTTGATAGTATGGAAGTTATTGATGTTTGAAAAAAACTTTAACCTTTGTTGCAACGCCAACGCCAACGCCGACGCCCGGGTGACAGTATAAGCTCTCATTTTCTTCGAAAAGTTGAGCTAAAAATGTTGTTTATTGGATCCACATTTCTATACGCACAACTGGGTCAATAATTTTCAAATTAACATAGACATGAAAAGTGTACAAATGACAGCAACATACAATAGACATAGTATATCTTCTTGTAATATGAAAACAAAATTTTCAAAGTAAAATTAAATTAGGATATACCTTCTCAACTCTCTCATAGTTCTTTGATTTTAACTGAAAGTAAAAGAAAGATAATTTTAAGTATACTGAAAATAATGTTCTTAAGTTCAGTAAGCACTGAAGGCATAACCTTAACATTATTCATATGCAATCTCTCTTATTTCAAGCCATGGTTCTGAGTCTACTTTTGCTTGTACATTTTGTCCCATTTTTTCTTTGATTTATGCTTCTTTTCTTTTTCATGTCAAATCTATTAAGCCTGCATTGTTGAACAATTGACCTCTTCCTTGTTAGTAAATAGGCAGAAACACTAAAACACATTGCCATTTCCCAATCATACATTAGTAATTGTGTGATTGAATGATAGGTTCTCTGACAACAGTAACATCTCACTCTCTTATATAACATCAGTTTACCAAAATCCTATTCAAATTTTTGTCTTAAACTTTTGAGGGCTTTTACACATTCCCACACATTGACGCCCCAAAAGATGAAGGCCTTGGAAAACTTTGTAGCAAATGAAGAAATTGCAAGTGACAAGCCATTTCTTCATTTCCCGCAATGTTTTCTACCAAAAAAGACCAAAAATATCAAATTTACTTCGTTTGAAATTATTGTCTGTAACATCTTTGAATTTTGACCTGTCTAAAAAAAACTTGGGGTCGGTTTGGTTAAATGACAAATTTCAAAGACCAAATACCAGGTATCTATCTGCCAGGTATCTTAATACCAACAATCAGTATTTCCAGATTTCATTCCACCATTGCACTTATTAACCCACCTGTTTGAAATACTGGTTTCACCCTGGACTGCTAGATGACAGAATTCATACAACTATTAAACTTTCATTTATAAAAAATTACAACGAAATACTGGCTACTTTTAAGATCTATCTATACATTAGTTCAAACAAGAACTGTTGCAAAGCGGACTAATACCCCCGGGTCACAAATTTAAAGCCAAATTATCTCCCTTGGTAGATCTCAGATTGCGAAGAAATTTCTTCATGCAAATGTCGATGTCACGTTTGTCATTCCTGCGATTTTCAAGAAAATCTGTCCTGCCGTTTAGGAAGAATTGCGCTGACAAGAAATGTGGACAGACAGATAGGGTGATTCCTATATACCCCCCTCCCACCCCCCCCACCCCGCCCCAAAAAAAACTTCGCGAGTGGTACAATAATTTACTGAAAAAGTTAAAATTCAAAAATACTAATTGGAAATTTGCCTGGCAAAAATGAGTCATTGATATTGACAATGATTGTGCAACAGTTGATAATATGTAAGTAATATATCTTTCTCCTCAAAGTCTATCTGAGTGTTTGATGTCTAGAAAAATCATGCTAAGCATGACACAATCTGGAGGATGAAATACAATAATAATTCGATGGCTCAGTGCGAAACGGTTGTAACTGTCTATATGTTTATAGGCAGTTACAACCGTTTCGCACTGAGCCATCAAATTATGAACTAAAGCAGACTATACATAAACAAGGGCTTACATATAAATCACAAACTAGCAACAAGAACTGCAATGAGACGGCCACTCAGCTATCTTGATACTAGATGTGAATTACAAGCTGTCACAGGTCTGACAAGCTTCACTATTGCTTATCAAGAGATGGGTAGTGAAGCAATTCCAAGACAAAATTCAGGAAAACAAATAACAGCCTAGATGATATTATTGTCACGAAAGTAAATTGAATTATCTCTATATATGCAGTTAAGTGCACAGCCAAATCACAGTATTCCTGTAAAAAAATTCACTAGGACATTGTGTAATCTTAAGAAAGAGACTTTATAATATTACTCTAGTGCAGCCCATTAGGTATTCAGCATACAAATAACGCGAGTTTCCGGACCTGAAAAAAATATGCCACAGTGACGGTTCCTTTCTTCAAGTTCTATCTAAACACACATCTCCATCAAAACTTTAAAAAGAAATTTAAAAATGTTCAATTAGTTTTAAGCTTTTATTTACAATAATTTGACATTGTTAATTTTAATTCTTTTAATTGTTGAAACTACTTTTAGAATCAGAGCATATATTATCACTATCAAAATGTTTCATCTTCTTTCCATACACATTTCAGAAAATCAAAAATGTCTAACACCTGTCTTTGTGAAACACAACTATGAAGCACTATGTCATCTTTTTGGACAGACAACCAACAATAAAAATATAGTCTTCATTTTTTCTTCAAAGAAATTGTAACTACAGATCATGGCAGCTAGAGCAACTAACCTAATTGTGGGTATTTCTCTAACCAGTTTGATCACACTTTCAATCAAAGCCTTCATTTGCTTTCTCACTTAAATGATTCATATCCATTGGTGAGAAACAAAATGTTTTAACAATGTACCAAACAACAAAATTTTAGGTTGCTCTAAATCTAAAGGTGTTCCAGACGACAATTTCAAATGAATGAAATTTAAATGTTTGTTGTCTTTTTGGCTAGAAAACATTGCGGATAATGAAGAAATTGCTTGTCACAAGCAATTACTTCATTTTCCACGATGTTTTCCAAGCCATCATCTTGTAGGAAGTCAAAAAGAATCACTGTGTGGTAATGTTTTAAGCTGTAGTTACTATGTTTGGGATGAACAGCCATTATGCTCCTTCTTGTTTAACCCTTTCCCAAACAAGACCTGGTTTTGACGTCCCTAATCGAAACGGCTTGGGAAAACATTGAATCAAAAGAAGAAACTGCTGATAACCAGCAGTTTCTCCTTTTGTCTCAATATTTTCTGTGCCATATTTTACACAAATCATATCTTTAATAACATCCATTTTGTCATCTGTGGCAGTTTTTGAAGTGGATCACCCTAAAATTCTGTCGTTTGGGAAAGGGTTAATATATTTTTACCGATTTTATAGTAAACCTCCAAAGGGAACTGATTAGAATATTTTAATGTAGTGCTCAGTTTTCAAATTTTCAGCAAATTGCCTTCTTCAGGAACCGAACCTAAAATAAATTATAACTCTACTCAAAAAAAAAGTTTTTAAAGTTGAGACAGAAATGACACTTTACAATTGTGAACTGTGGTAAAACACAGTTAATCTGATTTTAAGAGAAACAAGATGTGTTTGTGAAACACAAATGCCCCCAAAATGGCCATATTTCTAAAATGTTAAGTTTTCGTAGAGTAAAGGGTTATTAAGGGTTAAGGGATGACCTTGAGGAAGGTCAAACTGCTTGCAACAGATAGATATCATTGAAAGGAAGTTGCATACCAAATTTGAGCTTTGTATGACAAATACTTTTGGAGAAAAGGCAAAGGTTAAGTTTTCGGAGTAAAAGGTTAAGTTTTCGTAGAGTAAAGGGTTGATAATGGCTAACGGATGACCTTGAGGAAGGTCAAATTGCATGAAACAGTTAGATATCATTGAAAGGAAGTTGCATACCAAATTTGAGCTTTGTATGTCAAATACTTTTGGAGAAAAGGCAAAGGTTAAGTTTTCGGAGTAGAAGGTTAAGTTTTCATAGAGTAAAGGGTTGATAAGGGTTAAGGGATGACCTTGAGGAAGGTCAAATTGCATGGAACAGATAGTTATCATTGAGAGGAAGTTGCATACCAAATTTGAGCTTTGTATGTTAAATACTTTTGGAGAAAAGGCCAAGGTTAAGTTTTCGGAGTAGAAGGTTAAGTTTTCATAGAGTAAAGGGTAGATAAGGGTTAAGGGATGACCTTTAGGAAGGTCAAATTGCATGGAACAAATAGATATCATTGAGAGGAAGTTGCATACCAAATTTGAGCTTTGTATGTCAAATACTTTTGGAGAAAAGGCCAAGGTTAAGTTTTCGGACAGACAGACAGGCGGACGGACAGACGGACACGAGTAAAACAATATGCCCCTGATCTCTCGATACGGGGGCATACAAAAATCCCTATAGGCGCAATACTTTTGCATGAAATTTTCAGAATAATTATAAGAAAATAATTATGCCCTTTCAGATAAAAAATTATGAGAAAATGTACAAGTGATGTCTCTTTAATCTGACCTTGTTGTGTGAAATTTGAATACTGAAAATATTATTTACTGAAATATCATATTTACATCTGCAAATCTAGATTCAGTTTTTAACTTCATTTGTTGATTGCTTTTGTAATTACTAATTTCCAGTCTGCTAATCATCAAACACAAAGTATAACAGTCTTACTGCAAAATAATGGTAGACAATGGTTATGTTATTTTCTAAATTTCAATCAAATTTAAATTGAAATCCCTAAGTCTGAAAATATGATATAAGATCAGCTTTCTCCATATAAAGAAATCATACTGCTAAAGCCTCTCTTACAACCTGATGTGCATCTTTATAAATCGTATATCTTCAGAGATTTTTAAAACGCACAATTTATAAGGATGCACACGGGGTTGTAAGAGAGGCTCAAAGAATTGTCCGTTCAATTCTTTGCTGCGTCAAATCTGTGTCATGGTTGTGTCCACCAAAATCGTATATTGTGCGAGCGTGCATCACACGACTATGCCTACAATTTAGACAAAGACCACACACAGGAGCATGTACGACCGGTTGTAAGAGAGGCTTAATACGTTTACAATGATTGCACTAATTTTCATATCTGAAATGTGTATGTTTTATAATCATATGTATGTTTCATATTCTTAGACTGTTGAACCTTAAGTTTCTTAAACTGGTTTACACAATGCACTTACACACAAACAGGCATACAACATTAACATTTTCTATTTCGGATATAAACTTATAACCTGGGCATATTATTTATACACAGGAACTTATAAGTTTATAATTAAGTCAGCTTGTTTCACTCTCACTCATCCGCCACTGTGGTATCTGTTTATATTGTAACTCACACCCTCATGCTAGGTTTTTAATCAGATACTTGGCAAGCCTTTAAAATAAGAATTCTGGAGTGGTATTCACCAACCAGTCTAAATCCCAGAATACCTTTAAAATCGCACAACAATCAATCTGATTGGCCGAGACATAATGTCTTGTCCAATCAGATGGCTTGTAATAAAATTTTGCTTGAGACAAACAATTTAGAAATGTTGGCAAATACAACCCCAGGTAATTAAAGCCTGTGACACATCCAGAACTTCTTGCCTTGTATTTCTTCGCCTTCCAGAGCAACAGATGAAAGGGGGCAAAGGCCATCTAAATTTGTTATATTCAATTTGAAATGCTATATTGTGGGTACTCATTAATAGAGAAGATTTCAAAGTCCAAAGAGTACCCACATTAGATTTGATAAACAGTAAAGGAAATATTGCATTTTGAAAAGCCAGTAATGCACCCCTCCTCTTAACTGTAGCTCTTGCCTTCTTTACATCAAGTTGACTCTTACCACAAGGAATTGCATGTACATGTTAGAGCTACAGATAAGAGATGGGTAATGGTTCTACAAAATCCAATATTTTCACTAAATGTGACCCGTCACACTAAAAATGACCTTATCCAAATTCCAAAAATACAAATTTTGACAAACTTGTCAGACTCAGCACAGCATAAAAATGAAAAGTGTCGGCCCTAGTCTGGCTGCCCAGACTGCGCAGACTGACTAGAGTCGATATTTTTCCCACTTCCTATAAGGTCCCTTTTAGAGTGATGAGTCACAAATGTTTATCAAACCCTATATTGCCCACATCATAGGCTTTGAATTTAAAATAACAAATTTAGAATGCCTTCATCCCCCTCTTATCTGTACCAATGTACATATCATAAACATTTTCTATTTGTTCTGTTTCAATGTTCAGTGAAGTTATCACGTAAGCACTAACCTCGTGTTCAATGTAGATCTTCCAGTATCTGCCGGCATTACTAAACTGGGTCACAAGCTTCTCATACACAGGACGCACCTGCTCTATTGGCTTTATCTGAAGAAAATTTCAAGGTCTACACTTTCCAAAAGCAAGACCTGGCTTCTGAAGTAAATATCAAGGTATACACTTTCCAAACGCAAGACCTGGTTTCGAGGTCACCGAGAGAATAGTCTTGTGAAAACATTATCAGCATTATCTCATCTCAACAGCGGTTCTGAAATCCATTGTCCAAGTTGCCCAAGTTTTCCCAAATAGGTTACAGACAAGTAGATTTTGCCAATGTTTTGCTCTTTTTTGAACTTCATACGGACAACTGACATTTTCAAACAAACACGGACAAGTAGCCAATTCAATGATTTCAGAACCCCTGCTCAATGCTTCCAGTGTTATAATTCAGTAACACCCATTTTGAGGGTTGCAGCAGCTTTCAAATGGGACCACCCTAAAATTTTGTCATTTGGGAAGAGCTTGACAATTTTCACAAGTTCGAAAATCAAAATATTGAAAAATGTAGTGAGAATGTTACCTGACATCAGATTAGCTACTTTCTGTTGGTCAAGGGAAGTTCAAGCATTATTTTACATTGAAATCTCTTTCAATAAAAGTGTGATTCAATTTTGAATTGGACCATCCATCCATTTGAGTCTACTGTAAGAAAAATAAATTGAAAACTTACTATTTCTGTCAATATTTATTACCAAATTTGTGACACAGATTAGGTTTTTATGAGATTTGCTTTGGATAATGGTATGTTGATTACATTGAAAAATTTACGCAAGAAAATGTGTTTTCTATTGGTTTGATTTGATTTTTTGAGGTTTAACGCTGTTTGCAACTGCTATGGTTATATCGTGGGGGCTGGAACACCCAACCAAGGATTCCTGGTATTTCTCTCACCTGTCACAAGTACCATCCCAATAGTGAATACCCAAACCGAGATGATTCATACCCATTAGTGAGAGACAACTCAACTTTTGAACCCTTCAAGTTTGTGGCTACGATATCGCAGTTTTCACAGCTACATCATACTGGAAGCTATTATCATGAAGAGTAAAGTTACCTGTGCATCTCTAATAAGAACACTCCATGCTTCTGTGTCGGAAGGTGAAGCCTCGATACGCTTCTCTGCCTTTTTAACCTTATCAGCAATGTAGCCTTCCTAAAAACAGAATTGGAAAAAACCTTTATATTTAACCCTTTTTTCCAAACAACAAAATCTTAATAAGAAAGTAGCTGCAGACAACAAGATGGGTGTTGATAAAGAAAAGATTTGTGTATGTTATAGCACAGCAAATATTGAGGCAAACGGAGAAAATGCTGGTTATCAGCATTTTCCCCTTTAGCCTCAATGTTTTCCGAGAGGCTTTCTACTAGAGGCGTCAAAACCAGGTCTTAATTGGGAAAGGGTTAACACAACAAATACATGTATACTCTTATTTTCAAATACTTGTCACCTGAAATTTAACAATTAATGATTTTTATATGAAATTTAGTGGGGGTCCGGTGCATACTTTCATGCGTTCGATTGTCCGAAAATATGTCGTATCCGAAATATCAATCACTTATAAACCTCTTTCATGCCAAGCAATATTGTACTGAATATAAGCAAGTTTCCGAATTCGATTCCTGATATTCAAAACTATGCAGCAGAAAATTTGCTGTTTGATCTTTTGATTGTAATCGTATTTCCAATGTTGTCCGAGGCGAGTGGTGAATGATGAAGAACGCCGATTCATGACTCGATTTTTAAGATGAAAATCTGTAATTTACAAACCTATACAATGTTTTGGGGCTTAGTGAATGTTTCAGAAGAACAAACCTGGTTTGCTGCCATCTGTCATCTATCAATCAGGGAGTCAAATACCGAGAAACACGGACCAAAAATGTAACAAAAATATCAAAAATTTTCTCTCGAGTGGGTACCAGCCGAATTGTCCTCAAGACTGGTTCCCACTTTTTATGAACTTCCGTTTTTTTCTAGCTAGTAATAAATAAATTTTTTCGCTGTCGTTGAACAACTGGTCCCGTAGTGTAGTGGTTATCACGTCTGCTTTACACGCAGAAGGTCCTGGGTTCGAGCCCCAGCGGAACCATTATTTTGTCTTTATATAAATAATTTTGATCAGCCTGCCCATTTCACCCAATTAAATTTTAGATATTTGAAGCACCTAGTCTAATTGAAAATCCCTTTAATTAATTTTTTGATAAATAATCTAAAAGATTCCGACAAAGCCGATGGATCTACATCTAGGCCTATTTATATAAATTCAATCTCAAAGAAGAAATAGGCCTACCGGTAGGCTATATGATAGGCATGTGATGTAGTCTGGTTTGCTTTATTGGGGTTTTACGCCGTTTTCAACTGCTATGGTCATATCGCGGCGTCTGGAGCACCTAACCATGGATTCCTGTTTTTCTCTAACCAGTAGGCCTATTACCACAACATCCTTACCGAGCCTCCAGCTGCTCCCCCACATAGGTTCACGATATCAAACCCTGATGAATGTCATTTTTGCCAGAAAGGATATTTGCCGCGGCCGGGTATCGAATCCGGGACCTATCGAAAGAGTGGCAGACGCGCTACAAACTGCATCATGGCCGCGGTCATGATATAGCCTGACCAAGACCCTACTATTATGGTAAACAGCATAAAAGCGAAGACACTCCCAAGTGTAGGCCTAGTCCAGAGTAGTAGGGGAGACTGGGGTATTTTGGAACACGGAGTAAGTCGGAACAATGGCAACTTCTACTTCTACTTCTACTTCATACGTAGTGCTTCACAATCAAGCATGATTATACTAAGCAGGCGCGTTGTCTGGGAATAGAGGTTAAAAAATGTTATGTGCATCTTAAAATGGTATTTACAGATAAAAGAAGATACAGATTCAGTTAAAAAGATGGATGATAAAAGATAAGATAAAAGATAAAAGTACTGTTAGTATTAGGCTTGATAATAGGAATGAAGCTGTCCAGTAAAGGTTTCTATACTAGGACTAGCTTGTAGGTATTCGGGGAGGCTATTCCACAGACGAATGCTCCTTGGGAAGTAGGAGTAGGAGTTGTACTGTGTTCTCGAGTGCGGTATGAGATAATTCAGGCCTCTTGTGGGCATCAGATGGTGGTGATCCACACAGACAAGGTTATGGCTGATTTTGTAGAATATGACAATGCTACTGATGTTGCGACGGTGTTGCAATGATTGCTATTGGAGGGTGTTCAGCATCTCTGTAACGCTACTGGTGTAGCTGTAGTCGTTACATACATACCCAGCTGCAGCTCTTTGGACATACTCAATTTTATGGTTGAGATATTTCTGCCAGGGATCCCAGAAAGAAGAGCAATATTCGAGTTGGGGCCTAACGTATGTTTTGTAGGCTAGTTCTTTAACCTTTTTGTTGGGAGTTTTAACGTTTCTTCTAATGAACCGCAAAGAGTTGCTAGCTTTAGCAGTGATATTATTGATATGTTTGGTCCAGGTAAGATCACTGCTAATTGTGATACGAAGATATTTTGCAGCATTTGTTGTTTTTAATTCAGTGCCATGGAGTTTGTAAGGATATAAGGTAGGGTGTTTTTTACGACTGATTCTAAGAATTTCACATTTGTCAGGGTTAAACTCCATCGACCAATCAGATTCCCATTTTTCAAGACAGGATAAATCATTTTGGAGGGTTTGGGCATCACGATCTGATTTAATTGTGAGATAGACTATGGTATCATCTGCGAATAGCCTGGCTTTGCTACGAATACTATCAGGGAGATCATTTATGTAGGAAAGGAATAAGCATGGACCCAACACGGAACCTTGAGGGACACCAGATAAAACTGGAAAGCTATCTGAGTTTTGACCATCTACAACAACATTTTGGGTGCGGCCATAGAGGAATGATCTTATCCATGAAATAGTTTCGAGATTTAAACATAGTCTTCCGAGTTTGAGAAGGAGCTTGTGATGGTCTACTTTGTCAAAGGCTTTGCTGAAGTCCATGACTATTACATCTGTTTGTTGACCTTGTTCTAAGTTGTCATGGACTTCTTGGGAAAAACTTATTAGTTGGGTCTCGCAGCTATGTTTTGACCTGAATCCGTGTTGGAGTGGACTAAGTATTTGGTGGGCAATCATAAAAGGACATGATGTTTGACACAAGGATGTGTTCCATTAATCTGGAAGCAATACAGGTAAGCGATATAGGCCTGTAATTGCTGGGTTTACATTTTGGACCTTTCTTATAGATGGGGGCGATTACAGTATGTTTCCAGTCATTGGGAACAATTCCGGACTTCAAGGAGATCTGAAAAATATGAGTCAAGACTGGAGTTATTTCTTCATTCAGCTCCTTGTGTAACCTTGGCGATATTTTGTCAGGACCCATTGCTTTGCTGGGGTCTAAACCTTGGAGAAGCTTACTAACTCTATTTTCTGTGATGTTAACATTGGGCATTTTGGGCATGTCTTTACTAGTTGAAAGGTACTGCTTACAAGACTGGGTCAGGCTAAGTGGCTGAGGTCTGGAAAATACGGACTCAAATTGTTTGTTTAATATATTTGCCTTTGTTTGGGGGTCTGTGAAGGTTTGACCATCATGTTTTAGTGGGGCAACTCCACAGTTTTCGGTCTTATTTGACTTAATAAAGGAATAAAACTTTTTGCTCTTTCCAGAGTTGTCTGAGAATATAACCTTATCAAGGTATGACCAATATGCCTGTCTAATATGGCAATTTCTTGAATATACAGGGTGTCCCAAAAGTAAGGTAACACTTCCAAAGCGAAATAGCTCTGCTATTTCTCAGCCGATTTCATTCGGAAAACTATTAGTATCTGCGGAATTCAATGAAATTATCTTTGCAATATACTCCAATGATTATGCATATATCAAAATGGCGTCATTTTTGACATAATCTGTACCACTGTCAAAATGACGTCACGGCCTACCTTCTCAAAGCGTATATATTATGCAGTAAAGCACATGGTTAATCAAAATCTCCCATATATGCAAAGAAAGTTACAGTTTTAATTTAAAACAGAAGATCCACCAAGAACAGAACTAACATACTCAATAATACCTAAATTTGAAAGATCTGGTCAGATTTTGATGGATATAGAAGCAACAGATCGGAAACAACCCGGAGCGCAGAAAACATTTCAACTTTGAATGAGACTGTAAACGGAAGTCTTGGAAAGTCGATGAGAAGATTTTTGTTTTAACAAGATTAGTTTAAATCATTAGTACAATGAATTTTGAAATTTTATTTGAAACTTCTCCATACAATATTAGAATTATGAAATCAAAGTCTTTGGGAGATCAAGTCAAATGCTTAGACTTTCTTCGGTGGGCACACGCCGGATTTGAATTCATTGATCTATTCTCTATGGATAGGCTTGTTGCTATCAAACATTCATTGATAACGTAGGAACAGTTCTGTGGACACATGTGAGGCAGTTATTGAAAACTTTAAATAGCGCAAGAATAAATCAAGTAAAGCGACAGAAGGGACGTAATCTAGAGGACGTCATTTAGGACTATTAAAATGACGTCATTGATAAGATAGGATGTGTTCTATTTATCATACATAAAATATACAAATGAAATGTTTTTTGGTGAAATTTCTTTTATTTGTTTCTACACATAACCTTCTGTACTGTCATGGATATTGGGAATATACTATTGATACATTGGCCGAAATAAATAAGATTTTAAGTGTTACCTTACTTTTGGGACACCCTGTACTTACAATTATTTCACGAAGCAAAAAAAGAATTGGAAATGTTACACCAATACCGAGGTTTACCCAAAATTTCAACAGTCTCATTAAATAATTAAGGTCACTACAGCAGAAAATGTGTTTTTCAGCATCTGAAGTATTTTTTTGCACTTTACACATATATTTTTCTACGCACTTCACTTATGAAGTCAGTGGATATTTTTCTATTCCTACTTGTAGAACAAAGATCGCAGCGTATTTTATTGAAAATATATTTAATTTATCGTCACCAGAAACGCGCTGGTTGAAGAAGGTCAAAGGTCACCCTATGGTGGGGCAAAATGAAACATTAAACACGAGGCAAGTTAGAACACTTAAAATTGCTGTATAATTGATAACAGGCGATGCCAATTTATATTTTACTACAATTTTAGATATCAGTTATGTCAAGTTGGGAATTAAGTTAATATGAACCACGTAGTCATAAAACACAACCTATGTCGTCTATGAACCCTTTCTTTGCTTGTGTTGCGTTAAACAGGGTTTTAAGGTTCTAAGGCCATATCAAGGTAGTCAGCACACCTAGCATGCTATACTGGCGTGCCCAAAACCATTACTCACAATTCTCACCACTATTTCGATTTTGAAAATAAGAGTTCCATTTTACCCCGGCCTATGTTCCGATTTGCCCCGACGTCGGGGCAAATCGGAACATTTCAGGGGGAATTTAAAAAGGCCATAAAATGGTTATTCCGGGCCGTTTTGTTGTAAAATGCCGATAGAAATGTAGCGCATAAAATGCTCTTTCGTAATTTATAAAGAAATTATTGAAAGGGGTCATGAAAATTGAGCTATGCACATTTAACTGAAAAGTGTTCCGGATTACCCCAGTCTCCCCTAGATTTCTGTCAGCAATAAATTATAAATTGCAGGGCCGTAGGAAGCAATTTGGAGTGGCTGAAGCCCCTGTGTCTGAATATTGGGGTGGCGGCATTGGATTTTCAATAAATTTTCAGTCTAAAATAAGGGAAATTTGGCATTTTTGGTCAACTTTTGGGGGGGGGGGGCTTAGCCTCCCCAGCCCCCTGTTCCTACGGGCCTGCTGATTGGACTTGGATTATAGAGGCAAGTCTTGAACAGAATAATGCGCCCCTTTACAAATAACACAAACAGGAACGACCAGGGCTAGTCTAGATATAATATCTAGATCTTATAAAATACATTTAGATCTACTGACACAAACATTTTGCAAGAATAAGAAGATTTTTTCACTTTTCCATTCTTATGGAGTACTCGTGTGAAGTTTCAATGAATTTGGTCCAAGGGTTGCTGAGATCTGGCTGTGGACGGTCTGACGGACGGACAGCGTGTCGACTATAATTATGTTCCCCTGATTTTTTCCGGGGAGCATAATAAAACGATAAAACATCTGCAAAATCGAACCATTATTTATCCATTATACGTGGCTGCTTAGTCTGGCCCAGACCCTAGTATTATGGTTATAGTATAAAAGCAAAGACCCTTTTTTAAATGACATCCTAGTCTAAAATACTAGGTTTCTGTTAGCAATAAATATCTTGTACTTGGATAACAGATGTAGGTCTCAAACAGAATAATGCACCCATATACACATATAACGCAAACAGAAACGACTAGGGCTAGTCTAGTAGCTGCTATTAATCTGTGTGCTTTATCCGAATCAACGTTGATAATTACTCCGGATTTCATCAGCTCCCCAATCACATGCAATCTACCGTAAAACGGCCATTGACAACACAATGAATTAACGTACTTCTTCCAATTTTACTTCTGATAATTATGGTTCCAGCGTTACCAGCATGTGCAGCAGATCCCGATGAAGCGCACATGATCAGATGTCATCTCTCTGACCAGATGGTATAACCAATTACCACACAGTGACGCCTTTTGACTCCCCACAAGATAAAGGCTTTAGAAAACATTGTGGGAAATGAAGAAATTGCTTTTGACAAGCAATTTCTTCATTTCCCACAATGTTTTCTATACAAAATGACCAAAAATGTAAAATCTTCTTCACTTGAATTTGTCGTCTGCAACATCTTTGAATTTAGACAAGTTTGAAATTTTGTCGTCTGGTAATGGTATAACTAGCTGCTTGATCTCGGTCTCATTTTCTTCTATCACTTTGATTATTAAGCCTCATCCCAACTCAAATTCATGAACTGCTTCATGGAGAGATCTTCATTGCCCAAAACTTTCTTCGGCTTAGCTTTGTCAATAATTGATCTCCATTTTTCCGTCATTGAGTCCTGTCTCTTAATATCTGTAGCATTTACTATGTATACATCGATCGTGCCGACAGCGTCTCAAAAATGGCGGCTAGTCATAGAATTACAATCTGCTTCAATTAAATGATTGCATTTTCTCCAACTTCAAGTATCTCTCATTTACCACAAATGACTGGATAACGGCTCATTTCATCAGCGTCTGTATTTTCAGGTCAATAAAAGACGTCGAAAGAATACTCGCCGAGAGCTGCGGTCTAACGATGACCTGTGTGACCCAGCTTTGCAGACGTGAGCACATGAATACTTGGATTGTTATAAGTCAGGACGAGGGAGTGTTTTAAAGCAAGATACTCTTTGAACTTTTCAGTGACAGCGTATTCCAACGCAAGAAATTCCCGTTAAATGCAATGTAATTCTTTTCTGATTTTGACAGCGATCTGCTGGCACAAGCAATTACATTCCTCAGTCTTTCCTGTTCCTGATACAAAAATGCCAAAGTCCGCAATTACAAACATCTGTATTCAATTCAAAAAGTACAGAAAAATACATGTATGCTAATATATGTTAGGAAAACAGCGTACTAGTATCTCTAAAATTCTCAAATACTTATGTAGCATCATCTTCGCTAGCCAAGGTTGAACCCACCTACGTTTGTATTCACCCTTGGCGGATTTAGTCCGATTTTCTTGAAATCGCGAAGCGCCGCCTAGCGGTTGTTCTGCTGGTTGTTTACGTCCATTATTGATGACGTCATTAACGCGCGTTGTCTTTCGCGTCGTACGTCGTGCAGATTATGTAAAAGTTAGCTGTTTTTTCGGTCGAATTGTCGAAAGTATAATAATTCGTCGATTAAAGTTAGAGAATTCCTGTCTATTGCAGTGAAATTCGTAGGAAAAATCGTCCATCTTCGCGTTTTTGAGTTGCAAATGCAATGCTTTTTCCCGCCCGTTGTCATGATTTGGTTACTCATAACAAATGTATCAGTCGACAATCTGATTGGTTCCAGCGAGACCTCGCTGGAACCAATGAAAACGCTTTCCAGGAGACCAAGAAAATCGGACTAAATCCGCCAAGGGTGAATACAGAAACGACGTTACGTCGTAGATGTCACCCTTGGCTTGCGAAGATGATGTAGCATGTTCAGTCCACTTGAATCCTTCAACTAAACTCTTCCCCCTTCCTTAAAGTCTCGATCTGTTTCTATGCAATCTGGATACACAATGTGTCCCAAAAACTTCACATTCTCCTGTATAAACGTACACTTCTGAGGAGACAGCTTAAAATTGTATTCTCTCAATCTAGTATGAACGAGGTCTAGACGTTATATGTGCTGCTCAAAAGTCTAGATAAAGATAACTACATCATCTTAATATATGAGCAAATCATCATTTTATATCTTCCGAGACACTCCTCCATTAGACGGTACGTAGTCTGAGAATTGGACAAACCGAATGACATTCTGTTATACTCCTTTAACCCCAAAGTACCGACTGTGAAAACAGTTCTCTCTTTGTTGTCATCTTCTAATTCCCAGATTTCATATCCACGGTACGGAAACTACAGAGACAGAGCCAATGGCTCTGCCGCTTAAATCCTCTGGGGCGCTTCCGGCCATGTGTGGCTCTGGCTCTGGGATCACGATTTTTTGACAAAAACAGGTGAGTGTTCAACTTTGTTGTTCAATTATTTTCTTTTGGTGCATAAAATCGAAAAACCGGGAATGTCATGCTCCCCTAAGACCATTTATCTGCCTGTTCTAATTATGTGGGCTTTATAGCAGGATTTTTACAGGGTTATTGTCGTCGTTATAAACTCCAAAAATGCAATAATCAAAATCACAATTTTCAATAATTCTTGTATCACGAAACCGATTTGAATTCTTCTTCTTCTTCTTCTTCCACAGAATTAGAATAGGCAGATAAATGATCTACGGGAGCATGACATTCTCGGTTTTTTCTATTTTATGCACCAAAAGAAAATAATTGAACAACAAAGTTGAACACTCACCTGTTTTTGTAAAAAAAATCGTGATCCCAGAGCCAGAGCCACACATGGCCGGAAGCGCCCCAGAGGATTTAAGCGGCAGAGCCATCGGCTCTGTCTCTGTAGTTTCCGTACCGTGATATCTATAGTACTGAAATATTTACTTTGTATCGAACGTCAAATATTTCTTCTATCCTAGGAAGTGTGTACGCATCCTTTGTGGTCAAGCATCAGTAGACCACGCACATACCCAATGCATCATTATTCTTCCTGACTTGGACCACTTTACTTCGCCAGGGCAACTTGGACTTTCTTAAGGTTTACGAACTGAGAATGAAATGCAGAGCCAGAGGCGAAATTTGAAAAGTGCCAGTAATTCCTAATCTGTGTTACATTTCGATTCCAATTAAAAATATAAGCATTTTGTATGGTTTAGAATTTTGAATTAATGCATACTCATGGAAATATTTGACAAAAATGTTCAAAATTACCTCCCTTGCACATGAAAATAGAGTAAAATAATAATTGTAAATTATTTTCTTCTTAAAGCATAATCTTTAAATCCGGCCTGGAGATTCAACTTGTGTGAAGTGTTTTTACAAGTGTGTGTAATTCGATGCATTTCGTATGTCTAGAAAGTGGTGTTTTCATTCTCAGTTCGTAAACCTTAATGATAGAAGTTCATGGTGGATAATCACATGATACAATATTTTCAGAAAATCTTCAATAATTTTGTAATTACTGGACCGATTTGAATTCGGTTTGAAGCAGAGAGCGTGGACAGACGTCACGCATTATATGGACGTGGTTGATTTTTGAAAAAAAAATATCAACTGATAAAAAGTTATTTAAGATAAACCAAAACTTTGGTTTATCTTCAATAACTTTTTTACCAGTTGATTCTTCAAAAATCCTACACGTCCAGCTTATTCCTGTCATTTTATCACACTCTCTGCTTCAAACCGAATGCAAATTGATCAAGTTTTAAAAAAGATATTGAAAATTATCGGAAATTCTGAGTCACGTGATTATACATCGTGGAAGTTGCTTGGGAAGTTTTCTCACTTGTTCTATCATTATCGGTGCTATTATTTTGTGACATTCTTTAAATGGTGATTCCTTGTCTTTCAACAAATCTATCTGGTGTCTAATCATGTCACCGTGTCCTATCTCGTCTTGCTGCTTCGAAAAAGTATCTTTTCTTTGTCATCTCTTCTAAGTATATTATTTTGGTCAGGTCCTAATCTAACGAATTAAATAAGATTAATATCATCTTGGTTAATTAAGGTATAATACCCACAATGTCGCCATTTTGAGATTCATAAAACATAATGATCGTACTTGTTCGAGCGGCGTCGTTACACATCCGAACCTATTCGGGCGCGGTCGTAAACATTCGGCGGTGGAGAGCTCCACCGCCGAATGTTTTCGATCGCGCCGAATAATTCCGACGTCGTGCGAATCTCATTAGGGCCGGACTACCTTAATATTAGCCAGACTAAAGACTTCTTCAAAGACTTCTTCTGTCACTTCAACAGACTGGACTTCACATATGATAGCTTTATGAGATGTTGTAGATTGCTTCAAGTGACTTTAACTTCCTTTCGTTTACGTTTTCTGTTTTCAAACACTCTAAGTGTATGGCAGAGCATATTTCTAGACAGACATTACGTATATTGGCCATCTTGCTATGATGCATGACAATAGTGAACGCCATTTTGTATATAAATTTGAATAGAGCGATTGGAAATGTGTATTTGAGCAGATTGCCTACACTTGAGATGCATCATCTTGTAAAACACCAATTGTTATTAGTCGATGATGTAGAAAACCCCTATTTTATGTCTTTATGTTTGGCATGTGAATCCATAATCTGGTAAAGTCTAAGGAAATTATGCACGAGGACATTGTGTATGAAACGCGGCAAGTATACTTCGATTTTCTTGAGTTAGCACGTGATTACTGCTTCGCACACTAATTTAGATATCTTTAAAGTGACGAAGTCAGGCCAAATTTTGCGCGTGATCTAGAAAACGGAGTACTTATAGGCTTGACTGATACGACTAGACGTAATAGACCTGTATTTGCTTTTATCTAGATTTGGAGAAAGGACACGACTTTAAATATGTAAGTCTTATAATTTTCCAACATGTATATTAAATGAGCTAGCTTCTAGTAAAATGGTACGTGTACTAGTGAGATCAACTTGGATCCCGATCAGCCTGCGCACTGGTGCATTCTGATCCAGGTTCATATTGATCTCCAATTCTTGTCTTTATACCGGTATGTAACAAATTCAATTGAGCAAAATGAACTCTGATCGGAAGTTGCATAAAGGTACGAGTTTATGGTTGTTGCCAAATACCGGTAAAAAGTCCGTTTTCAATACACACCCATTTCTAGCTTCACTGGCCGAAGGCCAGCGGGGTTTATGTCATGACCCTGTGACCCTGTGTCCGTTACATGCGTCCGTGCGTGTTTACGTGCGTCGACTCTTTCTTTTTAACATATTCTTTCCCAAAACTACTTAAGCAATTTCAAACAATCGTCACGGGAATATGAACTTTAATTTCAACTACAGTAAAATTTAGAAGAATAAAATTATTTAAAAAATCTTCTCTAAAACGCCTCGCTAGATTTCATTGTAATTTGACGTGAGTGTTCGTTGTATAATACTTTTTTAGATTCCTTGGGAGAAAAAGATCAGATGAGACATGGTCGCAGTGTGAGGTCTGGTCTCAAAGGCGCATTCCGTGCACTTTATCTTATCAAAATCAATAGAGTATAAGCTGAGAAATTAAAGGGACATTTCATTTTCATTTCAATTTTTTAAAGTATGTCTTCATGCCAAGATTGGTTATTCTAATGGGCATAAATGCAATCCGCTTTTTGAAGTTGTTGCTGATAAGCGAAACACACGGCTTTAAAGTTGAGATAGATATGACAAATTCCATATAAATCTGAATTGTTGTCCACAACAATTTGTTGAATTTTAGCACAAACATATATATTTCTCGTAAACGGTGCAATATTTTGGCTTGGAATTTTCAGAATTTTCATAAGAAAATATGTTCTTTCAGATGAAAATAGAATTAAAATTTGTGAAAAACAAATGTGAAATGTCACTTTAAACAAAACATACTCTGAAGCGGACGATATTTCTGTGTGGACGCTTTCCAAAAATCACGTGGGTTACCCACCGTGTAATTGTAGCACGGACAATTTGAAAAGAAATGGAAAATGCTGCTTACAAAGCGTTTTCCCAAATAGTTTCTCTGTCGATTTTTACCCAAACAAAATCTTGTTTTGGTAAGGGTTAAACAATCACAATCTACAAGGGCGGGTCCAGGATTTTTTGCCAGGGGGGTCCAAGCCCAAATTATGGATTAAAATGCAGTAAATATGTAACGTTACACTAAATTTATATAGTCAAAATTAAATTTTCGGTCAATGCCAGGGGGGTCCGGACCCGCCCCCCCCCTCTAGATCCGCCCATGATCTACATGTTGAATCCGTTCAAAATCAATATACCTAGTTTTCACGTTTATAGAAGGGTCAATACATGTATATGAAAATTAAGGGGTCTACCTAAAAAAAGTAACTACAGGGTTGTTTTTTTTTTCAATTAATTTTGGTTGTATAGGGGACAATAAACAACATACTAAAGTCCATTCTCCCCACAGTGATCGTTCGTTGCTCTTCACATAATTATCATCTCTGCAAGGGGCTACCACGGCTAGAATCCACGAATCGTGGTCTACCGAAGATAACGTCTTTAGTTACTTCATGTACTTTGTAACTGTTTCATTTCTTGTATTATACATTAGAGAAAGTAAATGTTATTCTGTTTGCATCAGAAGTGCTCTCAAATTTAAATATTGTTAAAATGTGACTATTTTCATATTATTCCTTATCAAAATGGGACTATGTTTCATTCTTACGATATGAAAGAGCCTCTGTGAAAGAGAGTGACTAAAATCTACCAAATTCTTCGTCACGGAAAAGGGTTATTTCCAGATGGCGTCCAGGATGACCGTCAAAACACTAAAATTTCCACAACTCTATTGCTATTATATAGTGTTAAGTTGGTAAAGTTGTTGTCTATCCATATGTTTCAGGGGTCATAAAATTCATTAGAATCGCCGAAATTACTACACACTGATTGGGTAATGAGAAAATCGGTATGGTCGGAACAATTCTGGTCAACAAAACATTGCTATAACTGTAATATAATTACGGGTAGCCATGCCTTATGTACTCTCCAAAGCCGAGGTATATTGATTAAATCATCAAAAATTATCATTTCATCATAGTCTAAACAATGAGGTAATGTACTCTGGTAGGCCTATATCTTATCTGAAATAGTTTACAATACATGCATGTATATCTAAAAGGTCTAAGCAGTCAGATGGGCATTTAAATTGATAAAAAGGAATATACATGTATCTAATGGTTTTGATTTGAGAATACAAATAGTTAATTAATCTAATTTTTCCTTTTCTGGTATGAAAATGTGTAAAAGTGAAAGTCCTCCAAACATTTGTACGATATGCGAACATGCTTTTAAGATGGTACCTATAAATATACATGTACCATGTAAAAAAGTTTAGCAACACTGACTTTGTTAATTGAAAACATGTATGTTTGTGATATTTATTCCACAACAGTTACATACATTTTAGCATTTGCATTTACGCACAACATTCAAAGGTCGCTTTGTGGTAACGTTAAATATTGTGTGAGAAACATTGTCTTGACGTAGGTAAGGGGTCAAAACAAAAAGTCACGACAGAATTCGGTATTGACTATGAGGTCATTTTCGAGCAAGAACAGCAGTGAAACGATTTCTAATCCGCTTAAATTGTTTGTACACAGTATCAACATTCACTATTTTATCAAGAGATTGAACGTCATTCGCGTTATTACGATCACGTACACGTCTCCCTTAAATGCACCATATGTGCTCTATGGGTGACAAATCAGAAAGAAATGGATGATAATGGGAGTACATCAACTTGTTTACGCTTAAAGCATTTAGGACTCTATGCCAGACAACTCTGGTGCGTTCATGGTGTAGCGTCATGGAAATTACAACGTATGGTGAACGTCTAGTAACACTTCGTCTGTGGAGACGAACATGGGTGGTAAGTGTGGATACTCTATGTTGAAATTCACGTGGATGCCACTCGCAAATTTTTGTGCTGATATGGAACATCTTTGCTGTGACGTTACGAAATTATGACGGCCATTGTTTCGTGGCCTTTTTCTTCGACGTCCTTGACCGGGACTATCTCAAACCGCAAAAATTGGCTTACATAGCATCCTCAAACGGTTCCTTATGCTTGGAGATATGCAAAATTCAAAAAGACATCGTTATCGCCGGTTTCGCCACGTAGGAACACATAAGCGATATAACGTCCTTCTAACGTAAGCATATAGCGTAGTCTCACAGCGTTGCAGAAATCTCTTTTTAGTGGCCTTTTTAAATTTAGGCAAAGACGATTATGTTCACACCTAAATGTTCTCTAGAATTATGCTCCATACACATGAATACCACGGCAGACATGAAAACCGGAAATGCGCACATGGAGTGCGAGACGCACGCAATGGCGGTATAAAATTCATTTGTTTTTGTTCGCTAGCTATTATCTATCGTGTAAACGTTTGATTTTATTTTAAAACAAAACTATTTTGGTTACTTAAGATATCTACATTTTGTTGCAAAACTTTTTTTACTATGTATAGTAAAGTTTCTTGAAGAAGACGTCAATGCCACGGCTCAGATATTAGCAAGAACGACTTTATTGTTACTTTGTTTCCGCTCGAGATAAAGAGAATTCAAAGCAGGGTTAGACACCTTTACAGACACAAACATTTATTAAGTTACATTTTGTCACTCTGTATAAAATTGAAGCAGAAATAATGATTCCTGTAAACATGCCATGAGGTAACAGTGACATTTGTTGTATTTTGTGGCATTTGGACATCGAAATAAGGTGTAAACTAGCAATATCTACACACCACAATATCACACAACTATAGCAGAAAATGCATTTTATATGAATCTCGGAAAAACAAGCCTGAAGATAGGGAACTCAGTTATTTATATAACGTTGTAATCTTTCTGGAAAGAAAGCATAGGTTTCGAATGTATAGATGGATTTTAAAAAGAAATCTGTATCCTTTTCAAACATTATACTTGTACATGTATAATTAATCCAAGAAAGCACATTAATATAGAACGCGCTAACATGTATTTGTATGGATATGATGCCTAGTACAGGATATATAACTCATCGGTTATAAAAGTAGAGTTGTATACAAGCACTAAAAACCAAATACATAGTTTTAACATTTACCAAACCATTTATCGTAAGCTATACCAGCGAATTAATGTCCTAATTATTTTATTCCCAAAAGAGGAAGTGTTTGTGTTGGGCCATTTATCAACAACAATAAGTAAAGTGTTTGTATACAAGTGTACAGTTATAGCCGATGAGTTATAGTTATAATCATTTACTGTCTCGAATGGTAAATAATAAAATTCGCACCAGGTCGCGGTTTCTCGAAAACAACTTAAGTTGTTCTCAGACTCAAATCTGAGCACCGTACTCAAATCACACGAAATCCAAGTGAACTTCAATCGATTACCCTTCAACGTTGGAAGCCAGGGCCAGGTCTTAATACTACACAATTTGAAGACGTAAGACTTCGAGATGTCCACTGACGTTTTTGTGGACGTTTTCGATAGCAGTAGCACATGGTCATTTCGTTTGGGACAGCTGTGCTTCACTGACGAGTATAATTTAAATATGAATTAACTTAAACATATAAATCATGGTCACATATGACCATGTGTCACATTTGCTTGTAATGAGGTTCACTATTATTTTGTCTTTTAACACAAAATTCAAATTTCAGTATATTTATTGATGCGCAAAATATTCTATTCGCTAAATTGATGAAATAATAGAGACATACACAAACAAGTCAAATATATACGCAAGAAATAACGTATAGATTGGGTTGATCTGTAAGGGTAGAACAGTTCTGCTTGATAAAATTTGCATCAAATTGATATGTGTTTCAATCTTTTCAAGTGCTTGGATTTGTCCGTCTTGTCATTTCTAGTAACGAATATGGAACATTGATTTTTGTTTGAAAGTGTAAACATGATACCTGTGCTATATTATTTTCTTTTTTGGCCCAGGATAATGCAGTGCATCGAACCACTACAAACGCTCAGATCGCCACCTCATCGTTTTTGTACCTTTCTATTCCATAGGTTTGCGACTTCCCAACATAAGCTTGTGGAGATTGGCAGTGTAGGCTATTCCGCATATGCAAAGACTATGTTCCAATTAGCGAATATTGCATCTGAAGTAACTGACATATTATAGATTTATGACTATTTAAAGCCAATCAATACTTACTAGTACATTTGAATGAAACATACTTGTCATAAGGACAAAATACACTATATAGGCTACAGTGCAAGTTACAGTGGCCGACTTCGTTTGGGACTATAGCTCGAGCCATCCGTGACGTCATACAACAGGAAGTTGTGTACTGCGCATGTCACCAAGCGAACGCCTATAGCTCGTGATGCACAAGCCAACAAAATGGCCGCGCCCATACGGTTTTACCAACAATTAAATGAGACTCATCGTTCGTTGATAAATGGCTACATTTCAATTAGAAAATAACACTATTTCCATGAATATTAACTTTCAGTCGCATTGACAAGGACATGTGAATATATTGGAATTAATTAAACACTGTGTTGTAAGTTGTACGTTAGATTTGTGTAGTTTGTACGGAAGTTTTGAGTGGTCAATCAAAGATGGCGTCGGGGGAAAATCGTTAGAGGTAGGTGTCTTAGTTTTTCGTCGATAATTTCCTTAAATGACCGTATCTTGTCTTGATACTGATATCATTGTACAGGAGAAATGTATACCTATTCACGGTGCTATATAGCCAAGTACCAGTGTTGTCCTATCGTACTCAGTCGTTGTGCAAAGACAGCCCAACACGGAAAACTTTTTTCGAAGCGAGAAAGTTGCCCTTTTAAGGATGATTACATAGTAAACAGCGAACTAGGGAACAAACTATTGCTCTAACTTGGATGTTTTTAACATGCTCTTTTCTATGGTTACTGTTATTTTACACACAAATGTCTAGAATGACCACAAACATCGTGTTTACTAAATGGCCAAACAACGGTGTAGTCACAGTGAAAATATGCAGACACAGCGGTGCAGTTTCTGTGTTATCTGTACGGTGTAGTTATTATTTTCACAACAAATTGTGAACGGTGTAGACTTGGTATGTTGTATAGGGCGAACTAGCTCTAACAGATAGCAGATCATCTGTTTTATCTCCCTCAAATACTTTGGTCTTAGAAAACTTAGATGAAAATGCCGCCATCCTCAAAGTAAATGAAAACAAAAGTTAAGAAAATATGTTTTCTCTTTTCTTCATTCTCCTAAGCCTTAAACAGTTCAATGTATGTTTGATTTAATTTTCGGGAGACATTTTTGTTATTTGTGATTGAATAAACATCTGACGGAAATGATAATCAAAAGGAATACCATCACAAAATATCAAATAAGACATACGATAACCGTCATTTTGAAGCCATGTTAAGTGCAACGGCAAATTTCTTGTTCATCCGTTCATTTGATTTGTAGATTCGAAATTTCGGCTCTGGCTTTGAATTTTTCTTTGTAACTGTTTTAATTGGTTATTACAATCAATTATTGTAATTAATGAAATGATTTCAACTCATGGAGTATGATAATTATTGATCGAAATGTATCTTGTTTTCAAATTGACCCCTCATTGAAAAGTCTGATTTTACCCAAAATAAAGGATTCAATCAACAAAACATAAATTATAAATAACAAAACATAAATTATAAATTTGTGTCATAAACATTTGGGCCTTTTTTTTTTCGTCTTGTTCGACTTAAGTAAATACGTCTTGAAAATAGAATTCTGGAACTGCAAAATTCATTTTGGAATTTCATACGTAATGAACTTCTTCTTCAGGACTGACATTTTTCTGACCAAGATTTTTTGGGCTCACTCATAAAATGTATCCATTTGCAATGAAAAAGACAATATTCTATTCGCCAAAACCGTTTGACTATTGGAGTAAAACACATTGAAGTACTACCAAGACAGTGTAACTTACACACATCCATAAATATATGAAATGCAATGTTTTCCATCGAGAGCCGACCTTCATTGACCAAAATAAACAAATACCAAGTTGATCAACGCTTCTCAATGACTTAATCACATCTGGGAACAAACTGTTCATTTCAGCCATTGTTTTCATGTTCTCGTGGGGAAAGAGAAGAGACCCTATCCGTTTCATCTGTTTTAGCACGTCCAATGGAAATATCAGGAATTAAGGTCGGGGCTTTTTGAACGACTTTATGGGGTGTTGAACTTCGTCATTTTTTATGTTCAGGACTCATGCATTCAAAACCGGGGATATCATCGATAGAAAGAATCTTGTTAACTCCAAAATGCTTTTTTCTACGTCGATGAGGTCTATCTTGTGTATTCTATGCTCGCAAATGGGGATGATGTCCTAGTCTGACTTCTTGATAATATCAGGAATAATACTAAAGTTCAGAGTTTTCAAATCTTTTTGACCTGTCTGATCATTGATCTCCCCCGCCCTGCGCACTTTTAATATCTGACTGGAATGGTCCTGTTCCGAATGCTTCACAACATTTTCGAAACTCCCTTCGAAATGACAGTAGTAATAGGTGAACAGCATGGAACTGAAAATAAAGAAAAAAATAAAACGGACGCCAGCAGATTCTTGGTAATTTCTACTATTTGACCCTTACGGAATTACTTTGACAAATAGCAAGGAAACTAGATTCTGATATATTTTGATTAAAGTATATTTTGTAGACATATTGTCACCTTCTTTGCTGCAAAGCATTTACAAGTCAGTCACATAAAAAATTATTAACATAATTGTTGAAGAATTTCGGTAGTAATTGTAAAACATTATTCTCAGCCGTGAAAACGTTATCATTAAACAGAAAAATATTATCATCCCAGAAATGATAAGTTCTGTATTACTTCAAGTCTACACCGTTCACAATTGCATTATGTCTACACCGTTCACAATTTGTTATGAAAATATAACCACACCGTACATAAAACACAGAAACTGCACCGTTGTGTCTGCATATTTTCACACTGACTACACCGTTGTCTGGCCATTTAATAAACACGGTGTTTGTGGTCATTCTAGACATTTTTGTGTAAAATAACAGTAACCATAGAAAAGAGCATGTTAAAGACATCCAAGTAAGAGCAATAGTTTGTTCCCTAGTTCGCTGATTACTATGTAATCATCCTTAAAAGGGCAACTTTCTCGCTTCGAAAAAAGTTTTCCGTGTTGGGCTGTCTTTGCACAACGACTGAGTACGATATGACAACACTGGTACTTTGATATATAGAACCGTTGATAGGTATACATTTCCCCTGTATAATGATATCAGTATCAAGGCAAGATACGACCGTTTAAGAAATTTATCAATGAAAAACTAAGACACCTACCTCTCATGCTGTATTGTTGTCGCCATCTTTGAATGACTACACAAACCTAACGTACAACTTACATCACAGTGTTAAAGGTGTTTTGTGGTTTTTCAACCGGACTTGCAATTCGTTTGCTTCTTTGGACTCCATTTTGGAATGAAAGGGACCACGAGTGAGAGCGTGGTCCGACCATGGCTTGGTTCAAAGGTCAAATGACGTCACTATAACCCGGGCTATCGGTGTTCGATTGGACCGATGGCTGAAATAGCTTGAGCGATCGTCCCAATCGAAGTCAGCCAGTATGACATTACTACCATTATTGAGAAAAAATGATCCCAACCTACTAGAAAACGAAATGGTGACGACTACGACCAAATAAGCCACGCTTCAGATAAGAAATTGAGCAATAATTTTCTTATCTATGAGTCATTTTTCACGCGGTTTGTTGCACCTACCCCGCCTTTCTAAGCTCTTTCCTCAGAGGTATGACTTTTTTAAAAAAAATACCTCACACCTTTTGCAAAAATTGATCCCAACCGACCAGAAAAACGACCTGAATTTTTTTGTCGTTTCTCTGGTCGGTTGGGACCAATTTTCGCAAAAACTGCAAGGAGGATTCGAGTTAGACATACATCAGAGGAAATAGCTCAGTAATGCGCATGAGGCGGGGTACATGCAAAAATCGATCGCAAATTGACTCATAAATAAGAAAGGTATTGTAAAATGTCTTGCCTGAAGCGAGGCAAAAATGTCCATAGCTATACCCATCCCACAATGCACAATCTCCACAGTGTTAATTGGAAATGGAGAATAGAAACCGATTTTAGTGTTTTCTTGGACATCATTCAAGAACGAACCGAGGCATTTAGAGTCAAATTGTCAAATATAAAGTATATGTCTGCTAATTACAACAGTCGATTAGACGCCCTACAAAATAAAGGTTTTGGAAACGTCGTGAAAAATGAATAAATTGCTTGTTACAAGCAATTGGCTTGTGACAAGCAATTTCTCCATTTTCCACATTTTTTCTATCAAGAAAGGCGAATAATTGTAAATTTGCATTCACCCCATCCCGAGCTTGTCTTCTAAAACATCTGCAATTAGACCAGTCTAAAATTTTACAATCTGGTAATAAGTTGACCCATTACCAAACGACAACATTTTAGATTAATCAAAATTCAAAGATGTTTTAGACGACAATTTAAAGTGAATGGAATTTAGATATTTTGGCCTTTAGGGGTAGAAAACACTGTGGGAAATGAAGAAATTGCTTGTCACAAGCAATTTCTTAATTTTCCACAATGGTTTCCTAATCCATTATCTTTTAAGGAGTCAAAAAGAGTCATTGTATCAGTGATTATTTTACTATTTAAAGACTGTGAGTCCTGGGGACTCACTGGATTCCATATCAATGAGTCCAGCTACTAGCTTAGTGAGTCCAATACACTATTTTTAATAGGAAATCTGTAAAAAATGTTGCATCCTGGGACTCGCTAGAATTAAAACTTTGCATCAAATTATGAGTAAAAGTTGCAGGATGCGCAGGTAAAAAAATCACTGTTGTATGGTAATGGGTTATGGGCCCATATTCCAGATTCCCGGTCACGCATAGGTATAGACTACTCGAATAGGCATACTCAAGTTTCTGTGTGTCTTTTTATATATCTTTATAAGCTTTCTCTGTTTTTCTGAATGTGAAGAAGAAGAAGAAGAAGAAGAAGAAGAAGAAGAAGAAGAAGAAGAAGAAGAAGAAGAAGAAGAAGAAGAAGAAGAAGAAGAAGAAGAAGAAGAAGGAAAAGGAGAAGGAGGAGGAGGAGGAGGAGGAGGAGGAGGGGGGGAGGGGGAGGGGGAGGGGGAGGAGGAGGGGGAGGAGGAGGAGGAGGAGGAGGAGGAGGAGGAGGAGGAGGAGGAGGAGGAGGAGGAGGAGGAGGAGGAGGAGGAGGAGGAGGAGGAGGAGGAGGAGGAGGAGGAGGAGGAGGAGGAGGAGGAGGAGGCGGAGGATTCTTTTGTAATCACTTAAAAGAGTACTCATGTAAAAGATGTTCCCGTCGGGAACAGACTGATCATTCCAGCATTTCAGCGAGCCGACATTTTATGGGCGGATAGTAATTGTCGTATCTCCAGTGTCGTCAGCGTAGCGTTTGCGTCAACGTCGGCTACGTAGACAAAACAATATGTCTATCTCATTAATTATATGAGATAGGACCTGATATTTCGCACACGATAGCGTTTGACAGTACCATTAACCTTTGAGATCGTGACCTTGACCTTACAGTTTTACCTATTTTTCTGACTAAATCTCCTATAGGTGAGCGTTGTCTGCGTAAACTCTCGTTTTTTTTTTTTTAGAAAATGGTTCGACTTTATTTGCCTTTTATTAGTCAGTGAACCAGCTTTCAAATTCAATTTTAACGAAATGAATAAGACAGATCATAAGTTAACGAGCTGAAAGACTGTTTTGGTGCCCTTTTTGTATGACGCGGTTACATTAGAAAGCAAACATGTATAGATAGACAATGACCTATGAATGATCAAAGATCAGCGAGTCTAAATTGACGGGGGAAGAGGGATTTCGAATTATAAAAATATGTGACTCGAACCCGTCTCCCTGTAATAAGTCGACGAAGTTCCATCTGGATACAGCTACTGTACTCACACGGCATCGCGGACAGCACGCAATACCTGTCATTGTTCGCTTTTATTCAGTGGAAAATAGGTACTCCTCCCTATTTACATGTATAATTGGAATATACCGTAACCTTTCGTCACGGCTCACGACTCGATGTCCAATTATAGGCCTAATTTTGATATGGTTGTGTACACAAACTTGACGGGTTTTGAAATGCAAAAGCTGAAAACTCAATCTGCAACAAAAATAAGTTATTTAATTTGATGTGATGCGTTGAAACATTTTCGGACATCACAGTTAGGGCCTGCTTAACGTATACAACCCATCATTAGCACCAAAGAGCCAGAGGCGAAATTCGAAAAGTATTTTGAACCGTTTAGAATTTTGAAATAATGCATAATTATGTGGAAACATTTGACAAAAATGTTATAAATTACCTCCCTTGCATATGAATATAGAGTAAAAAGATACTTGTAATTCATTTTCTTCTTGAAGCATAATCTTGAAATCCGGCACGGTGAATCAGCTTATTTGAAGTGTATTTACAAGAGTGTGTAATTTGATGCCTGTCAAATGGCTAGAAAGTGGAGTTTTTAATGGTGGATCATATACCTTAATGAAGGGTTAAGATATCAGAAGTTGTACATCCGTCCGGACGTCCGGCAATAATACGTTTAACACTTAATCAGACAACAACTCGGATCGGGTCCAAATTAAAAGGCGTTGCATACGATAAAACAAGCGACATCAAAGTTTATTGTCCATTTAACATTTGTCGGGAGAGCAAAAATATAGTGATAATCATGGTGGTGAACTCGGCCAAAGCGTGGGACGCTTTTCGCTACAACAAGGTATAGATATTTTGCTTTTAAATGGGAGTTTATAGATTTTCTTTCTAATGATAATGAACTTTTTTCTAAAAATAGACCGGGTTTGCCGATAAGTATTGACAAACCGTCTGTGTTGTTATAAAATCTCGTAACTACGGCTTTATCGAAGCCGTAGATACACTATTTCATAACAACACCGACGGAATACGGAATACTATGATCGCGAAAAAACGTCCCACGCTGTGGCCGAGTTCACCACCAGTGATCATCATTTTCTTATTTTCTCTCGATGTGTTCCAAAGATTTCTGAAAGTTTGACGTCTCGCAGCCAAGGATTGTTTGGGAAAGGGTGAACAATGAGTCGGGATATTATAGCATCTTTAATAATCGAGTTTGAAGAACAGCCTGTTGTCAAATACAGTCCAATATACATCCATGCTGCTCTCTTTCGGTTATTTTCAGATCACGAGAACAAAGTGGATCCTGATCAGACTCTGCGTATGCACAGGCTGATCTGGATCTATGTTGGGCTCAAAAGCCTTAATGGACATTTTTCCAGATCTTTGCTCAAATGTTTTGGTCGATATTAACCCATTACCAGACGGCAAACTTTTGAAAGTTCTGTTCCAAATGAAAGGTGTTGCAGACGACAATTTCAAATTGATAAAATCTAAAAAAAACTTTACGTTTTTGGAATAGAAAACATTGCGGATAATGAAGAAATTTCTTGTCACAAGCATTTTTTTTTTTCATTTTTCACAATGTTTTCCCAAGCTTTTTTGTGATGGTGTGGAAAGGTCTCAATGTGCAGTAATGGGTAAACCCTTTCTCAAACAACGAAATTTTGCAACAGTCGACAAAATTGTTATGGAGAAAGATGAGATCTACAAAACATTGAGACAAAAGGAGATAATGGTGTGTACGAGTAAGTTTCCTCTGTTATCTGTTTTCCAAAGCATGTTCTATTAGGAATGTAAAAACCTAATCTTGTTTGCATGAAATGCGTTTACGCCGATCATTTAAAGTGACACTTCAGATTTATTTCATTTTTCAAAAGTATGTCTTGATGCAAAGATTGTCTATTCTAATGCGTAGAAATGCTATCAGTTTTTTGAAGTTGTTATTTATAAGCGAAAAAATTTGCCTTTAAAGTTGAGACAGAAATGACAAATTCTGAACTGTTGTCCCAACAATTTGTCAAATTTTAGCACAAAAACATAATACTTCTCGTAAACGGTTCAATATTTTGACTTGAAATTTTCAGAATTTCCGTAAGAAAAGATGCTTTTTCAGATAGAATAAAGGTAAAATTTATGTAAAAATAATTGTGAAATGCCACTTTAAATTTAATTTCTCGACAATATGGAGTGATTTTTCAAGTGTTGTTTGAAGTGTGACTGAAATGTGTTTACAAGGAATCGATAGGACACAATATTTTGTTAGTGCAAATCTGTTGTATTTAGACTAAGTTTTTTGTCTCCGGTTACATCGTTTTGTAATTGAATCAAGCCAGGGTGCTTTGGTTGTGATAGAAAAAACGTTGCGGACACGTATTGGCTGTAATTGGTAGAATCATTTCTAGCAGATCTACAGGTTTGAAAGTTGGATATGCTGTACACATTGATACATAAAAATGTTTTACTGCTTCACTTTTAAAATTTTATGCATTCAAGGGCGGATAACTTGCTTTAAAGTTTGCATAAGGTCTATGGGAAAATATCTATTCCGTCAATATTTTTAAAACTAGGGTTTGTTTTCGAAATATTAAAACGACAGAAAATTGACAATTATTGCATCGCTCTACAACATACAAAATAGTATTATTTACCCTCAACATTAAGTGAAAGGGGATTTTTGGCGATTACTAAAGTAGTCCACTAAAATGTTTATCATTAAGGGAGATAATAGGCCTTCAAATTATTTTTCATTGGCGTACATTCGGACAAATACAATAATAAAACCCAATCTTCCTATTAACAAACCCTAATCTTTTTAAGTTTTTTTAGTATAATAATATAAATTAAACTCACAATTTATCTCTCTGTTATCTGAGTGGGGTCAGTAGGTTACAAGCTGATCATATAGGGAATAATCATTGTGTTAAAATGAACTGATTGATAAATCGTTGGTGTTATTGTAATTTGTAAAATCTCGTAAAGTTCTATCCTCGTAAGGTTTTAAAATTACAATGCCGAAATACTAATTGTTTGTCCGAAATAACGGCACGCTGTACTTGATAGAATATATCCCTATTAGGTGTTGTAGTGGCTATGTCCTGTTTAAAGAAATGCGAGGGACACATTGTTTTGTGCACCAGTGATCGAAACATGATAGTAAAATTACCGAACTTTGCCTTAAGCCCATTGAATGAAAAGTGGCTATTTTTAGACCCACTAATTAGCGTAATTCATTATTGATTAACGGATAGAATATACAAGTAAACTGACATTGGTTTATAAATATTAATAACTATACAGCGTGGTATTTGCTTTAATTTAGTGTTGGACAAAGGACACGAATTAAAATCCGTAAGTTTTGTAATTTTTCAACAAATCAAATCAAACATTTTATTGGTCTAAAATCCAATGATAGGGTTTTCACCACACCATACAATATTCAACATGTAAATTAAATGAGCAAGTTTCTAGTTAAAGGGTGGGCAAACTTGTTGATTTTGAGATCAACTTAGATCCTGATCAGCCTGCCCATAAGCGCAGTCTGACCAAGATCCATGTTTATCTCAGAATTATCATCTTTATAATATGTTACAACTTCGATTGAGCAAAATGAATCCAAACGAAAGTTTATGGTTGTTGTCAAATGTCGATAAGGGTCCCTTTTCAAAATCTAAACCCATTTTTATTGAAAAAGATAACATTGTTCACACTTTTCACGCAACCGAACTATGGTTTACGACGTACCTTACAACCAGTATGGGAAAATATTGCTGGAAAAGAAGAGTAATTCCTTACTTTGTTCAAATTTTTACATACTGTAAGAGTGTTTTATTTTGTATTTTTCTTTTATTTGCTTTGATTTGGACATGTTTGGACAGCTGTCGAGTTTTGTAATTTGAGACAGTTTTAACTTTTTCCGAAACAGAAATAACATTAATTCTGGCAGTTCAAAGTTTTAAAGCTGCCACAGAGGTAATTTAACCCTTTCCCAAACAAGACCTGGTTTTGACGTCTTTAATAGAAAAGGCTTGGAAAAACATTGAGACAAAAGAAGAAACTGCTGATAACCAGCAGTTTCTCTTTTTGTCTAAATTTTTTCCGTGTTATATTGTGCTATATTGTGCACAAATCTCTTCCTTTTCAACATCAATTTTGTTGTCTACAGCAGCTTTTAAGTAGGACCACCCTTAAATTTTGCCGTTTGGGAAAGGGTTAACTCATGTTGACAAACAAATGGGTATGTGTACAATATAACTAAAATATTGAGACATTAATTGATGCTTACAAAGGTTTCCCCTTGTCCCCAATGTTTTCTCAGTCGATTTCTACAAAAACAAAGTCTTGTTTGGGATAGAATTAAACAAACACAATCTAACTGGTCAAATCCTTTCCAAAACTATTTTGATTGAACTATATGAGCAAACTGATAGCTCTACATTATGTATTTTCCAAAAATTAGCACTGGAATTAGGACAATTCCAGGAAATCTGGCAGCGGAGAGTGGAAATGCTTTGGAAAATACCATTGGAATAAAAGAAAATACTTATAAGGTCTACCATTAATTTATAGTTGTCCTGACTGTTACTGTAATTCTAACATCATATCTTTTGACTCCTCTCATGCTGTTCATGACATATCCCTGCTGTGATAAACGATTTGGCAGGTAAATGCAGTATTCACTAAGACCAGCCTGCACAGGCGTGCAGCTTGGTCTAAACCAGCACTGCCTTCTTTCTATCCAGTTATTGTGGCAAAAACTTGAGGCAACCTGATGTCTCATAAATCAGCAGATTGTTTTAAAGGGACATTTCATTTTTATTTCAATTATTGAAAGTATGTCTTGATACCAAAATTGGTTATCCTTATGAATATAAATGCAATCAATTTTTTGAAGTTGTTGATGATAAGTGAAAAACACGCCTTTAAAGTTGAGTAAGATATGACAAATTCCATATAAATCTGAATTTTTGTACACAAGAATTTGCTTAATTGTAATACAAAATGTATATATATAAATATTTCTCGTAAAAGGCGCAGTATTTTGGCTTGAATTCTTCAGAATTTTCATAAAGAAATGTGCTCTTTCAGATAAAAATAAAAGTAACATTTATGAAAAATGTCTGTGAATTGTCACTTTAAACGAAATTTAAAGTCAACAGGACAAGGGTTAAATAACAGTTGAGCCAGGATCTGGAAAACGTCTCTAAAGGCTTTGAGCCCAACATAGATCCATATGTGTCTGTGCATATACACAGTCTGATCAGGATCCTTGTTGTTTTTCTATATACATGTAGGGGGCGTTTTTCCAGATCCCGACTATTTATCGTCTCTGTCTCATTTCAATTTGAAAAAAAAGTCTATTTTCATAGATTGTACAGGGTTAAGCGGAAGTGAAAGCTGCATTAACCAGCAAACCGGATTAACCTTTTTCCGAAAGTTGACGGTCATATTAGTCTAAACACTGTGGGAAAATAACGGGAGAAAAAAAGAAGACAATAAATTCTGTGTTAAAACGTAGGTTTGTCGTCTGCATTAACTATCAACGCGGATTTATAACCGAGATAAGTAAAAATGTCGTTTGGGAAAAAAGGATACACATTTCAATTTTTCACCGTTGATACTTAAATTTGTACCGATAGTCCTAGATATCTATATAAAAAAATACAATGCAACGAAACTTGCCTTTATGATTCTTTATAACGCATTTATCATACAGTAAGCTTATTGTTAGATTGGATAAAAATGACTCCAACCGACTAGAAAACGAAATGATAACGACTACGGCCAAATTAACCACGCTTCAGGTAAGAAATTGTGCAATAACTTTCTTATTTATGAGTCAATTTTCAATCGTTTTTTTTTTTTCATGTACCCCGCCTTACTGAGCTCTTTCTTCAGACGTATGACTTATTTGAAATCACCTCATACATTTGCAAAAATTGATCCCAACCGACCAGAAAAAACGACCTGATTTTTGGTCGGGTTTTTTTTCGATCGTTTAGGATCATTTTTTGCAAAAACTACGAGGAGTTTCAAGTTAGGCATACCTCAGAGGAAAGAGCTCAGTAAGGCAGGGTACATTCGAAAAACGTTTGAAAATTGACTCATAAGTAAGAAAGTTATTGCACAGTGTCTTATCTGAAGCGAGACAAAATTATCCGTAAATTTAGCCATCCCACAATGCTGTTATCACGGCATAACAGATTGGCCTACTCTAACTTTGAACTGTGATACTATATATATTTTGATAAATTCGGTGTTTAATTTCATATCTAAGATCTGTCTTGTGTTATTGAATTACTGTCTTACGCATTTAAAAATGACAAGTATACCTACAACTTGATTTCCATACATCATTTAAATCAAAGCACTGATGTCCTGGCAGTGGACGTTCCTGAAGACGCAATATTTGATGTCGATGTGCAGTAACGAGAAAATATTTGGCATTGTCATGTTTTCTTTTGCTTCTCAATATTTTCCATAGTATTTCTATTAGGGATGTCAAAACTAGGTCTTTGGGGCAGAGTCTGCCCTTGAAAATAGTTTTATTGTTTAAAAAAGGGCGGGGGTACCTAGTTAAAAGAGGGCATATACACTCTTACTTTTTGTTTTCTAGCAAACGTTTGTCCAAAAATGATGTCTAATGGTTTCATATTATGTATAAACCAAGGTCGTATATATTGGTCCACAAAATACAGTTTTATACAAAATTTTAGTTGACGTCATTGCCAAAATTCTTAGCTTTAAATATTTTGGCCAAATTAGATTCTTTATTTCACCCAGTTCCAATTTTTGTAAACCTATGAAATTTTAAATAAAAATTTCCCCCCATATACGCCGGTGCTTATTGTAAGATATGAAGAAATGAATCCGGTAAAACGTTTTTTAACCTAAGTATAATTAATGGTCAACCTTTCTGAGAATGTAGAATTTAAAATTGTACTAAATACCCTTTATATGCATTTGCAAAAAAGTCTATTATGCTCCTTCGAGTCTTGTTTTTTTTTTTTTTTTTTTTTTTTTTTTTAAATAATTTTATATCAACCTGTATTGCACTGATTCTAGAATTTTCCACACAAAATATATTTTTAAAGAATCAATTCTATCGGAACCCCTTCGGGGCGCGATGCATTATGGTCTACCGTAATAAAACCGGAAACTAAATTGACTTAGAGATTATACCCATTTCAGATTAATCGAGCGATTTCGGTATTGGTTTAATATACCAAACGGTTCACAACAATGACTCATCGCTCCGCGGAAGGATTCTGAGTGATTATCCCGACACACATACGCCTGGTCCGAATTCATGAGTTGATTTTTAAAAACAAAGTCTTTAAGAACTTTTTACGCTTGGCATAAGTCTTATTGCAAGCTCAAATGACGCCATTGTTAAAAATAAAGTGTAACGTTCCGAGATGCATGGCTACATACAGACAACAACCAGTCCATTAAGAGAAAAGAATGTTCTTTACTGGCCAGATAATTTCATTAGCATGTTACCTGCCATATTACCTCCCTTTAACCGTCACATTCCTCACTACTTACTCCAACTTCACCCCGAAGTCAACAACTATTTCACAGTGCAAGCTACAACCCGAGCTGCACGGCTAAGGAAGCGAGGCTTCATGAGATTCATACAGGAGATGAGCCTTCTACCCAGTATTCCAGCAATGCACTGCTACCCAATAGGCAAGGCACTGACCTGTCCGAAGGGGGTAACCATGGGTAAGGGATAACTGGGGATGGCATGGGGATTACATTATCCCACCGCTGCCACCAATTGTAACGTTCCGAGATGCATGGCTACACACAAACAACAACCAAAGGATCATCAACCCTAAATGGGCTGATGTTTCTATATGTATACCAACTTTTTCACGTTCTTTACTGGCCAGGTAATCTCATTAGCATGTTACCTGCCATATTACCTCCCTTTAACCGTCACAAAAGCTAGTTGGAATAGACAAAATAATAAAATAGACGAATTTTAACGTTATTTGGAACTATTTCTTCCTTTTCGTATTGATTCTTATCCCGTTTAACCTAATTTTATTTCAAGCAAATTTCCAATTTTAGTGCCATTTCGATCTGGTTGTCTAATTTTTCATGCCACAATATTT
The DNA here is from genome assembly GCA_963680895.1 of Fragum sueziense. NCBI lineage: Eukaryota > Metazoa > Mollusca > Bivalvia > Cardiida > Cardiidae > Fragum > Fragum sueziense. The sequence continues at coordinate 14,868,609 of OY804595.1, read as the reverse complement.
GGGTGTAAAATAGGTAGGGTATGCTAAGATCAGACTGAATGTTTGTGCTTGCTAAATCTCGTCTTTACAGCCTGTCAAAGCTCTGGTCAAAACAGGATTGTGAAGATAGATTAGCGTGTGAAGGGTAAGTTTTAAAGTGTGGTAATACTGGTGGACGTTAACCCATTACCAAACGACACATTTTTAGACTACTCCAAATTCAAAGATGTTGCAGACGACAATTTCAAGTCAATGGAATTTAAAAAAGATTGGTCATTTTGGGTAGAAATCATTGTGGAAAATGAAGAAATTGCTTGTCACAAGCAATTTCTTCATTTCCCACAATGTTTTCCAAGGCCATGATTTTGTAGGGAGTCAAAAAGAGTCATTGTGGGGTAATGGGTTAAACGTCCACCAAAAATCTAATACCATATTTTTTACCCTTTTATCAGTCTGGTATGGATTTATTATCAAATCTAACTGGCCCTTCTCATGATTTAAATGTTTGGATTTTTAATCAAGATGTCGTGTTTCATCCCTTCTTTTTTTGTTCCACAGGAGATAAGCAGTGAATTCTTCATATGCAAAGACTATATTCCAATTGGCGAATTTCGAAGAAACATTGCACGTGAAGTACTAGTAACTGACTTACAGATCTATGAAAAGGTTTATCAATACATTTACATTCGGGTGAAGCATATTTGACATAAGGAAAGACAGAGAGCATAATACAACAGTGCAAGTTACATGAAATTAGTGTTATTACATGACTGACATCATGGAGAAGCATTTACGAATCAGCTTCGTTCTATGTTGTGTAGGAGTTTCAGCACTGTTATTTTATCTCAATTGGACCATAGAACAGCCGTTTATAGACCTAGTGTTTTCTGGAACCAAATTTAAACATGAACAGCAGACTAGAGGCGCAATGTCCAACACAAGTTATAAGTCTGCGTATGTGAACAGTCGGTTAAGATATAACAGTAGTACTAGTGGAACTCATGCTTCATCAGGGCGACACGAGATATTGTGGTGGAATGAACCAAGATGGATGACTAACTCCAATTGGAACCATCATTGTAATTTATCGTTATGTGAGTACCCGAACTGTATAGTGACATTAAATAAGTCCTCCATTACACAGAGTAGCGCCGTGATCGTGTCTATTGTTGATGGTGGGGCCACCACGATACTCTCACAACACAGAAATATAGACCAACCCTGGGTGTTCTTCACGCTAGAATCACCAGCCTCATTCCTCACAGACGTAACACGCAGAAATACATGGGACGGTGTATTTAACTGGTCAATGACATATCATCGGGACGCGGACATATTCATCCCATATGGTTGGCTTGGTGACAGAACAAAGCCTACAAATAAAGATTATTCGGCTATCTTTCGGAGCAAGACAAAACAAGTAGCTTGGATTGTGAGCCATTGTAATACTATATCAGAGAGGGAACATTATGTTGAACAATTAAAGAAACATATACCAGTAGATATATTCGGCACGTGTGCTGGTAACAGAATAAATGACGGCTCCCTCAAACAGATTCTTACTGAATACAAGTTTTATTTAGGGTTTGAAAACGCGTTTTGTAGAGACTACGTAACAGAAAAATATTTCCATTACCTGAAATACGATCTTATAGTAATTGTTCGGGGGCTATCAGATTACAATAATCTTTTACCACACCATACATTTATCAACACTGATAACTTTGGGTCAATAGAAAGTTTGGCAGATTATCTAAACAAACTTGCGCATAATGAAACTGAATATATTCAATACTTAAAGGAAAAGGATAAATATTTTGTTTATGAAAGAGAACGGACATACTGTGATGGGCTATGTACAATTTGTGAAAAGGTTAATAGTTTACAAGAAAAAAGAAAAACCTATAGCCACATACTTGACTGGACAGCTAAATGCAAAGTACCTGTAGGTTTAGTGTAATGCATACATGATGGAGACGGGATCTGGACAGAATGGCTCACAGTGACTGATGTAGTTGTATAACAGCAGAGATACAGATAAGAGGGGATGATGACTTTTCAAATTGCAATGTTTCCTTTATTGTTCACCAAACTCTATGTTGTGGGTACTCGTTTGATTCGTCTGGTCGAGGCGATTCAAATGAATACCCACGATCATGATCTCACATCTTAGATCACGTGCTCTTGAACTTGACAACATTAGGACTTTCATTCGAACTAGGTTCAGGTGAGCGATTAAGGACCATCATGGTCCTCTTGTTACTCTTTAATTCAGACTTTTCAAAAATACAAGATGGGTTTTTACCCCCTAGGCAGATTGAATAGTGTACCCTCAGTTTTTGCAGGCAGTCTTCTAGGTTTTGCATGGAAAGCCTAAGATATATGCATAGTGTAAAAAAGCAGTTTGAATCCCCAGATTTCAGAATCAGTGGACTCCTGTGGCCATGCAATTAGTCAAAAAGATACAGGACTGACACTTTGTGACATGACATGATCATATTTTATATATAAAAAAAAAACAACCTTTTACTCCATTTGAATAAAGTTAACACCATCTTGTTTAGTCCAGTCACAATATTATGGCACATCTTCACAAGTTTTACAGGTTAAACAAGGAAAAATACTATTAATCTTTAACAAATTTTGAATGTTTTGTCTAAAATTTTGAAGGTGTGACACACCTGCAAGATCTGGGACATCAAAATTTGAATAGTTTGGAACATGATGTTTACTTAAGTCTTTTGTCTAGAATCATCACTTATGTCTTTTATATATATTACATTCGTTTTTTTTTTTTTTTTTTTTTTTTTTTCAAGAAAAAGTCTATTGACACCAGGAGCAGGCTGTCAAACTGGATTACAATTTTTATCTGCACATAGGGATTAGGATGATACTTTTGAGAAAGTTTTCAATGGCAGATCCAGAGGGTTCAGAAGGTTCAAACGAACCCCACTCTGAAGCCTGACTATTTCATATTCATACAGAAATTCAGTCAAGTTTGTAGAATCTATAATGATAGGAAAACGAATCCCCTACAATATTTGTATATTCGAACCTCTCTCACAGAAATCCTGGATCCGCCACTAGTTTTAAATTGCAAATTGTAACAAATCCTTTGTCAAAGATATATTTTTCTATGAGATTTTTCTCTCATTTAGCCATTTTGAATGAGATTTCTGGCATAATCACAAATCTCGACCCCAAAAAAGATCCCCGCAGATGTAATTTAAATTTGGAAAAGAGAGCAGCTCTAACTCTAGTTTATATATCTTTAACTCTTTCCCAAATAACCACTGATGTTTCGGAATAGAAAATGTTTAGGAAAACATTAAGGGTTATTGAGTAAAATCGTTCCCTATTTTACTATAGAATTTACATAAATTTACGTCATACGAAATCTCCCGCGCTCAGTGCGCGTGACGTTTACCTAAACTTTATATTACGTCATAAGACATAGATCTGTGTAAAGAATTTTCTGAAATGTTTTCGTTTTGTGTTGTAAACAGTAAGAACGAGTATATTTTACCTACAGCGTAACTTACATACTATTGAATTTTGGAAATACGAAATTTGATTTAGAATTTGAACACTGATGACTGACTTTCGTGTTTAATGAGATTTACGGTGTGCCTTTGTGTGGAAATCGAGTCCAGTCTGCTGCCGGAAGTTGGGCTCCAGTAGGCATCATAAAACGAAAATTTCAAGATGGCCGAAAAAAGTCCTCTATGGTTTGAGAATTGAAATATTGAAATTGACTTTAAAAACGGTAATTCTGTGCTTTTATTCCCCTATACTCGAATGTGTAACCTATAGGCGATCAAAAGATCGCGACTTCTTTCGCCCGTATAATTACAAGTTTAGAGATCTTTATTTGCCAAATAAAATCGTCTGTGCTCTGAACTACATGTTTATGCAAATACCTGGGCGCTGTGCGTCTCGGTTTTTACCTACACATGTAGATCTAGTCCGTCGCACATCGGTTTTTATTTGGCAAATAAAGACCTCTAAACTTGTTATTATTTCATAAGTAATTTTCTTTTTTCAGGTGTATGTGTGTGCGTGTGTGTGTCACTGTGTGCGTGTGTGTGACAGCGAAACTCACATTAGTCTGTAATATCGAGTTAATATTATCTTTTCTCTGGTCACTGAAATCTTCTTCTTCATTCTTCTTCTTCTTTTTTTTCTTCATATTATCTTCTCCTTCTTACAGACGACCGAACATACAAACCTGTAACCATTCTTTCAATTTATTTTTGTTAATTTGTATATGTACAAGATGCACACATTTGTCTTTTTTATCTAATAAACTTGAAACTTGTTAAACATATTAATCAAATATCACATGCAGGCAAATATACTGAATGTAGATTATTTCAATTACCGTACTTACCGTCCCAAATCAAATGACTGTCAGAAAAACGATGTTTATTTATAAATAGTAACAGATGCATGAGATTCATTCATAATTATTTTACCCCTAGTCTCGTAGGGATTCTGCTTGGCTCAATGAGGTGAGCATTGGTTGCCTAACTCTTGTTAAATCAAGAAATTTATTGAGCAATCAAAACACGATTCCTCTTGCAAATTTTAATTATGTTTACTATATTATATAACATTGTACTCTCATTTAACTGAATTACCCCTTTTAAACAAGGCCTAGTTTTGACGTCCATAAATGCAAAGGTTTGAAAAAGATTGAGACAAAAGAAGAAAATGCTGACAAAAAGCTTGTTTCCGTTTGCATCCATATTTGCATGATTTTTTGTAACAAAACCATTTTTATCAGTATCCATTTTGCTGTACTCATCAGCTTTCGCATGACAAATCATTAAGAGAAAATATTAAATATCTAGAAAATAAAAATCTATCTCTATTCAGAAATGTCTTAATAAATCTAGTAATATTTTGGATGCTATGATATACACTTCTGACATTGAATATTTTGTCGTTTGTAGCTCCATTGAAATTTGAAAGGTCCGCTTATTGCCATTTTGCCGAATGGTTAAGTCTTATCATGCACTAAAAGGTAAAACACGAAATGGCGGCCAACGATGAGAAACTGCATTTCAGTCTGAATAAATAATTTTGATTCCCATCGGCTATATACATATCAATTGTTGTTCAGCCGTTTGCTCTGTGTCCGTTAACCAGTTGAACATACAAAATATGCAAACAACAACCTTAACACTCCCAATTTTATTTGAACCTGAGAAAGAATCGTCGTTTGTTTTAACTTAGTGGCCCAATCGAATGCGATCTACCAAGATCAAACATTGATAACCTGGAAAACTTAATTTTGGGGATTTCATTTACCCATTCTAGACAGCTCTTATTCTACCTGATGATAGACCTTGGCATACGTTTTTTATGCCAATGTAAATATGCTCTCTTCAGATCAAGATTTTCAAGATTAAAATTGTTCAAAATGTGGTGTTTCCGAACATTTGTGTTTCACAAACATGTCTTGTTTTCCTAAAGAAAACTTGTTATTTAGTACACAAGTTTTGTTGCTATAACGTTGATGTCTACACCAGAAACTGTACAATTGAATTGATGCTGACCAAAAGAATGCGAGCAACTTTGGTTGCTATCAACAATTTGTCTTGTTTTATATCATAGGCCTATGTTCTACAAAATGTCTGTCTTGGTTACCAAAATTCTACTTTCACAATTTTCAGAACTTTAAGATTAATTACCATTAAAGAATTTTTATATGGCATTTATTTCCAAAATGCCAAAAACTTGTCTTATAAACCGGTTCCATGTTTGTCCCGTTAGTTTTGTTTCATATAGCCTATGTTTGCGATACCATGTTCTCTGGGATTCTGACATTCGACAAAAAGTCATTTGTCTCTCACCAATGGGTGTGAAACATCTATGTGAGAGAATAGCTGGATGCTTAGTTTGGGTACTGTTGTAGTACTGGTGAGAGAAATACCACGAATCCACGATTAGGTGCTCCATCCGCCGCGATATAACCATAGCAGTTGAAAATGGCGTAAACCCCCAATAAATCAAACATTTGGGGTTTACCAGCGACTTCTGTATGTACATGTATACAGGCTACACCCTATTCGGTCAATATTAATTAAACCGTGTATGTGACACTTACTGGACAGTAGGTTTTATTTAGAAGTTGTACTTTCCAGTGAAACATATTTCGCATAAGGACTTGTAAATAACATAATATTTAGGACAAAACACAACAGTGCAAGGTACAACAAATAAGTTAGTAAGTAAATATTGTGGCATCATGACGAAGCAGTTGCGAATCATTTTAATTCTATGTTTTGTAGGAGTTTTAGCACTGTTATTATTTTACAACTGGAAAATTGAGAAACCGATTTTGCTGTCTTCTGGTACTCATTTTAAGCACGAACAGAGTCATAGTAACACAACTTCCAGTAGAAGTCATAGGTCTGCTTATGTCAACAGCCGATTAAAATATAATAGTAGTGGAGCACGCCATGTGCTAGGACGACATACGATATTGTGGTGGAACGAACCGAGGTGGATGGCTAGAGTTAAATCGAACATTTTCTGTAATTTATCGTTGTGTGAATACCCTAACTGTATAGTGACATTAAACAAGTCTTCCATTGCACAAAGTAGTGCTGTAATCGTGTCTATTGTTGATGGTGGGGCCACCACAATACTTTCTCAACACAGAAATATAGATCAACCCTGGGTGTTCTTCACGCTAGAATCACCAGCCGCATTCTCGACAGACGTAACCCACAGAAATACATGGGACGGTGTATTTAACTGGTCCATGACATACCATCGGGACGCGGATGTATTCATCCCATATGGTCTTCTTAGTAACAGAACAAATCCCCCAAATAGAGATTACGCGGCCATCTTTCGGAGCAAGACAAAACAAGTAGCTTGGATTGTGAGTCATTGTGATACTGTGTCAGAGAGAGAACATTATGTGGAACAAGTAAAGAAGTATATACCAGTAGATATATTCGGCAGGTGCGCTGGTAAACGAATTGAAGGCCCATCTTTCCACCAAATTCTTGCCAAGTACAAGTTTTATTTAGGGTTTGAAAACTCGCTTTGTAGAGATTACGTGACAGAAAAATATTTCAAGTACATCAAATATGATCTTATAGTAATAGTCCGGGGACTAACTGATTACAACAATCTTTTGCCACACCACACATTCATCAACTCTGCTAACTTTGGGTCGATTGAAAGTTTGGCAAATTATTTAAAGAAACTTTCAAATAATGAAACCGAATATATTCACTATTTGAAGGAAAGGGATAGATATCGTGTTTATGATGAAATACATTCTTACTGTGACGGTTTATGTACAATTTGTGAAAAAGTAAATAATTTACAAGAAAATAGAAAAACATATGACAAGATACTTGACTGGACGGATAAATGCACAGTCCCGGTAGACGTAGTGTAATATGCTAAACATGCAATAGCCTATTTCAGAATAAAGTTGCTTTTTTGTTATCTCACAATCTGGAACTCCTAGACGTAACATGTTTTGTGATCATTGGATAATTATAACCTTGTTTCTTCCTGTTTTCAAAGTAGAATTCAAGCTGTTAATTTTCCCTGAATTGAAATAATTTGCATCAGCTTTATAATGTGTTCATTAAAAAGTCTTCAGTAAACTGGTAACCAAAAAAACAATGTTTCGCTTGAAATGTGAAAATAAATATATTTTATTGATGTATACATGCTGATTTAATTAAAATGTCGTGAACACAATTCCTTAAACAATCCACTGTACATTTTACAGAAAATGAACATTTTTTCCACCCAATATGTCTTACTGCTGATGTATAATTTGTGAGAAACCCAAATATTGCAATTCATTGACAATTTATTATTTTTCTGAGTACCCATTCAAAAGCGCAGTGACAGAAAGGATAATATGGTAAGAGAGGGGACCATTTTGGTAAAGGGAAGGGCATTTGACTTTTAATAGCACAGATATATTTTAGAAAATGGGTAAAAGCAAATTTCCTGTCATTATTCAAAACTATATGTAAAATTCACAACCTATCAATGTTTATTAATGATGCGATAACATACACAGCAGTTGTCTCTACACCAAAAACAGTACAAAAAATTACTAGTCAGTATCCGGTTTAACAATTCAATTCCTGACAATTGTAAGCGTTTTCGTGCATCATTAAATGTTAAATATTCATTTCCATAATTTGGTCAACCCATTACCACTCAGACGCCAGTAGCGGCTCCAGAGGTGGTTGGGGGGTGTCAAACGACCCCCCTCCCCCTGAAGCCTGATTATTTAATGTTGATACCGAAATTCAGTTGTGTAATACTAGGAAAACGAACCCCTCTTATTTAAATACGTTCGTAAACCCTTCGCAGAATTCCTGGATCCGCATCAGGAAGCTCTTTTTCACTTCATGGTCTTGAAAGAACAGAAGCTCTTTTTCACTCCATGGTCTTGAAAGAACAGAAGCTCTTTTTCACTCCATGGTCTTGAAAGAGCAGAAACTCTTTTTCACTCCATGGTCTTGAAAGAGCAGAAACTCTTTTTCACTCCATGGTCTTGAAAGAACAGAAGCTCTTTTTCACTCCATGGTCTTGAAAGAGCAGAAACTCTTTTTCACTCCATGGTCTTGAAAGAACAGAAGCTCTTTTTCACTCCATGGTCTTGAAAGAGCAGAAACTCTTTTTCACTCCATGGTCTTTAAAGAGCAGAAACTCTTTTTCACTCCATGGTCTTGAGAGAGCAGAAACTCTTTTTCACTCCATTTTCTTGAAAGAACAGAAGCTCTTTTTCATTCCGTGGTCTTGAAAGAGCAGAAACTCTTTTTCACTCCATGGTCTTGAAAGAGCAGAAGCTCTTTTTCACTCCATGGTCTTGAAAGAACAGAAGCTCCTTTTCACTCCATGGTCTTGAAAGAGCAGAAACTCTTTTTCACTCCATGGTCTTGAAAGAGCAGAAGCTCTTTTTCACGCCATGGTCTTGAAAGAACAAAAGCTCTTTTTCACTCCATGGTCTTGAAAGAATAGAAGCTCTTTTTCACTCCATTTTTCTTTAAAGAACATTAGCTCTTTTCACTCCATGGTCTTGAAAGAGCAGAAACTCTTTTTCACTCCATGGTCTTGAAAAAGCAGAAGCTCTTTTTCACGCCATGGTCTTGAAAGAACAAAAGCTCTTTTTCACTCCATGGTCTTGAAAGAACAGAATCTCTATTTCATCCCTTTTATTATTAGCATTGAAAAAGTCTATAAATCTATTATGATTTTTAATTGTTTTTAACCCATTACCTGACGGCAAAATTTAGACCTGTCCAAATTAAAAAATGTTACAGACGACAATTTAAATAGGATGAAATTTTACATTTTTCTGTATTTCTACGTAGACAACATTGTGGAAAATGAAGAAATTGCTTGTGACAAGCAATTTCTTCATTTTCCACGATTTTTTGCATTTTTTTTTTTTTTGTTGTTGTTGGGCGTCAAAAGACGTCACTGTGTGGTAATGGGTTGATATGATGAGAAAGCTTGATTTATTAGTTTTTAGTACCATGGAAGAAAATATGCACATCGTTCTCCGAAAAAAAGTTGCTTGCAGTGAAAAATGACTAAGATCTGTCAACTCTGTAAAAAAAATGCTTGAAATTAATTTGGATATATATCAAATAAAAATCATTTTGACACCATTCATTTCCTTAACATTATATTTCCATGTAATAGAAACTTGAAATTAAATTAATACAATAAGTTATTTTTTGGGGGAAATGAATTCAACACCAAACAATGAAAGGGTTCTGCAAAGTCATCTTTAACCCATTACCAAACGACAACTTATTAGACTGGTCCAAATTCAAAAATGTTGCAGACGACAATTTCAAGAGAATGAAATTTAACATTTCTTGGTATTTTAGGGTAGAAAGCATTGTGGGAAATGTAGAAATTGCTTGTCACAAGCAATTTCTTCATTTTCCACAATGCTTTCCAAAGCCATTTTCTCTTGGGGAGTCAAAAAGAGTCATTGTGTGGTAATGGGTTAATGAAAACGACTTATCTCATCTGCTGCAGAGTCGTATCATTGAAAAGGTATTTGAATTCTTCAAAAAACTTTACAATATCAAAGATGTGTTAAGGTAGAAGACCCATAATGAGCAACAAAGAGCCAGCGGCGAAATTTGAAAAATGCCAGTAACTCCTACGCTGTGTTACATTTCCATTCCAAATATAAACATGTGCATTTTGTACGGTTTAGAATTTTGAATTCGTGCATACTTATGAAAATATTTGACAAAAAAGTTCAAAATTACCTCCCCTGCATATGAATATAGAGTAAAATGATATGTGTAAATTATTTTCTTCTTGAAGCATAATCTTGAAATCGGGCATGGTGAATCAACTTATGTGAAGTGTATTTACAAGTGTGTAATTTGATGCATTTCGTATGGCTAGAAAGTGGCGTTTTTCATTATGGGTCTTCTACCTTAAATAATCGATTATAAATCTTTTTAACAGTTTTTAAGACCCTTAAAATCAAGTTCAAAAATAAAGGTATTCAGTTGATGTATATTTCGTATCTCTACATTGTTTGTTGAAAATCACCCTTTGTACTCCCTCTTCATGTGGTAATAGTTTAAAACAAAGGAATAATACATATTACAGTCATTCTCAGAAAATGGATACACTTACAGAAAATTCTTGTCGCCGCTCGATAGAGTTTAACACTTTTTTACTGTAAGAGTCATGCTTGGGTGTTATCTGCTGTTTGTTCTTTGCTGTCCATTTATACGTTCAATGAGTCAATCTCCTTCGCAGTTATCTCCCCTGAATTTGGATTGGGGAGATCTCTGCCGGCACAGCTTGAGTTACCAGGATTTCAGGTAATTGATTTTTTTTTATTTTGATTTATTTTAAAAAAGTAAACATGCTTTAAGTGATGTTTTAAGAATATGAGGTGTCAGATATGAATCTAAATAAAAAATGTAATTGGATTTAAAAAATGATTTCAGAAATATAAAATAAATCTACGATATCACGTGACATCCACCATGGTCACGTGATTTATATGCCTGCAGTGATAATGTAAGGCATTGTCGCTGTGTGGAGTTTGTCAATGAGTATGATTCGTGTTCGAAAAAGTGTAATTTATTTTGAAGCTTTAGTTTCATTTGGTTGATAGGGGTAGCGAAACTTGCGTGTCACCAAATCTTTTTTCGATAAATGCCGTACTCTTGTTTCTATAAGGTACGCGAAAGGAAGTTATTTAGTATATGTTTTGAAAATACACAGGAAAGCAAACTTAAAAGTGGTCACCAGTTTCAACTAATGTCCTTAACGAAAAATTGATGTTGTCATTCTGATGTTTTAGAATTTAGTGAACTACACAAAAATGTTGGCATTCCATTGAAGGTAGTGTTAATTCTATGATAAGCCCATGAAAACACACATTCCACGCTTTTCAGCGTTTTCACTTTTCAATTTGAATTCTAACGAAATATTATCTAATTTGGTAAAGACTAATTTCCGTAACAATACTGTTTTAAAACTGTTTACAATGTAAAAAGTCTTTTTACAACTGTTTACTCTACTTTTGTCCGATAGTTTCCGTTAAGGTAGAGGACCCATAATTAGCACCAAAGAGCCAGTGGCGAAATTTGAAAAATGCCAGTAATTCCTAAACTGTGTTACATTTCCATTCTAAATAAAAATATAAGCATTTTGTACGGTTTAGAATTTTGAATTCATGCATACTTATGAAAATGTTTGACAAAAATGTTCAAAATTACCTCCCTTGCATATGAAAATAGAGTAAAATGATATTTGTAAATTATTTTCTTCTTGAAGCATAATCTTGAAATCCGGCACGGTGAATCAACTTATATGAAGTGTATTTACAAGTGTGTGTAATTTGATGCATTTCGTATGGCTAGAAAGAGGTGTTTTTTCATTAGGTGTCTTCTACCTTAAATCCTACATGCTACATACTATTATCAAACATCACATATGGTACTATATGTTATTATCTCGATTGTTTGTCAAATACTTCGTTTGATTTCACCTTAACGAACATTATAATATCATTACAAGCCCTTTTTCCAATGACCGTTGAACATCTTTGATAAGAATATAAATTAAGCAATTGACATAAATGTTCGTACCAAGTCAAAGAATGTGATTCTAATTTTACCTTACACCCAATTGTCTGTGTCTTTTTTGTATCTGGGGAATGTTTGGTGTCGTTTTCAGTGAAATTTTCCTTAAATTCTAATTTCCGTAAAGAAATATTGCTTAATTTCTCAACGTTGATTTTTATTCAAAATCAGGATTTGTTGGACTTTTTACACGAGCATTGTGTATATTTCGTATCTAGACTCACCCTGAACGGTACGGAACATGTAAAGACACGATACACTTATATAATATGTCCCATTTCAGAAAAAATAGACCTGATGTGGGAAAGGGGCCCTTTTGGCATTTTTAGGATGAAGGGTCAAGATTGACCTGTACGTATACAGTCAGTCTGATCCAGATCTGGGTCCTGCTTTATAACAGCTGCTTCATTATCTTTATCAAATGAAAGGGACCAGTATGGATCATGGCCAGACATATTTTGACTTTTCTCAGTGCATCGATTATCCTATTCCACATGGTGACATTTTTGACGACCCACAAGTTGAAGATTTGGAAAAAAATGTGAAAAATAATAAAATGGCTTGTCAGTGTTTTCTCTCCAGATCTGGACTGAAAATGTCAAATTTCTTTCATTTTGAAGCTTTGCCATTGGTATTGGTAATGGATTAAATTTAACGGTAGATGTATGACTACAGTCGATTAAAGAAGTAGCCTAAACAATGAGCGATGTTTGAACACTCCATTAACAGACAACAATTTCAAGTGAATGATATTTAACGTTTTTATGTCCTCCTGGGTAGAAAACGTTGTCAAAAATAAAAATGGATGCTTATAAAAAGCAATGTTTTCATTTTGCACAATGTTTTCCACGTCTTTCTTCTTGTAGGGTATATAAAAATCATTTGTGGGAATGTGTTAAAGAGCAAAATGTTTGTGTTCTAGCAACCCCCTCCCCCTCTTTCCAATTTTCCATTATATTTATTATTATTTTGTCTATTAAGTTATTAACCCTTTCCCAAACGAGACATGCATTGACGCCTGTGAATTGGTATAGGAATCGTTGAGAGAGAGAAAAGGTGCTAGCGTTCAGCAATCTTTCCATTCCTCTCCGTATGTCCTATGTTATCACATGGAGTTTTTCTACTTTTGGTATCATTTTTTATAGTCGGCCACTCCTTTCTAATTGGAAAAGTCATTAGTTAACTTGTCGTTTGGGAAAGTGTTAAAACAAGCCATATTAATAGCCCATACAATGTCCATCTTTTAAATCAAATACATGTAAATGCAATTAGTAAATTACTAATATAAATGTATAACTATACATGTACAGAAGTATTTATCAATATTTCTTACATTGAATTGTCCAGGTAGGCCTTTAGAAACTTTAGTTGTTAACAAAATAAGAAATATAGATTACCCCTTCTCGTGCTGTTCATGTCATAATCATGTTTTGACCAAACGGCAATATAGACCAAGATCAGTCTTCACAGATAATGGCCCGTAGGAAGCAATTTTAGGGAGCTCAAGCCCCAGTCCAGGTTTGTGTCTGAATATTGGAGGGGCTAAATTGGCTTTTAAAAAATGCCTAAATTTTCAGTATAAAATAAGGTATTTTTGACCAACCTTAATCTTGCCTAGCCCTCTGTTCCTACGGGCCTGCAATGTGTAGTCTGATCTTAGCCTACAATGTATCCTTTTTACCCAATTATTGGGGCAAAACCCTGAGATATACTTATTGAAATGTCTATAATATGCAACACACGGACGGGTCTAGAGGAAGTCAGAGGGGTCCCCCCCCCAAATTCGCCGGACCCTCAGAAAAATACGATAGCATTAAACTTTGAATTATAAAAACTAAAGCAAGTTCAAATTCGTACGTTTCAATGAGTTTTGCGAACCAAATTTTGATCTTAATAATGCGTATAATTCCCCCATTCAAATAAATTCATACTAATACACTTTTGCAATGAAAAATGCGTTACAAATACCTAAGCAGAGCGATGTTTTTGATAAACTGGTTGGCTTGTTGAGCTTGTCAGAAGACAACAAAATACTCCGTTATCAGAAATATGTCCTTAACCCATTACCACACATAAACGCTATTTGACGCCATTACAGGAAAAGGCTTTGGAAAACATCATAGAAAATGAAGAAATTCCTTGTGACAAGCAATAAGAAAATTTTAGAATCTTGAAAAACAGAATTTCTCAAGATGCATGTCATAAAGTCAAACGCGAAATGACAGGATATGAAAACCTTAACCAGACAACACTTGAAATGTTTTAAAGTGATCAAACATTTTTTTTCTTTTCTCTTTTATCTTACAAGATTTTTAAAAAAAATCAATTTAAAAGGACTGTTTCCCAAGGAGTTCGAATTGTTCGACACAAACTCAGTCTCTAACCTGGCCAAAACTTAAGAGGCAAACTTTAACCTGACATTTTGATTCATAGTGTCAGTATTCTTAATTCTTTAGCCAAAGCAATAAAACCGATATGAATGTGGATTTAACCACATCCATTTCTAATGCAATGAAATTTGGCTTAATGTAAGCCCAATGAGTTTTCATACACGTCTTCAAATTTCTTGGTAAGCCGCAAGAAGGCAAACCCAGAAACTTAAACAAGCGTAATTTAACCTCGGTCTCGACGCCGACACCAACAACTTACAAAGAGATTTACTCTGAAATGGTCAAATAAGGGCAAAGATTGTTTTATCTTATTTGTGCTTCACTCCGTT